>KE747843.1:982339-1044759 GCA_000465215.2 Pyrenophora seminiperda CCB06
AAAAAGAAGGGTGAGTGGATGAACGTGAGTGACTGGCGACGGACGCGCTTAGAGTTTGTGATGAAGATAGGAATGAAACAAAATCCAACAGTGTATTCTTTGCTTTGATGTATAGGCAAGGGCTAAAGTGGCCGCAAGCTAAAACACCACCATGATAGATCAGGGGGAGGAGTAAGAGAAGCGCGAGGCCACAGTGCAGTAATGATAATATACACGCAAAACATATCTTCATCTCACTCTCTCTGGCAGTGCATGTAACACGCTCTCTGTCTCTCTCTCTCTCTCTCTCTCTCTCTCTCACTTAGGAGGTGAAAAATGTTAAGAAGAGTGAGTGGAAGAGAGAGGAGAGAACCCCTAAGCTCGGGCTCATCATTTCCATTAGTATATCGAAAGGGGGGTGGGTGGTGGGGAGGATCACTTCAACTGCAAGTGCGGTCCGGCGCTGTTACCTGATTTCCCACTTATTACATCAAGATACCCAGCACTTGATACAGCTTGCGCTCCACGGAAATAGAGAGGATGAAGGTAAAACTGGGTCATCATGGCGCACTTGGTGGCTTCAACCACGGCAAGTAGCTCAACCAACCACCTACACGCGGCGATAATTCGCCGACGATTTGAGTGTTCCGGAGTTTGTATCCTCCCCCCCCTCTCCACCCCTTCACCCTAGGCGAAAGGCGCTCGACTGATGACTGCATTAAATAGCGGCTGGCGAAGATATGCGCAGCTGGCGTTAATGTTTGTTGTTATCCACTTTTTTACTTACCACGCTTATGCATGTCATGAGGGAAAATGTGGTTTGGCTAGTGTGGTAGCTGTTGTTAGCTGGTAGCTGGTAGCTTACACAGAATACGGTGCTAGATGGATCGTCGATACAGCATTTCCGTCATCCGGATGCCTTGTGAGCGGGATGGGCTAGTGAAAAGAAAAAGTGGGTAGTTGCAGTGGGAGCGTCAGGCGACCTGTGGCTGCTTCTCTGGTTGGTTTGCTACTGATGCTACTATTACTGTTGTTATTACTGCTGTTATTACTGCTGCTGCTTCTGCTACCAAATGGCGTTATCGTGTCCCTGTTCTCGAAAGACAGGGTCATCCCTAGACCGTTTTGAGTAATATGTCGTAATTGATGGCCTGGTATTTGTGCGCCCCCTAGAGCTTGCTCGTCTGGAGTAGTTAGTTTACATCGAAAGCACGGTAGGCTGTTGTTGGTCGCGTTGCTGGTTGGTTGGCTCGGTTGGTTAGCCAAAGCCCTCACGCCCCTAGCTTCCCCATTCGAAGCTAGACAGTCTATCGGCAGCCATCTTACCTCTCTCCCATGCATGCCATGCTGTGGTAGCACACGATATGTTCCAAGGGTCTCTTCTCCCCTCCCGTCTCCTCCCCTCCCCCTCCCCCTCACTCCCTCGCACCCCCGCCTAGCATCACTAATTGTTATACTTTGTTTTAGCGATGATCTAGCGCGTGATGATCTCGTCTGGTTTTCCCCTTCTGAGTAAAAAGGGGTCTAGGTTGCGCCATTGACCTATTGACTACAGCACGCCGCATGCCTGTTAGGACATGCACGACATGTTCTGCACGACATACGGATTAGTCCTGAGCTAAGACGTTAGTGTTATTAGTAACTTTCGAGACCTTACTTTCTGTGAGATAACCCGAATGTTCGCGCTGGCATCCATGAGGTTTCAAGGCTATGCGAGTAGCGGCGCGTGATGTTCGTCCCAGACAAGTCTTGGAATAGGCCGACCCGGTAAACGGGGACGAAAAAATGAAAGTATTGGAATTTTCAGTAGTCTCTGGCGACTTACCCTTTGGGGAGTTGTCTCTACTGTACTCTCTTGCTCGGCAAGTCAGACGGTGGCCGCTACTATGTAGCCGTCGACTTCGAAAGCTTATCATCCCTACAATATGTTTGTTCTTTGAGCTACTGCGCTGTAGCTGCATCCGCCAGCCAGGGCCTTCATGGCAATGTTTGAGTCAGAACAGCCGAATTGTGAATCACAGGCGCTTGCACCGGTTTCCCACGAGCCACTTTGGGGACTCAGGGACGATGTTGCAGGCCTCAATCATATGATGTTTCGATGTTGGTTTAAGGTACGAACACGGCCCGGAGGTGTGAGTCTCCACTGTCAGGGATAAACTTGCTGAAACGCTTGGTCCATGCTCAGATAAATCATACGTTGTTTGAAGGCGTGACAAAGTGACCCTTGCGTCGACGTCGTCGATAGATACATGCCTGAGTGAAGTGCGAAATGTGGTTACCGGTATGCTGCTGCATGACGCTGCAGATCACGGTTAGAAGTAAGCGAGTTCTGGCATTTTGCGTCAGTGGCACTACGCACACAGTACATGTGCTTCGAACCGTCTTCCTTATGCAGAGAACAAAGCCGAGGCTCAATCTTGTTGTCGCTTGAAAAGGCAACCCCGAAAATAGGGCCGATAGGACTACAGAGTGACCGTCTTCCAAGTACGATGCTTGGGGTTTCAAGGCTGGGCTGGACAAGTTCGACCCAATCTGGACATGTCGCCAGGGCCTTTTGGGTCGTAGCCTGTGTAGTGCAACAGGGGAGTCGCGACGACATTTCCTAATCATGCACGCCGAGCACGCGTGTATGCAAGCGTTAGCAATAGATACACCACAGGTGGTGATGACCGGCAAAAAAAGGTATCAACCACCGTGTCGTGTCCATCGACTTGGCCGCTCCGGTGTGTCTTTCGGGGCATGTAGTTGACGACTAGAAACCGCGGCCGGACCGGAGAGCGCGTTATGTTGAGCACAGCTATCCTACCGTCTAGCTCGAGACGTTGGGGTTAAGAGTGGTTGAAGCGTTAATCCGTCAAGTGAAAAGCCAAAGGCCGCTTGGCCTATTCCGTATTTCGACAGTAAATGAGACTTAAGATCTAGCTCTGCACCTGAGGTTTCGCTGATTGCTTGCTGCAGCATCGAGTTAACCTTGACGGGAATGTTGTGCATGATTTAGGCTTCGATGTTTCGATGTTTCGATGTCGTGCCTACATGCCTAAGCGAAGTGGTACCTATCGGTCAGTATCAGGCCAAGATTGCTGGAGACGGGTGGGTCAAGCTGCCGCTATGAGCCAAACATTGATCCTGTAGTATTCAAGTTGAATTGATTGGCGCGACGTTTCTCTAACGTCGATCCCTGGGTAGTATTTAGCGTGATTTTCATGATGCACACGAGCCGGGGAACTGCTCCCGGTCGCAGGGATGTAGCGCGACAGCAAGTCTAGGGCTTAGCACTCACATGGCTCAACCACTTCAGTGGACTCGCTAGCTCGTGGCTCTGACGTGCCATGCGGACACTGTAGCATCCTGGATGCCCGTGATGGACGAGATGGCTGATGTGAGCCTAGGAGGGGACGTCCGAGATTGGATATACCTCAAGGTTCCCATTGCAGGAACGGTTCCCTTTGGCGAGCGTGGACAACATAACAATCGAATGACAGTATTGGAGCTCAGCTTTAGCATGGGGTCTCTGCAAACGGCCTGGTTGTGTAACTCGTCAAGATAATAAGTCTGTACCACCGCAGGAAACACTCGTGAAACTCGGCGAGCAGCCCACCAGACACACATTGAGCTCACCTCCGACCGGCCCGTTGGTTAGTCCAGGCGTTGGTAGTGGTTCCGTAGTTTTCGGCAGGCGGAGTGCATGCATCTAAACAGTAGGCAAAGGCTGAAAAGGGCTGAATAATAACAGAATGCGGAATCCTAATAAGTGTGCATATTTGGTTCCATGGCTCAAAGGAGACTTGCTAGCTAGGTGGTAATAGAAATAAGCGACTTGGTATGATGTGCAGCGACAGATTAGCCAAAAGTAAAAAGATGTTGATGCTAGCAGCGAATGAATGGAGGCCTGCGGCGTACCAGGCTGGCAGCGAGGTAGGATGATCATGCAAGTACCCGAAGAGTGAGTATGATTGTCAGACACTGGTCAGGGCCTGGTCGGTGCCAGTATTTCATGTCACTCTTTTGGAACTTGTAATGGCCGGCCGGTGTGATGGGAATGAATACGAAGAACACAACGCTCTGGTGGCATTGCTCAGTCTTGCACACCGTTCGCGGCCTCTTGGAGAGTGTCCAGGACGCGTTTCTTGTAGACGAGGTCCTTTGAAAGCGTTGTCATCGGTCAGACAGGGGATGGGCACTAGCCAATCAAACAGCAGCCGGGATACCGAAACACATGGTTCCGGGAGGAGGCGAGCGCGGCATGTTTCCTATTCGGCTCAGTAGATGAGGGTCGCGCATCTCCCATCGGTGAAGGCTAGGGCGCGAGTTTGGCTGCAGTGCGCTAGATGCCCGTTGAAGGCGCGGCAGGAGGGTGCAGCCGAAGGCAGCCGTCTGGCGCCACCAGCACCGTTGCATGCTAGCCGAAACATGAATCGGTAGAGAATGCTAACGGCGTTGGGGGGTCCGGAGAGCAGTTTGATATGCGCATTGTATGCAGGAGAGAGGCTCGGTGCTAAATGGAATGAGCGAGGACGGCGGACGGTGGGTGACAGGGCGCGGGTGACATTGCAGCAAGCGTGCGCGGCACAGCGGCCGGCTTCCGCGCTGGGGTTTCCACAATTGGGCTCTGCCGTGTGCGTCGCAATTCCAATTCCAGCTTGTCGTTTGCGGCCGCGTTCCAATTTTGTCGTTTTCGCGGCGCGTCCCCGTCGCGGGAAGCCCACAGCTGCAGTTGGGTTCACCCGGCTACAGCCGCGGCGGTCCAAGAAGCAAAGGGGAAGCCCTGGATGTAGTTGCGAGTGGGGCGGCTGGGCGTACAGTACTGTAGAGTAGGTGTAAGTGGTGTATTCCGTATACCCTCTTCCTACAGGGGGCCTCCAAGGTGGCCTCCAGTCAGTAAAGTAGGCAGGCTGCGATGGAGGGTCACGTGCAGTCAGGGGCGGCTGAAAGGCCGAGTGGCACGTGCAAAGGCGGAGGCGGCGGTGGCACGTGTGCCGAGATGACATCACGTGCAACAATAGTCACGTGAGAAAAATCTGCGCTAGCCAGAGTCACGTGCCTGTGGTCGGCGGTCGCTTGCCGCGCTGAGCGCCAAAATATCGAATGCGAGAGCGAACAGGACCAGCACTGGCACAAAACAGCCCGAGACGCCAGACTGGACGGAGGGACGCAAACACAGTTTTAACACCGACGGTGACATGGATCGGGCCGACCAGGTCGCTCCGGCGTACTGTACTGTACTGTATGTACTCGTGCTCCTACGAAGTACTCCTACTCCTACTCCTACAAGCTGCTGGCGGGCTGGCGATGCTCGAGGTCTCGTGTGTGGCACTGGCTCCTGGCACCGCTCTGGCACCCACTGGCACCCCCCCCACTGGCACCAACCCAGGCTTGACTGGGCGCAGATTGCGTGTGCACACACGTCCAACACACTCTCAGGCCGCCCGCGGATCGCCTGCCGGCTGCCCCGGCCCCTTGGCGCCGTCCCACGCAGCCGCGTCTGGCCTTCCGCCGTGCCAGGTCCTGGCGGGCGACATGGACCCCCCATGGTTGGTATGGACCCCCCCCATGGTTGGTGCAGACACGGGATCAGGTCCCCGCTGCATGCCATTCCCGGTGGGCCCTCTGCTCTTCACAGTGCAGCAGCGCGTTCCCCCGCAGCCATGGCTGCGTACAAGCCCCTCAACTAGGGCCGCCAGCCGGTTCATCCTTCGCCTGTGCCGTGAGCGGAGCTGCATCTGCTGGAATGCTAGACCCTTTCCACGCTTGCCGTGAGACGGTACTCCTTGTGCAACCCAGCTCTCCCTCCTCTGCCTCATATCACCATCGCCGTCGCTGACCGCCAGACCATACCATATAACCACCGAATGCCATGATGGGAAGCGACTGGCATCCACGCAGGCACCCGCAGCCAGACGCCTCGCACTTTGCCGCCCGAACCCTCCCCAGTTTTGCAGAGCTGACGTCTTCATCCACCGACTCAGTGTTGCACCGCCCTCGCGACTCTGTGCCGCAGCCCGCGCCAGCAGAGCGACCTGCTTCGCGTGCTACACCTCCATCGCTTCTGCCTCAGCCCGACTTTGCAAACCCCCCGCCGCCCGCTGAGCGAGCGACCTTCACTGCCATCAATCACGCGAGCCCTCACGTTAGGTAAGTGGTCGTTGTGTGCATCAGCCTGCCGTACCCGTGCTGACTGGCTGCGCAGCCCCACCAACACCAGAGTCCCTCCATCTGCATCTGCACAGGACCACCAGAGGTTTGCGCATTCACTGCCCCAGACCACACAGGCACCCTTCACTCCGCCCTTGTCGTCGGGCCCCACGCAGAGTCTGCACGACACCACTTTGTCGCAAACACCAGTTGCGACTGCCCGCCAAGACTCTGCCTTCTCCCATCTACGCTACGACGCCGCCAAAGAAAGCGAGCCCACCCTTCCATCCTCCGTCTTTGCCTTTTCTTACTTCCATCCTGCTGTGGGTAGCCGTCGTCAGTCTAACACATCCCGCCCCATTTCCCATCCAGCTGGCCCATCTTCGCCCCATTCTCCCCCAGCCGAGTCCCGCTCAAACCAGCAACCCCCAGAGGCGGCGGGGGCACGCGCCGTAAAACGTGTTGCAACTTCTCAATCACTTTCTTCTGGAATCCCGGCTCAAGCAGAAATTGCCGCTTCACCTGACCAACTTCGGGGCCCGGACACTGGATTCCAGAATCCCATCCCTTCTCCCACGTCAGACCAGGTCAACAGCAGCGGGCGGCATCAACGCTACAACGTCAGGTTCAACACCGTCTACACATCGGAAAATATGCCACCAAATCAAAAGCCTCGACACGACCCAGCACCTACGGCACCTACGGCCCCCATGGCAGCAGAGACTAATGAAGAACCAAGTTTGGCCTCAGAGCAAACCATCACACCTTCAGTCGAACCAGCTACATCACCTACTAACTCTGCTTCTCCATCAGTAGGCGACCAGATCAATTCTGACCAACAGAACGAGCCGAAACTGGAAAGATGCCAAGGTTGCAACGATCCCTGGAGAAGACCACTGCCTGGGGAGGAGCAGTATCGCTTGAGCTCACCCGCCCAGAACATGGGTGAACAAATAAAACTCACAGAGGACTTGATTAAAAGACTGGAAAACCACACCAAGTTTGCTGATGAAGCATATGCGGCATGGCAACGAAGACACCGATGGTGTTTAACCAGTCCACCCTCAACTGACGGTAATCCGCCAGTCGACCCGCGTAGCAACAGTACAGAGGAGTCTTCTCCCACTGCTACTCCAGCATACCCCGTTTCGGCAAAACGCAAGTCCGAGATCGCCCATGAAGCATCATCCAAGATGCGAAAGATTGTTAGTTTCGACCCTCCTTCGAATCCCACACATTCTGTACGCCCGACCGCTCCGGCGTGAGCTCAGCTGCTAGTATTGCACATTATACGATTATCTTCGTCGGACCAAAGACTTGATTCAATTCGCATCCGCATCTGCATTTGGGTTGGTGTTCGTGTCGGCAAAGGAGTGACAACCGCCGTTATACCCTCATCCGGTCGGTTTCACTTTTGCTCAGTGCACTTTGCTACTGGCATTTATGTTTGAGTCCTTGTATATTGTCAGATATATTACTACGGAGGACTTGAAAGAAAGAGACGGATGGGAAAAGACTGGCGTTCTCCGTTCTCGATTTTTGCCTTTTACAGGCGTTGTCATCTCCACTAGCGTATGGTGGAGGGTCCTTCTACTGCCATGTAGTTCTTGGCCTTGAGCAGCGTCGGCGGTCTCTTCAACCCGCACGCTCCACGATGCGATGTATCAGACGATGTACGCAATACGCCTCCACCTTGACGTTTCGCATTGCAACTTTTGTTCGCACGCTCCTATTCCTTGGCGTCGACAGCATGTACCTATTCCACCAGCCATCACTCTGCAGTATTGCTATTATACCCCAATCTGATCTCTTCTTCACAATTGTTAGATCGTTGTATGCGTCTCCACTAACGATCCTGTTACCAAAGCGCAAAGCTGAGAAACCTTAACCAGTATCAGGGGCCCAGCATTCCGTGCCAGGGCAGGGGGGCTGCTGGCCTGCACCAGCCCCGCACAAGTGCCCAGCGTCAGAGCGGTTCGGTACGAAACTCAGAAGCTGTCCTGGAAGACCCAGCCACTAAAACAAAATCCGGGCATTGCAGTCAATTCTTGGATTCTGCTTGCCGGCTAGGTACTGGTTCATCAGAGGCATGCTCGAAATTCACACAAATATGACAACTTCACAGCCTCAACAAAAGCTCCAGCGTATCGGCTTCACTCGACGCCTCACACTTGGCGGAGCGGCGATTCATAGGCTTATGATTTGTCCCGCTTACGCTATGCGATCACCTGCATGACTAGCCACGCCCTTAGATCTGTACCTGCAAAAACGGTATAGGGTAACACGGCTGTCGGTTGCCGGGCGGGGCTTCCCGAGTCGGCAACGCTGCAGAAATCCTCCATCGCGCAAGTTCCCTTTTACGGCGAAGGATTTTTTATGGCAATTATGGAGTTTGGCCGGGGCTGATGGGGATAAGAAACATGTATGTGAGAGAGGCAGTAGATCTGCAGGTGGGCAGGACAAAAGTGGCAAAGTATGAGGTTTCATGAGCTGGGGGTGTATGGCTAGTAGATGGTCATGTTCGTGATTGGGCGGCAGAGGAGGCCTGGATTCTACTCGCGCGGGGCGCGCGGATGGGGGTCCAAATGAGGTTCCTGTTGCTCTCGGAAAGACAGCACAATGCGAGCATCAGTTGGCAATGACCTCATCGTCAGCGTCAAGGCAGATAGCCGTAGCGGCTTCGGGCTGGCCAAACATGAAACATTCCGGAAACCGTTCTCGCTGACTTTGCCACGAATCTCACGCCATGTGTGCCGATCTGCTCCGTTAGCTCAGCGAGTTGGCCCATAGGTGTACAAAGTCCGACCGAAGGCATCGTCTTCGCGACTCCAAGCGAGCTTTCAAGTTTGTGACCAGTTCCGCCTCACTGGATTTTTTCCATGCTGGAACGCGATTTCAACGTTTTGGTAAAAATAGTTAGTGTCGATCACTCGGAGCAGGAAGCGCCTTCAGGCAACGCTGGGTGTCGATTGCAGATCTAAGCTTTAGCGCGGGCAAAACCTTCTCGGTTGATACTAACGACTTGTGTCGTTGGCTGGAGATGCGAGGCTACGGGAGCCCTCACCGAGTCGTGAAGGCTGGACGGACAGGGAGCGAGACTGTGGGAGCGGATTCGGTCCGTAACGTGATTGCAAACCTGGTGTACTTGGAGCTATGAGGTCATAATCGCAATGCCGAAAGTACTGCTCAAGTGCCGTGGCCGGCTGGGTAAACTGTGGTCCCTTTGAAGGCCCTGGAGATTACACCTGGTTGGGTAGGGTGGGTGAGTAGGCAATGAGACTTGCGGCATGATGATGAGCTGATGGCAAGTTTGGAACAGACTCGTTTAACTAAATGACGGCGGTTTGTGGTTTGTCACGGTCCTTGTGGCTTTGAGAGTCACATACTCCGGAGTAGTCGCCATCAATGAGCCACGTAGCCAGCAGCTGGGCCTAAGCCGAAAATATGAGTGCATGTTAGCATCCGGCTGCATGTTTTAATCTCCTATGCATCATCTCTTGTGCCCTGGATGCATCACCACGAGTCAATTCCTTCCTGTTGCAGCTGCTGTCCATGGTATAGTTCATCCCAAAAAAACATCCGCTTCCCCAGCTTGGCGATACATCATCGAGCGGGAGGGCACAGACAGCACCCGTCCCCGTCAACGAGTCACTGCGCACTGCTCCTGCGAAACGCTAGCCGCTACCGTCTAGCTCAGGGTGGAGTCGTCGGACCGGCGCTGCAGCCAACTCGTCTTGGAGTCACGAGCTTACTCCCTCCGACCTTCCTGCTAACCGCCCTGGGATGGCAGTTTTTTCGCTTCGCGCGGACTTCGGTCCTGACTGCCTGCATCGTGTAATCATCGGCACATGTTGCCCTTGGCCAGAAAATGCCGCTGGAATGCCGCTGCGATGGCCGCGGAGTTTCTTCCGTTACGGGCACGTGTAATGACTCGCTGCCCAACAACGACAGGGCAACGTGGTCGAGCGACGTTTTGACCTCATGGAGAGAGAACCCCCTGCCCAGATCGCTTTACGAGCCGTGACGCCTCTCCAGGAGGGTCATGAACGCCGTGGCAGTGACAGCTGTCAACTAACAGGCCCTACTATGCAGCCTGTTCGTATGAGGCAAGAGACGGATTGCTGTTGCATGGGGCCGAATGGCTCGATAAGTGGAGCAGGGCACGGCACGATCACTATCATCGATATATTACCTATGCGTTAGGCGCAGTATGGCTCAGGGTTCCCGTCTTTCGTACCGTCCATTGGCGCCATGTACACTGCCTGCGGCTGTTCATTGCAGCATCTGTTCGAGGGACCAAGCCGCCGTGCATGGCGAATCGGAAAGGCCGGTACACAACATATTTCTCTAGAGTTTGTGATAAAGAGCATGGAAGTCCTTGACCTTCTACACAGTACCGACGCAGCCTGATTGTTGTCCTTGTTACCGACCGTCAGCCTTCACAACTGAACAGCAAGCCCGGCTTAGTGGCTGGCTCGTATTGTACCTTCATCCGTGTGGGGAGGCTTGGGGCATGTATGTACACCTTGACCACGTCACGATACTTACTACTTGTGAAATCTTGCCCGTCTCCATACCCGGATCCGAACACCTCATCTTCAGCCGCTATGTGGTTAGACGACAGCCCGCATCCGCGTCCTTGCGGCGGAAGACGGCACATCCGATCAGCATGCTCTAAATGGCAATCGCTGCAATCGCTGCAATCCAGCTGTTACGGTTCCACAATTCAGATGGATCGCGGTAACGGTACCCCGATATAAACCAAGGCACGCCAGTATAAGTCTCGGGTCACAAAGGCATGCAAGGGGCTTGCTCCATGTGGTAGATATTACAACTAGGTAATGCAGACGTGTATTGTGCCGTTGAGATGCCGTTGAGATCTCGTCCGAGTCAGGCATATCTTACCATTTGACTGGTTGGCTTTCGACTCCGAGATGGGCCTTGCAGTTGTATCACCTTGCACAAGACATGCTACCCTGCATGTTTGCGACTTACGCCCTGCGTCCCATGCATCCAACACACAACACACAGACCTACCCAGAATCGTGTACAGCATATTCCGTACATGTCCCCCTTTTCAGATGTTGCGTAACGGCATCCTGTCCGTACTTGTCCTTATCGTCTCATGCGGATTACAAGTCTGGATCCTTGGCCCGCGCTTGCATGTCTTTGAAACATCAAATCCAGCCAGCGACGATAGCTGGACTACAACCCGTAGTGAGATTGCGCATGTCATCGCCAACACAGGCTAATGCCGGCCCGCAAGCGGTGCTGAGAACGCAATTCGAAACAAAGCCTTTCCACGAACCCAACAAAGTTGCCAAATGCAACGCAAATCACGCTCGGCCACGCGACCGCAACCACGCGTCCGTCGATCAAGATTCCCGTTTCCCTCGGATTTGCATCTAGATCCATAGCGAACCCGCCCATGGCCCGCCCTTGCTCACTCTCGCCCTCCGTGCCTCTCGCTTAGACCAAACTATACAACCAACCGTTCTGTCAATTGCTTAAGAGCGAATAGTTAATTTCTCATTGGTCCTGACAAGTTACCCGGACTATTGGTGAGATCTTGGTTATGCATAAACCGGCTGACTTGTACGGAATAGTTCCCCACGGGGTGGTTATTGGCAAGCACGAAAGCGTGCATATCAAAATGTTCAGTACACTAGGCCGCGTGGCGGTCGTTGTATAGCACTTTATGGTGCGGAAGAAGAAAATGCTACGCGGTTATTACACTGATCGGCGGTATTCACGTCTGCGCACTTACTCCGGAGTAGCTTGCTGCCCAAAAGACTAGGTGTACCTTACACGTCTTACAAATCTCTCGTCGTTGGAAGGGAGGAAGGTGCGGGTACGAGTCAGGGGCTCATGCTATCCTACGGGGTACTGTAAGCGCCGAGGCGCCCTAATAGGGGTGAGATCGCAATTGCGAAAACGCATCGTCTTATTTATTCTTTCCGAAACTTTGTCAATTTACCCTTTGGGTTTGGGGGGTTGTATCATCTGTCGCGTCTCGCACAGCCCTGACACCAGAAGGGTCCAGCGAATTATGTGACATGGAGAAGGAAGAGACGGGCTGATGGCGCGCAAAACATGGCCGGCAGACAGTGTGGGCTCCGCGGAAGGGAGTCAGAAGGGGACGAGGGCAGCGCCAAGGGGCCGGATAATTCCAAATGTATGTACTGTAAGCGTCAAGTTGCGAAGCCGTTGGGCGAGTCTGCAAGCCCTGTGCTTGTAGACGAGCTTGGTTAGGGCGATGGGACATGGGTGGTGCGGGAGCGTGAAGCGATGGCGGCTAGCTGGAAAGCTGGGAATGGGAAGAAGAAGGAGATCATGGGGTGGAGGTTGTGCTTGTGGTGGCGTTGCTAGCCGCTATGCGTCGGTCCATGGTGTGTGCAAGTGCAAAGAGGACATCGAAGCGTTTTTAGCACGTGATACCAAAGACCCTTGGTTGCTTTTACCGAGTTTACCGTCAGAACGAAAGTGAACGCAAGGCGCCGAGGACAAATGATGGTGCTGTGGGGCGCTGCTCGTTACGGCTGGCTGTTCTCATCACTCTTCGTCATTGATTCTGGTGGCGAAGTCCATTTATCCCCCACTACACCTAGTCCTACACACCTCACTCCTGCAGCACCGTTGGACTCTGACCAACCCCACTCGGCCATCTGATCGGGGCCCTGTGGTGTGACTCATGCCCCGATGTTATGCCAGCATAGAGTTTTGTGCACTGTTACACGCGACTCAAATACCTGCATCCCCATGGAACACATGTTGAGTGGCGAACATGCATGTAAACATTCATCCCTAACCCTACTACATGTCCTTTTCTTGGAGGCGTCATACATGTGAGGCGCCAAACTTAACCTGGACCAGATCGAAGAGGTCCTATCGCTCGTGACACTTCGGGACGGCTCCGAGACTACCGGCTGTTGTGCTTCACGACGTCCTTGTTGTGCGTGTGTGGCCTAGAGGACGGCTAACAAGTACGCTTGACAAATCCGCGCCGGTACAAGTTAGAGGCCAATTATCTCTGTCTGCGATTCTACGTCGCGCTCGTTGTAGCGCTGCCCTGCTTGTGAGGTTTTGCTTGTGGGCATTTTTTCTGTGGTCGTTCAATCATCTCGAGGTATTGGAGTTGTGGCCATGATCGCGGACGGCGGCATGTCACTGCATCACACCCAATAGCTCCACTTCTGGTTGTTGGATGCAAAGTCATTGGTCTAGGTGCCATGACCAGACTATTGCGTTGTGGACACCACCAAGCAGTGCAGAACAGGCCCCAGACCCTGTCTCGATTATAGAGTGATGCCCACACATCTTTGCACATCTTCAGCCTCACAAACATACCCTACATCCATCGTCGTCTTGAATAATCTTCAACATTGGACTGTTACCCAATTGGCAGGGCCTCGCCCAATCTCCTTGTAGATCAAACATTAAGCGCTGGGTGTTGTTTCGCAGTGTCGAAGGAACGACATCCCAGTCTACACCATCATCTTGGATTGACATTTAAGGGCATAATCCACACATCCATACCTGCTAGCTGCAGTATCATCTGATAGCGAGTCATATCACCCGGAAGATCTAGATCTGAATCTAGTGACCCAGAGTATCGGGACTTTGATTGCGCTCGTTCCCCCTCGACCCCTTCGCCAAGTCCCATGGCTTCAATGCCATAGTTGATACAAGTTCTACAAGGACATCAATTCGCCTTGAGGTTTTACTTTTTCATTTTCACCCAACTCATCACGGCGGCCATGTTAATCCATGACATGCCTTCTTAAATGCCAAATATGGTCGGCGCGGGAAAACCCTGGTGGAGCCTTAACTTCTTGTGCGACCGTTGAGGGGAAAGGGAAAAACAAAAAAATATCGTCAGCAAGAAAAAAACTCGTGGCGAAGATCAGCAGGATTCATTCGTATCGAAATCGTGGTGTGCGTCACCACTGTATGAGTGCGATACCATCTGAGCTGAAGCATGGTAAGTCACCGAATAGCAATGCATTGGATGCAAGATTATACCTAGTTGATGCAGAGTGCCTACTAACACCACAGGGGTTGGCTGAGATACAAATGTACCACAAAGCCAGATTCGCTACACCATGTGCCTTCCTGCGTGCAGGATCGGTAGGCAAGATGATTTTATTTTGTTTTTCTCTCCCGATCGACACAGCTTCACTTAGCTTCCAACCAAAATCTTCACCATCTAAACCATAGTAGTGGCGTTATAGCTTATTACCCATGTTGATATGCACAGCTTTGACTTGGGAGTAGGCTTCCAAGCCAGCCTCTCCAAGCTCGCGGCCAATCCCGCTTTGCTTGACACCACCAAACGGTATCCTGTAGTCACAATCCTGGCTGCTGTTCACCCACACCATGCCTGATTCGATATCTGCAGCCACTCTGTGGGCTTTCTCAAGGTCCTTTGTGAAGATTGCGCTACCAAGACCAAAGATGGAGTCATTGGCCATGGCCACCGCCTCTTCTTCAGTGGAAAATGTGGCAATCACTGCAAAGGGTCCGAAGATCTCTTCCCGATAGATGCGCATATTGGGGCTGACCTTTGTGAATACCGTGGGCTTGACAAAGTAGCCATTGCCCTCGCAGGCCACTCCTCCTTCGATTAGCTCAGCGCCTTCGGACTTGCCGATGTCCACATACGACAGCACGCGTTCATATTGCTGCCTGGTGACCTGGGGGCCCTGAAAAGTATCTTCGCTCCATTGATCACCGATGATGGAGACATTCTGGATCTGTTGGCGGAACTGAGAGATGAAGGCCTCTAACACCGACTCCTGGACGAGTATACGCGACGTAGCTGTGCAGATCTGGCCCTGGTTCGACATGATGCCAATGTGCGACCATCGCACTGCTTGCTCCATATCGCAATCTTCGAAGACGATCAAGGGCGATTTGCCTCCAGTCTCTAGGGTGATATTTTTCAGTCCCACTGCTGCCATCTTCATGATCTGGGTAGCGGTAGCTGTCGAGCCAGTAAATGCCACCTTATCAACAAGTGGATGTTGAACTAACGCGGCGCCTGCCTCTTTTCCAAGGCCATTCAGGATATTGACAACGCCAGCCGGAAATCCTGCCTCCTTGATAAGCTTGGCCAAGACGAGGATAGACAATGGCGTTTGTTCCGCAGCTTTTAGTACGACAGTGTTACCACATGCTAACGCAGGTCCGAGTTTCCAACAAGCCATGGATAAGGGGTAATTCCAAGGAATGATTTGGGCGACGACTCCAATGGGCTGGCGTAGTGTGTATGCGAATTTCTGAGGCGTGGTGTTTATCGTCTGGCCAGAGATCTTGTCAGCCCAACCGGAGTAATAGCGAATTGTTGAGTATGATTCAGGGAGATCTTCGTTCAAAGCTACACTGTAAGGCTTGCCTAGTGGCTCTTAGTAGAAGTCTTGAATTGACATCAGTGGGGAAAAGCTCACCATTGTCCCAGGCATCAATGGTCGCAAGAAGCTCCTTGTTCTCCTCCATCAAGTCTGCTAGTTTTGCCATCAACCTTCCGCGTTGAGTAACACAAAGTTGCTTCCATTCTGGATGCTTCAAGGCCCTCTTCGCTGCTTGCACCGCACGGTCGACATCTTCTGCGGTGGCAGCCTGTACCACAGCAATCTCCTTTTCCGTAGCGGGATCTATCGAGGAGATGGTATTATTCGGCGACAAGGAATCGACGAACTCGTTGTCGATGAAGAGACCTGTTGGCTGCTCCCACTCTTGACCATTCGGTGCCTTGAGTTTGATGTTTTCCGGCATCGCATATGTCTATCTCGTTGTCAATAGTACTAGAAGAAGCGTATGGTTTAGCTGTGGATTGATCCTTGTTCGTACGTTGTAGGTAGTGTGGCCTCAATATCGGTATCGTGGGGCGCCAGCACTCTTTCAGAAGTGGGGTTGACAGAACCCACGCTAAGCTATCAGAAGGGATTGACATCGCCCGACTGGGACTTCTGATTGACTTGCACGCTTCATCGTACTATTTTCCTGTGCAACATTCAGAAAAAACCATGAGAAAGACCTGTGAGCGCATTAGATAGAGGGCAATCACATGAGGTGGTAGATGAAGAAGGGTAGTTGCCAGGGAAGCAATCCAGAAGGGACATCGATCATCTCAAACTTCGCATGCGCACCTTCCATCACAACAACACGAACAAAGATCAAAACTCAAAGGTCTTTGGACGCTGAAGGTACCCTATAAGGGGGTAAGATTGTATATGGTACGTGTTGTATGCGTCCATTCCCCTTCCCACGTAATTCTTGTGGACGTCGTTGCTTCTCTCTATTTTTCTAATATTTGTATCTATCCTTCATACACAGCAACTATTCCTATTCCATATGTAGCGGTTCAGTATCCTTTCTACCCAAATTTACGCTTTTCGACTTTCACCTTGATTACCCAAGGTGTCTTTAGTAATTTGTTGAACTTGACTTCGACTTTCTTCCAGAACTCTAACAAGACTCTACGTGCCCGTATTGAAACTCGTATCGCAAGACTGCTCTACCACGGGCTTTTATAAAGCAGGTTTACCGTTACTTTAGTATACGCAGTCTCACAGTTCTATGTATTATACCATCTTGCCGAGCTCATACATTTTCAAATAAAACTGTATCAGGCTAGTTAGGTCTGTAGTAATATCGTCCTTCGCTTTATCGTCGGGGAGCTTTGTTGTGTGGTGTATCCTTGTCGCTTCCCAATCATGGTCAATCTAGTATCACCTAGTGTACACGAGTTTTACCGAGCGGTCGACAGTGATAAGATGCACAAGCTTCTTTTGTAAAACTGCCTTGATTTCCCTGGAAAAAACTTAGTACGTCGTAGAACGACATTTAATTGCATAAGGTGACCAACGGTAGATGAAGCGTGATCCTTCCTAAATGCTGGTCAAAAAAATCTTCAATATGACTTGAATATACACACAGTCTCCTTAGAACGTCTGGCAGCATCTACAGCTAAACCATTGTAGCAGCATCCAAGGATATTGTATATTTGTAGATTGTTAAAACACGTATAAACTCAGCGCTACAAAACGGTCGAGAATTGAAAGGAAAAATCACACGAGCCACTAAATAGTAGTAGACTAGATTAAAACTGAGACCATAATACAAATGTAAAACATGTTTATATAACCACAGTAAGCAGTGCCTTGTCACTCACTCTCTCCCTCCCCAACTAACATGGCAGTCTAGCAAGGATACACCCCAGCAAATCCTGGAACGAAGACACGTCTATTTGGCTCTTTTGGACCAACAAGGGCTAGAATAAAAATCAGGGTCTAGAACGGGCGGGTTAAACAAGTGCGGCTACGGAGTAGCTTTCGGACTGTTTCATACATATGTGCCGTTGAGTGTGCATGGGTTAGTGCAGGTTCCCAGTTGGCTGGGAAACGTGTGGATAATATACTTGTGATGAGATGTGATGTGATGTGAAGTGGTTTCTGCTTGTTGTTGTTATTGCTGCTGCTGCTGCTGCTGCTCTGAAACAGATGTTGTGTTTTGTCTCATGTGGACCTGGATCTAGACGTGGGTGGGCATGATATTGGGTTCATGGCGGTGAGAACGCGACTGTTGTTACCGCAGCTTACGCGATTGCTCGAGGATGATCAACAGAGAATCTTTCGAACTGCGAGATACTTGCAGTCGTTGTAGTATTCGCCTATCCTCTTCACGTTAACGCGCTCTACGGACATTTTTTAATAATTTGACTTGATCATTATTACTGCGAAGCCTGCGAATACAGTCATTCGCGCCTACAATCCCATATCTGCGAGTCGACTAGGGAGAAAGACATCAACGCAGACACTATGTGCGGATATCTAAACACATTATACACCAGCACCGTTGACCATGCAACATAATACGTCTCTACAACTTGGCTATCGTTGTCATTTCCTTATTTCCATCCATCCATTGCATCTCGGCTTTCATTCGACGCGACTCCGGGGGTATCTTAAACGGCGACGCCCTTGGCAGCTTGCCTCTGTGGTCAATGTTAGTAAAGTGAACTGGAAACATTCCATGATGGCATGACGACGTACCCTCTTGTTGATGAACATGGCAATGACCAAGATGGCGACGAGGAAAACAATGACGAAGACGACAATAACACCGGGCTCACGCTGGGCCCAGTTCTTGTTGCGCTTGCTAAGCTGGAGAAGAGCGTGCTCGGCGCGAGCGGCAAGGGGCATGCTGATGGCGGCCATTTTGTGTTGTAGGTTTCTGGTGGACAATGTTAGACAGGATACTCGAAGAATATGGTAACAAGTTCCCAGAGCTCAAGGCGCAAGCTAAAGAGGTCGTTTAATTATGTTTTGTTCCGTCCAAAAAACAGGGCGGAAAAGCCAAGCTCGGGCGGCAGACTAATGCCAACAGCGAATATGACATGACGCGGCGCAAAGGGTGTCGGAGCTCGAGAGAAGGCGACGCGAAGCTTACATTGAACGAAGTGAATCGGTCTTTTAGACGTTGGCGAGCTGGAGGGAGCTTGGGTAGCTGTTTGATGAAAACGGAGGTTGGTCAGCGGCGATCGGAGATGACACCCACGGGACAGTCGCGACGGTACAGAGGGACTCGGCGATGGAATTGAAAGGCGCAGGTCGACAACGATGCAAGGTCAAAGAGTAAAGACCAAGGCAAGCTCTTAAACAAGAGGCTCAATAGCCCCGGCTTTAAATGCGCCGGGTCGCCGAAAATTTCTGCACCGATTGAGGGATTTTGTCTGGCCCAAGGTCCTAGCGGGTTGTCCGGAGGCTCCAAGCTTGCAAGGGTGGAGGGCGCGGTTCGGCCGGGGATGGGGGTGGTAGAGGTGGAAATAGTGGACTTACTGGTGAGGGGTGGAAGCGCTGGGTCGGGATTGTGAGATGTGCGATTAATTGTTGATTGTCGAGGTTGTGGTGAAAATCGGGGAGGGAGCACCGTTAATTAAGAGTTGAGGAAGAAGGCTGGGGACCAAGCGCGAGGTGCGAGGTCGAGCACAACCGTGGGAGTGGAGCTAGTCGAGCCTCTGGGGCCAGCCAATGGCGCGACATGCCATCATCTCGTCGTGGTTGAGCCAGTGATCGGCAGCCCCATTTACTGCGTACCTCGGGCACACGATGAGGGAGCACGTCACGGGACCGTCACGGGACGTGGACAATGACACACCTACACCCTACACCCACACCTGGTAGGCGCTATACTGCCACAGTAGCTGCTGTTCTTCGCCGCGTCCTTCACTGGGACCTCTCAAGCGTATCGGTCGCGTGTCGGTGGGGAGGTAGTGCAGCTGCAAGCCTAAGCCGCCGCCGCTACTCGCCGGCTCCACTCGCTCCTGGCAACACTGGAGGTAGTATGTCATCGCCCAGTGCTTATCTCTTCGGCATGACGGCGACGGCCGCCAATCCACCACCCTCCGACCGCGCACGCAACTCGGCGGTCAAGACAAGGCACAAGGCCCTTGGCCCTTGGGGTGCGGCCTGCAAGGCGACTCGCCGGCTAGCACACCGGAAGCAAAACAAGTCGTCCATGAAATGATGAAATGCCTCATGTTCACACGTCCCGTCCGTCCCCCGTCCCCCGTCGACACAAACGGAGCTGCGTCGAATTGGTTTAGTGCTGGCCGGGATGCTTGACCAAGCTTCTGCCGTACCTGTGCCTAAGCCCCCGCTTTCTTGGCACCAACCCACCAACCCACTAACGCACCATGTCCCACCTCACACACACCCTGGTGTTTCGAAACGGCTCCAAGCCAGCAAGCTTCATTCTCTCACCCAGCCAACTACTTCATATGTTTATTAGTACAGTGGTGAATATCACTACACAGACGATACGAAGTACCTCGTGGCGAATGCGTGCTGGCGCAGCGTCGCCCATGACTCGGCCATTGCAACGTGACCAAAGCCGCGAGCCGCTTATTCAACCCATCAACACAGCAGCATGCGCTTATCCCATCATGACTACAGCAATGTGCAGCCAGCCATCCAGATAGGCCGTTGCCCGAACCAATTCCTCCACACTCGCCGTCAACGGCAAAACAGCACCGTGTAGAACCGCCTGTGCGAGAAGTGGACTGCGCCTGCTCGGAAATAACGTCGGCAGTATCTGGTTCAACGCCGTCCCCATGGTCTGCGGTTGCCCTATGTTACTGTCAGCTTCCTTCGCTGTCAACACAGCATCCACACCCACTTGACGACAACTTGGGCGTGACCAGTCGCTGCACAATTCTCAAGCTTCCCGGTGCACTCTCCTCCTGTACGCCCTCCGAGGCCGCGTGCGGAAGGTACAGCCTAACAGGCAAATGTCTTAGGTTGACACCTTGCGGATTCAGCAGTTTCTGGTTGATGGGGTTGTATAGCGTAAAGTCGTGATTTCTAACCCCGTCCCAGAGCTGTGTGCTATCCTCTTTGCTCAAAAACATGACCGTCTTTCCCGTGCCTGTCCGCAGGTAATCGGCCTCTTTGACACTGTGAATAAACATGTCTTGCAGGTGCTTGTCTTCGTTGTCGAGCTGCACAAGCTGGTCCGAAGGGTAATCGGAGAAGTGGAGTGTAAGCCGCCATGGTAGACGCTGGCTCTCTTTCTCGTTGCTATCCAGTCTCTGGCTTTGTGCCGCTGCATCTGCATCTGTGCCCGTGTCTGGTGGATACGCAGCTTCAGCGCCAGAATAAAGGTCGTAGAGAAGGCCCAGGGGATAGTGCCATTTCAGTGGCACGCCTTCATACGACAGCCATGCGTCTTTCGGTCTAACATCAGGATATATCAGACTGCCCGCAAAGAAGCCATGTAATCTCTTCACTAGCAGTCCCAGGTATGAAAGCCGAGGAAACTGTATCTGCATCCCACTTGTCAACCTGCAAGCTGTGAATACGCCAAAGGAACTTCAACATACCAAGTAAGGATCCGACTCATCATATGTCCTACAATCCCCCTTGTGCAGCCGTATCTCAAGCGGAATACTCCCATTCCACGTGCTCTGCCGCAGTCTACTCGCGACGTCTCTGGAACCCATAGGGCGGATCAAGCAAAAGAGGATGGTGGGGTATTAAGGTACGGAATACTAACATATGTACTTTGTAAGCAAGAAGCGGGGCCAGGGACATTCCGTACATGCAGGGAGCTTGGACGTCAGCCGGTACCTACGGCGAACCCTGGAACAGCTTGGTCTGCTCGTGGCGTCTCTTGGACAACGCGGCTGGAGAGACGCCATGCTTCTACCATGTATGGCAGTTTTATTCTGCGCTGTACGTACCATCCCAGTCATGCACTGTTTCCCTTTTGCGACAACGGCGTGCGGTAAGACAATTGTCATAGATGGGAGACTTTCTCACACGTGATAGCTGCTGGACCATGGACGTGGCACTTAGCCGCAAACGGTCGCGCCTCACGCTCGACGACGACCACGACGAAGAACAAGAAAAAGGTCGAGGGCAGCTGCGGAGCGAGTCATTGCCTGCGCCTATGCTCGGAGATGCGTTGAAGAGATCCAGAACGCATTGCGAATTGGAAGAGCTGGATGTAATAGACGTGGCAGAAGCGTGGAATGTGAATATGCAAGCCATACTAGCCAGCAAGACGCTGGCGACACCGACGGATAGTAGCCTGGTAGCGTATGATAACTTGGCAAGGTATAGGGAGGGCGAGTCAATAGCAGTGCTCTGTGTACAGGGCAATGTTCAGGTGCACTATGAATTACTTTGGTACGCATATGCCTCATAAGAAGCTCTTCTTTCGCTGACACTTCTAGTGCTGCATTACCAGACCTCCTTATCCTCTCGCCCTCTCTCCAAGCTTTCGTCCTATGCCACGACCCCTCAACTCACAGCCTCTCTTCATCCGCCCCCTTTTCACTCCCTCTTATACAAGCCGCGACACCCTCGAACAATCACTTCGTCCGCCTAGGCCTTCTGCATCCTCTCGGCGGAGGAAAGTTCCCCCTGGATGCATTGGTCGTGCTGGATGGAAAGGGAAGAAGGAGATTGGTGTTACCAATTGGTTGGGGCGCGGGAAAGCATGTAGATACACCTGCAGGACGGAGTATACAAGTGCGATTGATGAGCCTGTTGAGAGGCTGCGTCGAAAAGCTAGAGAGGGAGAGGGTCGAGGTATGAGAGTCATGTACATATCTAGTTACTCAAGTACATACCATGGAATCAATGCCACCATTCCCTCTCTTTGCTGTCTCGACACGTTGTTCAATGCTCACTAGTACATCCGATGACGCAGCCTGCGCGTTTTCGTCCTGGAACAGCAGATCAAACGTTAACGATACCCGTAACCTTCCTCGCATCTCTGTTCCAAAATAGTAAAAATCCCGCCTTGACGTGGTAAGTTGATTAAATAAATAAAAAAGAGCACAAAACCCCATCCGCAAGAGCTCTGCTCAGAAAATCAAAAAAAAAGGTAAGCAAGTGATCACGCTCACAATGCAACGCTACAAAACTCGTCCTACTTTTCTCCCCCTACAACCAATTCACTCCAGCAGTCCGTCCTGCGTATACACTGTCCTGCGCCCATTCTCAATTCCCACCTCACAGCTCAAGGCGCCAGTTATCGACTGTTTGTACTTTGCCTCGTCGCCGTCGCCAAGGCAATGCTCGAGAAAGTACCTTGCTGCGAGTTCGTTGGCTGTCAGTATGCTCCTGCACGAGCCCACCACCACCGTCTCTTCCTTTGAGTACCGCTTTTCGGTGCGGCACACGACATGATATATCGCCCGACCGTCTAGTTGTTGTGCCCTCGCTGCCGCAGCCTTGTGCGAGTACATGGCTTCGCTCAGGGCCGGCGGGTAGGTGCTAACATCGCCGGGTACGGGTTTGTTGCGTGGGGGAATCGGTCGCGGCGCAGCCGACTGTAGACGAGGCGGCGGGTTCGGATGCGAGCTGTAGGATGTGTGTGGTGTGTGTATGTTGACTGCTGGTGGCCCACTGACTACCGGTGCCGACGCTAGCTGCGGCTGCGGCGGCTGCTGCTGTTGTCCCTGATGCCGGAGTAGAAAGTCGCGATGCTCTTCTAGTTGTGACCTCAATGCGTTGCTCGTAGTCTGGAAGATGCGTTCCTGGACGCCGGGCCCGAGGTTGCGCGAGTAGTGTCGCAGGTCCGCACTACAGTCGAGCTGCAGAAGCCTGTGCTGGCGGTCGAAGCCGCCCCCATGCGGTTGTCGGATGGATGCTGTCATCGTGGCCATTTATATATAGTAACGATGCTTCTGTTAATAGCAGAGTCAAGCAGGAACCTCAATCGAGTGGTGAAATGAGGGTGAAAAGTTTATATCGTGTGCATGACGCGGATATTCGCAAATCTTGGAAACGCCGGAGTCGTGGCGGTGATCTCGTATTCACGGAGTCATGTGATGACGTGTTATTGTCGTGAATCTCCCCTATAATCAGGAGAGAGTTGATGGGCTGTGCAATCTCCTAGCGAGTTGGTGTTTAGTTGGGCATATCAAGGGCGGTACGCGTGACCACGTGGTCGCGAGTCCTTTGGAGCACTGGGAGCTGGCGAATGGGATAAGTCTCATGATTTATACCATCTAATATTTTCGCTGCTATGACAGCGAGTGCGTAGATAGGCTACGACGCATCGTAGACTTTCTTGCCAGCTCGAAATGGCCGAGGAATGACCTTTACGTGCCTGACATAGTGAGATCAGTTGGCGTGTAGGTAATCCGTACGTGGAAAAACATCGAGAGAATCCCTGCGGCGATCCAAAACGTCCCACAGTAGTATCCGCCTTGCCCGATAAACATTATGGAAACACGGAAACATGGAAGCAAATAAAGGAAATAAAACCATCACGGCTATGATACCACACAAGCGTACTTACCCCCCTCATACAAATGTTGCTTTGATGAACCAACCCACTGTACATGGAATTCATCCTCGTCAACAACAGCCCGTCCACTCGTGACTGGAATTTTGCGTGAGAGCAGGCTAGTCATCCTCAATGATAGTAGTAACTAGACGAGTTTTTTAGCATATCCGTTGACGGAGAGGCTCGTGATGTTCACTCTCTGGAACTGTACCCCATAGGAATTCCGCCACCAAGTGCTTCACGAGCTTC
This sequence comes from Pyrenophora seminiperda CCB06, assembly GCA_000465215.2. NCBI lineage: Eukaryota > Fungi > Ascomycota > Dothideomycetes > Pleosporales > Pleosporaceae > Pyrenophora > Pyrenophora seminiperda. The sequence continues at coordinate 1,006,502 of KE747843.1, forward strand.
TTGCTTGAGATGCTCATAGTGTGCACGGAGGTCGGGAAATTTGGTCAGGGCCTGCTGAACAGGGGCAGGTATATCGCACACAGTTTTACGCCAATCCTTGCCTCGCTTGCAGACGTCTTCGATAAGCTTTTTCATGCAGGTCAATCCCATGATGCAGATGTCGTGAGCGTAGTTCATGTCGTAAGAGCCGTTGGGGTGCTCCAGATCCTGAGTAGCGGTGTTGATGAGAACTGGCCAGGCAAAATTTTCGTGAGATGGGGACGCAGTGGATGGCAAAGTAGCAGGCGCTCCTCCATAGGTCGCGCCGAGCTTGAAGTACTCTTCCCAGAGGGGGTCGAAGTGCTTCGCGAATGGATTGGGTGGGACCCTATTGCGAGAGCCACCATGATCATATTGACCTTGACGGAAAGCCAGGCCTGAGACAGCAAGGTACTCAGGTACGCCACTCATAGAGGCTGCGTTAAACGCATCATTCGGGTTGGACATGCTGGGTGAGCGAAGACTAGAGGTGAAAGACGGACGCCGAGGTGATGGCCGATTATCTGACTTCTGGCTGGCATTAGAACCGCTACGTTTCCTTTCAGGATTCTGGAGCTCGCTGACCCTCTTGGGAGTAATCGTTTGGGGAGAGCCGCTGTACTTCTGCGCAGCCTGACCACGGGGGAAAGACGGGGGAGTGCAAGGCAAAGCGGAAGAATTAGTACGGGTTCTCTGAGGAGTGGTTGGCTGTGCTCATGTTAGCAAATGTTCTGCCGCGTGTCTTGATTGAGGAGGTTCGTACAAGATGTTGCGCGGTCTGATCAACATGCCCTTGAACCGAAGTCGTAGGACTACATGTTGCAGCCTTGCGACCGAGTTGCGACAAAGAGCCTCCAGATGAGCTAGGTGACTCTGTTTGAGTACTTCCACCAGATCCACTAAGTCCTGCAGTCGCGAGAGCTTGGAAGGGATTTTCAGTTGGCACGTTGACGATGAGGTCGCTGCGACGGCCTCCTCCTCCTCGTCTGCCCTTCACCTGTGTGTACATCTGTAGATCTGTTAATACCAATATTCGAAAGCAAGCGCAAACACATCGCGACTTACCTGAGATGACATGGCTTATGTCGTTGATCAAGCGATGATGACTCAATATTGGTGGAGTAGATGCGAACGCCAGGGGTGAGCGTGTTGAGGTGTTGTGCTAGAGGAGACTGGCGCGGATGGGATGTTTTGGCAACAGAGTCGCGCGTCAAGACGACGACCACAACAACAACAACAGCAACAGCAACAGCAACAGCAAACAGACACATGGTACTCACGATGTTCTGCCTTGCTATAGGGCGACAAGGGGTGCTCAAAGTGGGTCCAGGGTCCAGTGCTTGGTCGTGCCTTCCATTCTGGATTAAAGCGAAGTGAAGGCGAGTTGCATCACAACATGGCAAGAGTGGCTAGCTTCGTGTATATATTTAGAGCGCATGCTTTTGGGCAATGTTTGAGATGGCGACCATAAGCCCTCTCACGACATGTCGGCCGATGACCGTGTGAGGGGGAAAGGGTGGATGTGCTGAGCATGGTGGGCTCAGTAGATATTCGGACTGCAGCAACTGAAGAAAATCCATGGCAGATGGGGCTGAAAAAGGAAATGATTATGAATTAAGAGCGCTATAGAGAGAGAGGGATAGGGAGGGAAAGAGAAAAATATGCAGGCTGTGTTTTTCTTCAACAAGTGCCTGTTGGGTGCTGGAGCAGGCCCAAGAGACGGGAGTCTAGTTGATGCATCTTGCTATAGACACAAAGGGGGACATGATGAGCGAGCTATACAGGTGTATGTAATGTGCCTTGGTAAAAATTAAAAATCCTATCAGGTATGAAACTGCACACATCTGCAGTCACGCGACCGCGAAAAGATTGCTGCGAGTCCGAAACTTGGGTTGCATGCCACGGACTTTCTACCACGTTATTGCCGCAAACAAAAGTATTTCTCACATACTGTATATACAACCGTGGGCATAGTTGAGTGCGAATGTTCTTCTACACTGTCAGATTCCAACGTCGAGTGTTGACGTTCTCGACGATGATGTAGTGGCGTCAAAGAAGCCGGGATCGTCCGATCAACCGCTGCCACCAATCACAGGCGGTCAGTTGTCATAACCGAGGAAGCTTGAGTGGCGCTCTAGCGCTCTAACTTCGATGATACCAACACTTGTAACAACTCCAAGGACGTCCCGCACTCTCCACTCCACACTCGACGCCATGGCTTGTACACGCGCTCTCACTCGTCTGGCTACGAAGCGAATTGGTACGCACACGTCCCCAATGTGTCGCAACAACAAGCAAACATCGCTAACTCTTCACCAGCCGTACGGCCGGCAGTTTTCTCTCGCGGCTTCGCCTCGGTAACCGACGTTCACGCCCGCGAACCAATCTCAAAGGTGGCCGAGAAGATTGTGCCCGATGCCGCGCGATCGCCCATCCCAGAGAGCAAGACATCGACAGTCCAGGACCCCACGCCCAGCAAAGATGCGAAGACCAAGACCTTCCACATCTACCGATGGAACCCAGATGAGCCCACGTCCAAGCCAAAGATGCAGTCGTATACACTCGACCTGAACAAGACCGGACCCATGATGCTAGATGCACTCATCCGGATCAAGAACGAGATGGACCCGACGCTGACCTTCAGGCGGAGTTGTCGCGAGGGAATCTGCGGAAGTTGCGCCATGAACATTGATGGAGTCAACACATTGGCCTGCCTTTGTATGTGGTATATGGGCACATCTTATAGCTGACGCGCTAACGAGTTTACAGGTCGCATTCCCACCGACACCGCCAAGGAATCTCGCATCTACCCGCTCCCCCACATGTACGTTGTCAAGGATCTTGTACCGGACATGACTCTTTTCTACAAGCAATACCGCTCCGTCAAGCCATACCTGCAGCGCACCACCGCCGCGCCGGATGTACGTACCTATTCCACCGTTAGCCATGTTACAAGTACTAACAGCCTACCAGGGCCGTGAATTCCGTCAGTCCAAGGAAGATCGCAAAAAGCTAGACGGTCTCTACGAGTGCATTCTCTGCGCTTGTTGCTCAACCTCGTGCCCATCCTACTGGTGGAATCAGGAGGAGTACCTTGGCCCCGCTGTCCTCCTCCAATCGTACCGATGGATAGCCGACTCGCGCGACGAGAAGAAGGCCGAGCGACAGGACGCCCTTAACAACAGTATGAGCTTGTACCGATGCCACACTATTCTCAACTGCTCAAGGACATGTCCCAAGGGCCTCAATCCTGCCCTAGCCATCGCGGAGATCAAGAAGAGCATGGCCTTTACGTAAACCGCGTGGCAGATGGGGAGAGTCGCTGGGTAGGTAGCATTTGCAGCATGTACATGGGTGCGATTTGCAGTTTGCGTTATTTGCGAGTTTTGTATGAACAAATTCAATCAATTGTTACATGTTACCCTTTTTCTTTTCCATTACCCTTGCACGTAAGTCGGCTTGAGTTGCGCTCGCCTACTTTTTAGTTTAATGGTACTTTGACTACCGTAGAGAGGTGAGACCCAAAAAACCAGGGTCCACGAGCAGATTACACCCAAGGTGCCATAGTGTCGCACAAACCACGTGACCCTGCGCCGTACCCTTTTTTCCTTTCATTTTCTCTTATTGTTCCCACAAAAAAAGAGAGGCTATCTGGTGCCCCGCAGTTTCGTGTAGCCAATTTCCATACAATGGTGTTTGCTACCAAACTTGACGTCTCTCTCCTATTTCAACATCTCGCTCTACCCAAACACATCTTTTCCTTTACCTTTTCCTCTTTCTAATACACACACACACACACTCGTCTCTCTCCCACCCACTTTGTTTCTTACCAAGATCACTCTTTTACAACAATTTTTTACTGCGCAAAGAAAAGACACACATAATACACACTGTGTTGTCGATAACATCCACTGCCCAAAATCGGCCATATGGGTGTCACCATTGTCGAGACCGGCGCCGCCGTGTCTTGTTCAAAGTCAAGTCCAGGGTGCTTGAAAGCGCTCGCAGGCAGCCTAGTTTCCGAGCCTATCATCAGCCAACCTCAACTCGACTTGGTGGCCACCATCGATTTCGCAGGCAACAAAGAACCACGGCCATGCTTGCCAAGAGGGCCCCGACTATCCGAGTGCAGTAGCATCTTCCACCCCCAATCGCTCATGTCCTGCTTTGGGCTCGACCGCGACCACTGGCACCATCTCGCCCTCAAACAGGCCCTCGCCCTCACCACGCTGCGTCAATCGCTGGAAAACTACAAAGTCACCACATGCTCCCTATCAGCGGAAAATACTCATCTACACTCCCGCCACTATAAACACGTCATCACCATCGCATCCCTCACAAGTAGCCTCCAAAGCCTAGCCATTAAAAACGAACAGCTGATGTCCAACTTGGCCGAAACGGCACGCAGTCTGCTCCAGCTTAGGAAGAGCGATCGTGCAAAAGGAAAGGTGCACCAGCGAAATCTCAGACTGAAATCTATCCTGAATCGCTTCTCGAAAAAGGGTGTGGCGGCGAGGGCAAAGGCTGATGCGGACACGGAAGCTGCACTGAAAGAGGCGCTTGCGGCGGCTTGGGAGCGAATCGAGGAATTGGAGGCGAGGGGCGAGGCGCTACTTGATGCGTTGGATGACCACGACCACGACCACGACCACGACCACGACGATGGTAATAGTGATGGAAGTGAGAATGGGGGAGGGATGGGCTGTGAAGTGGGTCATTTGGAAGCTGAGGTTGCGTTTAGGGGGGCGCTGGAGGATGAGGCATTTAGGGCCATGAGAGACGAGTGGGAGAGTTTACTGGGCGAGTGAAGGCATGACACTCACCATGTCAACTGATACCCTCGGATTCTCTTTTAAGAGACTGACATAGTACGTGAGTAGCACGAGAGACTCAATCGATTAGCGTGATGATATGTAGTGTTAGGAACGAAGATAGACACGGCAACTCGGAAAAGATTTGTTCCAACTGGATGAAGAGCGTTGAAATTATGGTGCCATGTTGTTTAAGAAAATAGTAGAGATGCAAGTTTCGGATGTAACACAATGGGTACGGATTACTTTGCCCAAGTATTGCCGCGACTACTAAAGGCTTTTGCCTAGTAAAGAGATGCGTATGAAAGCGACGGCAACAGAGCATGTAGGCAATGTTTTACGCGAAAAAGAGTTTGTCACATGTCACTATGTGTGACTGGCCTTATGTCATATCAACTTGTTATCGACATGGTACCTTGAGCCTTACCCGCCTTGGCCTTGCCTATGCCTATGTACTTGGCCAAAATTACTCTGGCGGGTGTTAGCATGTGGACAATGGACAAGACAGACTCCGTGATCTTGAGCCGCATTCGCTCAGGCATCTTTGGAAGCGTCATTAAGAGTGGGACATTCGTCTTGTTCATTCATTGACGTTCCCATCTTCTTCTCATGTGCATCCACCCAACGAGCTCAGTTGGGGCCTGTTGGTTGCGGTCCATGCAAATGGGGGTTCCCGTGCATAGTTGGGATGTCTTCGGTTCCCAGTAAGCCCCCAATATCACCCCAATTCCAATCGTTGATGTTGTTAATGGTAAAGTCCATAAATTGCATTTGTGTCGCCCGGTCAAAACGAGTGTTGGGATGCACAGCTGTTCCTGTTCCCATATAAGGTTGATCTGGATACATGCGACCCGGCATGTGGTCTGTAAACATGTATGCTCCTGTGCCGGGCGGTGATTGATGATAGATGTGCGGCACAGTGTCTGTTTGTGATGGCTGTTGTGGTGGAAGTGAGATGTGTGGACCAGAGTCGTGGGTTTCCAGCTTAGGCTCCGTGAATCGGATGGGGGAAGCCAGAGAGTCGGCCATGGAGTGCAGCTCGGGGACGAGGGAGGCGAACTTCTCTATAGTCCCGGGCATGTAGGGGTTTCGTCTGTGGCGCTGTGCCAAGTCGGCAAGCTGGGACAGCAGGATGCGTGACTCGGACATGTTGGTACCACCTAACTTATTAAGGCAAACAAGGTCAAGAACCAAGGCTGAGCTGGACGCGAGCATATACCAGGTATCGCATGAGAAGACGGCGTCGAATTTCCCGAGAGCATCGAGCTTGAGTAGTGTTTGGGCCAGATGACGACCAGATTCCGAGCAGGCATCTGCCATTGACGTCAGGGCCGAGTTTGTAGAGTCTTGGCCAGTTTTGGACAGGATGGAGGCACGTGCGAGCAGTGCCGAACGACAGAGGACGATGATGGTGTAATGGTATGCGGCGTGCATCAGCATCAAGGTTCGCTGAAAGAGAGGCACCGAGGCGTCGACAGCTTCGACGCGTAGATGCTGGGGCAGGGTCTCCTTCCATCGGACTAGGTCACGCAGTAGGCCTGCGGCGGGAGACAGCGGGCCCACGTAGGCCTCGTCGCTAGCATTGAACTTGACAGTTCTGGGGGCGCGGCAGACGGAGCCCAGGAGGGTGAAGAGACGGGTGGAGAATGCAATGTAGTCGGAGGGGCCGCCGACAATCCTCTCGTTGGCATAGCTGATGCTGATGCCCGGATGCTCGATTGCACTGGGACGGTCGTACGAAGACACCTGCAGGGTCTCGAAGCCGTATAGGGTCCACCACAGGGTCTTGCGCATCTCACGGCCGAGGGGGTTCGATCCGGTGTTGATCTTGTCCTGGTGTAGGCCGATTGCGTGGGCAATGCGGACGGCGGTACCCGTCAGGTTCCAGCACGCATCGCGGTGGTTGGTGTTGTGAAGGTGGAGAGCGGTGAGCAGCAGGGCCTGCACAGCGGTGATGCTCGACGTGAAGATGACCAGCGGAAGGAGCTTTTGCACGCGCTGCCACCAGAGCTGCTCCTGGTCCTGGTGGAGGGGGATACGGGCAACGCGGCGGGCGAGCAGCAGCATGCACATAAAGCTGCACAACCAGGCGGGGTCGGCCTGCTTGGGGCTGGCCAGCCAGGCATCGTAGGCCTCGCGGAACGACGGCTCATGCAGGACGGGGAAGTCGGGGTGGACGTGGTCGAAGAAGGTGCGAATTAGCAGTTCATGGCTGGCGCTCTCGGCGGGGTGGCGCGGGTGACTGGGACGGGTGGCGCCGGGGCGTGGCGGGGGCGTGGCGGTGCTGGGCTGGGGGGGCGCGGGCGTTGGTGTTGGTGTTGTTGGTAGTAGTAGTAGTGGTGGTGGTGTTGGTGGTGTTGGTGGTGAGGGCACTGGCGCTGTCGATGCTGCTGCTGCTACTGCTGCTGCTGCTGCTGGTGGGCAATGTGTGGGCAGCCGCGTTCTTGCCAAAGAGCACAAACTCACGCGGGGCGCTCCTGCCGACCAGCGAGCGCAGCTTGAAGTGGAAGGAGAGCGAGCTGGCAGGCCCAATGTACTGCACCTGGCCCTGCTGGTCGGGCAGGAGCGACACGGTGTCGTCGCTCTCGCCCTCCAAGCCCTCGTCCTGCTCGCCGCTGCCGTCGCGCTGGGCGGCATCGGGCAGGGCAATGCCGTGCGACATGGCCAGTTGGCGCAGGGCTTGGGTGCTCGACACGTCGGCCTCGGGCAGCAGCCCCTTGACCAGCGCCTCCAGCAGCGCCAGCCGCGTCCCCAGTCCCTCGACGCTGCCGTACAGGCGCTTCTTGCGCGGCTGCGTCGTCAGGCACTCGATGTTGTGCACCACGCAGTACCGACACGCATCGTGGCCCGGCTCTTTTCTGCATTTTTGCTTGCGCGACTTGCACTTGTCGCAGCTCGTCTCGGTGCGCTTCCGCTTGTCCAGCGGCACCCTGCGCGAGCTGTGAGCATTGCTGCTGTTCGGTGTGGCCGTCGAAGCGGACATGGGCGTGGCGTGACTGGGCGTGGCGTGACCGGGCGGGGTACGGCGGCGGGTGTTCAGCGCGCGGGGAGAAGAAGAAGCATGGTGCGCACTCCTCGGGAGCGCTGCGAGTTCATCGAGACGCTGGTCGCCGGTACGAGATGCGACAACCGCGCCCAGGTACGAGATGGCGATGCAGCCCACCAAACAGCCTCCAGCGCTATCTTCGCGAATCTCCGGCCCGTCGGTAATTGAGCCCAAGTCGTCTCCCCCCTGGTGGGCCTTCTCCTAGGGCCGGGTGAGGCTGCATGTTCCCCGACCCACTATGCATGTACCACCCACCGCGCCCACAGCGTCTCCACCCCATCTCGTGGCTACCAGCACCCGTCACGCCCATCGTGGCATGAATCATGAAATCGCGAATCGCGTACGGGAAACATGCTGAGCCTATTACATACGCCTCCTTTCTTGCTGCACCCTTCCAGCTTCTACTATACCATAGTGACCCTTCCTCCCTACTGCCACCCACCACGCATCGCATGCCCTGGCCCGACTCACCATTGAGTCACAGATGGCACCGCTGTGGCCGCGGCAATCTCCGATTTGTTCCTTGACCCTTTCACCGCTTATTTACCTTGTTCCAGAACCGCTTCCGACACGCTGGGCCCCAGCCAAGACACACTGACACTCGATCCGTATCCAACATTTCGTCAAAATACCTACAACTTCAAGCTTGGCTGGCCAGCTGCTCGTAGCCTTACAAAGCCGCTGCACATGTCCACAAAGCATCCATGCCAAGTCCACTCCAGCTTGATGCCTGATGCGGTCAAACCAAGGCCAGTCAGTACCTAACAACCATCACGACAGCAACTTCGGCCATACTCCAGTAAGCTGCGTCAACCTTGACCGAGTCGAGTTTGGCAGCCATGACATACAAGGCCGGATTATAGTCAGTCTTCATTTGTGGTGTTGTAACAACCGACGGCTACAGTACCCCGTAGTATGCACCCCTAACTATTGCCGGTGCCGCTAATATCGCATCTACTCCAACGGTCAAGATCGCAGGCAAATATTTCCTCATGTCACGTTCCTACAACCAACCCTTGTAGCCGACCAAACCTACAACTTTGTCGGATACTCCAACGTCTCAATCTTCTCAGGATATACCAATCCACCCTGCTTCCTCGCTTCATCCATGACCTCCATGATAAGCACACTCTCATCCAGTCCCAAGAATCGTCCCTCTTTCCTCCCGTTGATAATCGCATCCGCCGCCTCATCTGCTTCCCAGAACATACCCTGGCCCTCGCCTTCTGCTTGGAGACTGCCACCAAAGCCGTTGTACCATCCACTACCCTTGCCTGGTCCCGGAATGGGGAATTCTTTCGATTCGACCTTGCCGTCTGAACCGATGATTCTGGTAGAGAGGGGACGGAACGAGTGCCCAAAGACTTGGATCTCGCCCTTGGGGCCTTGGATACGGACAAAAGGCTGGTCCATGTTTCCTCCTGGGGCGGTGGCGACGCGTAGCGAGGTCGTGGCGACAGCGTGGGCTTCGCCGCCCAGCTCCTTTGAGCGCGGGAAACTTAAAATCATAGTGCTGTGCTCATCGGCTTTACCCGTGGGTTCGTAGTTCTTGACAAAGGCTTGTACTTTGGGTGGCTGGCGCGAGCTTTCGGGCTGTGTGTGGTACATGGTTTGGAAGACCCAGGTGAGGGCATAGATTCCCAGGTCGAGTAGAGCGCCGCCGGCTAAGTCGGGGTTGACCATACGGTTCTTGCCATCCGGAAAGTTATTTTCGGGGTCAAGCGCCATGCTGTTGTCTGAAATAACGCGTGCAACAGGACCGATGCGACCGGCTGCGATTTGTTCGCGAACGTAGATGGACAGCGGGAAGTATCGCGTCCATACAGCCTCCATCAGGAAGAGGTTCTTGGACTTTGCGACCTCTGCCAACTTGCGCGCTTGTGCCGCGTTGACAGTAAAGGCCTTCTCGCAAAGCACATTCTTGCCGGCCTCCAAACAGAGCATGGCATTCTGGTAGTGGTGCGAATGTGGTGTAGCAATGTATACGATATCAATGTCGGCATTCTTCACAAACTCTTCATAGGAGCCATATGCCTTTGCATCCGACGGCGCGCCGACCTCCTTTAGGAAGTCTTTTGCGCGGGATTCAGACGTCGAGGAAGCAGCTGCGACGACAGTGTGCTTGAGATGCTTGACACCGCGCGTGGCAGGGTCGCAGAGAAGATCCTTGGTGCTATGTAGATATCAGTACAGTAGACGGCTTCGGCGGGGTAGGTAGCGGGGTAGTTACAAGGTCAGGGCGATGCCTCCGGTTGCGAGGATACCCCAGCGAACAGTTTTTGGGGAAGACATTGTGAATATTGCTCTTGTAAATCTTACACTGGAATTTTAGTAAAAACGGGCGTGTATATAGCAAAGAACGAGAAGCAATTGGCCGTGTCACGATGTTGACGTTTTGTAGCTGCACATGGCTTGCCCCAACAACAACGTCATGACAGGTAACGAATTTCGGGTAAGGCATCGCATCTCAACCCCACTTTCGCCACTCTACCTTGTCACGTGCGTGTTACCGGTGTCTAAAGGCGGGTGAATTGAGCAATTTGAGATTGTGTAAGAGCGTGGGGTGTGGCCACGTGACTATGACTACACGTCTACTACATACCTACAACCCACTGAGGCCATCCAACAAGGCAGTCAACCCGCCAACACCCAGCAGCGCACCAGCCGCGGCTTTTCTTCCCGTGTGACTCTTTCTGCTGTATTTGTCTCGTTCCCTGTCCCTCTCTCTTTCTCTCTCACGTTCCTTATCCCTGTCACCAGCTCCCCTCCTCTCCTTCTCCCTCCTCCGCCTCGGCCGCTCCCTATCCTCTTCTTCTGTTGAAGTAAAGCCGTCATCGTAGCGACGGTTCTGTTGTGGCGGGTTCATGTATGAGTGTCGGAGGGGCGACGCTGGGTAATATGAAGTGGGACCTTGACTTCCATGTTGTGGATATGGGCATGGTAAGCTTCCATTTGATGTTGGTGGCAAGGGGAAGTGCATTGAAGGCGCTGGCGCCATATTCATAGTCTGTATCGACGATGTTGGGTATCCGCCAGCTTGAGCCGGGTGAGAGGGTAGCCGTGGGGATTGTGGTCGGGGCGGTTGCTGGGGTCCAGAGACGGGCAATTGTAGATTTGGACCGCGAGATTTCATGTTTGTTTGAAGAGGTGCAGGTACAAGGCCGGGTCTAGGTGTCGATGAAGATTGGTCAAGTGGTAGTGGTCCTGGTGGCGCAGGGAAATACCCATGGGCGTTTTTGTGGCCGAGTGGGGGATGTGTGTTGCGAGGCATTGGTGTGCGATCGCGATCAAACATACCTCCTTTTGAAATGTTGCCCGGTGGTACTGGATGATGGAATGACGATCTCCTCGGCGATGGTTTTTGATCATAACCGAGCGGTGTTTTCTTCCGGTAGATTTCAACCGTTCGTTCAACGAGACGCTTAACTTGATCAAACTGTAAAGGTCGGTCGATACGGAAGTACACCTCAGACTTGATCTTCCTACTGCCCTTTCTTTCTTTCTGGAATTCTGTAAAATAGTATCCTGCTTCTTGTAGGGCCTCCTTGCAAACCCAGCTGGTTCGGATCTCCGTCCAGCTGTGCCGCTCCGAGAAAGCTATCGAAGGTCCTTGGTCAGTATTCGAACGGACCTGTCTAGCATCGATGTACTTCCAATAGTACTTGCGTGTACATAACACCCATGGTATCTCAAGGTCAACTTCTTTGTCCTCTTCTTTGGCTTCTACTGCAGTAGTGGCATCGACTGGGAGGCTTCCTAGACTTGAACGAGGTGAGGCAAATGAGCACTGATCGGCTGTAGGTGGGATGCTTGTACGTGAAGTATGGGGTGCAGGGGCGGGTGTCGGTGGCGCCGGAGGACCGTAATTCTTCTCTGAACTTGAGCCAGACGTGTCCGCTTCAATAATGAGCGGTTCAACGCTCCCCGATCGATGTACTCGCCGAGTACTATCCCCTGAAAGCTCCGATAGGTCAATCTCCTCTTCTTCACTGTCTGATTCTACTGTGGCTTGCTGGGTCTCCTTTCTTTGTCTCTCTAGTTTACGTTCTTGATCCTGTAGGCGGCTCTCAAACTGGAGCAAAGTCGTCCACTCTTGGAGTAAGTGCCCAGTGTGGGTGCCTGAGATGCTGCATACTGCTGGCAATGAGTTTGCCTCGGTAAAAACTGATGTATCCAGACTGGTCAAATCTTGATTTAGGTATGGGAGTAGGGTGGAAGGCTTGGGAGTTTTTTCAAAATCCATGGGAACCAGACTCTGGGAACTATCTTTTTCCATCAAAAGACGCGCATCAGAATGCGGCCATCTTTCATAGACGTTACACGCAGAAAGAATCGCCATCTGCTGTTGAATGATAAGTGTCTCTAGTTGGATTTTCTCATTACCAACTAGTTTGGTGGCTTGCTGTGGGGATACCGTCGGACGCAATCTACAGCATCATTAGTTATACATTCATAAAAGTTGTTTGTTGTCATCAGGTTCTACCGTATGGATGATATGGAATATCCACCTCGACTTGTGTCCTGAATCGAGGAACTTGGCTTACTTTGACCACATGATACTTTGCGATGTGTACAATGACTGTAATAACACAGACAATATCATACTCAGGGCTTCCAGGTGAGCCATAAGATACTCTAGCTTTGCTTTGGTGGGAAAATCTAGTTGCGATTGGGTGACTTCTGTGGAGCGAGCACTGTCCCTCCTCGCATGGTATTGAACATGATCCGTGGACGTCACCGATTCGAAACTGCCAAGGACGTTCTGTGTTTGTGCTATTACGTCGTCCAAAATCTCAAAGGCCTACTTGTTATGTTAGGATACTGTACTTTAAACCCGATACCTGACAAAGTGCACCAGCTCAGCCAGCATTCTCGACCATTCGTATTTTACTAGCAATTGGAGAGGCATATCCAAGCCTTGCTGTGCTCCCGGTGGTGTAAAAGACGTACCTTCAGTGATGGCAGGCGATCATCTTCCTTGATAATAGTCCCGACCTGTTTGAGTATCGCGGCAAAGCCATTGATCTTGCTCGCAACCGCCATCAAATCTTTGGCGGCCCCAGGCGACTTAGCAGCATGCCCAAATAAGTGCAACGCAAGGTGGGAACTCGTTGAGACGACGGGCAATATAGCCGCAAGCACAGCCATAGCTTTCTTCTCCTAGTATGTGACGAATAATCGATATGAGGTGGAGAAGAAAGAGAGATTCAGGAAAAGACTGGAATATCGAGATGCTTCGATGCGTGTTCGTTAGCTAGCTAAGGCTAGCTCTAGGCAAAGAGAATGAGGTCATAGTGTAGGAATTAAGGCAGTGCTTTAGTTGACCGACGACCAAATCCGGCGGAGATCAGGGTGCGGTGATTGGCCACTGCGCGCGGACGGTTTGATGTCATGCAGAAAATCAGCAATGGTATGCAACGGGGGGTGCAAGAGGTGCAAGAGGCTGTGGGGTGTGGGGTGGGTGCGTCAATCACGTGGCGTGCAGGATGACGCGCTTTGCCAAGCAGATACACTGGCTTTGGGCAAGCACGACCTGGGCCAATCAACATGGACGAGAGATGTGAGATGTATGGTGTAGAATGTGTGGTTTCGCCATGTCTTGGCCGCCTACACGCCTATGTATGTCTAGTACATGGCATACGTCTACACGTTTACATGTAATGTACAAGCTGCGGCTGCTCATGCGCCCTGAACGCCCTGGAAGGTGTAGATGCCCCGATTCGAAATGGTGGCGTTCTGTTCCACCACGCTCCAGTTGATCCTATCCCACCACTTTTCGAGGTATTGCCGCTTCCCACGAATGCCGTATTGGTGCAGCCAGACGTGTTCCCATGTGTTTACACACATCAGCGGCACCACATCCACGCCACCCAGCGGCGCCCTGGGCCTCTGATCCTGCCCCGCCGCCGCTCCAAACGTGCCGACCTTGTTCAGAGCCTGGTACGAGTCGGCGTTGTGAGTGTTGAGGTCGTATGACTGCCGCCTGTAGTGGGCGCCCGACAGCGGTGAGCCGGCAAGGTAGGTGGGCAGAATGCGCAAGTTGCCGTAGTCGGTGTTGTTCTGCACGAGCCAGACGAAGCCAGGGCCGAACATGACCTCTGCTGTGGCCAGGAATTCCTCGCGCAGCGTGTCGGTCGACGAAAAGTCCTTGTTGATCTGCAACTGGAGATTGATCGACGGCCGCGATTCCACGTCAGGGTTTGTGTTGAGGCCGTGGAAGAAGAAGTGGTTGTTAAAGGCCATGCTGGCGATGTTGAAGGCATACGCCTTGGTCGGGTCACGGGCAAAGTCTATGACAAGCGCCTTTGGTTCTTGGCCCTCGTAGGCCGTTCCTGGTACCGCAGTATTAGCCTCAATTGCTGCCGCGACTGGCAATGGCAAATCCCGTACCGGCTGTCGACGCATTCAGCTCGTCAACCATGTATTTCTGGTAGTCGGTATACGCCATCTTGAAGCTTTCCTTGCTGAGCAGTCCCGGCACGCCCTTGCTCTCCAGCTCGGCATGGTTGTCAAGCGCGGGGACGGTGTAGAGGCTGCGGGTGTGTGCTGACAGTGATGGTGATGGTGATGGTTTTCTCTATCCAGCGTCAGTCTCCCATGCCGGCACCCACGACACCACATACCCACCCTCCAAGCCCCAGCAGCAGACTGGATGGCACCCGGCCGCCGGGCCAGACACCGTGTAATCATCATCTACTGTTATGTCGATGGACCGGGCAAGCGATCGGATTGCTGGAGCCAACCCGTCCTGGCATGTTCATCTTTTTTCGCCCGCCCTGCCTGCGAACATGGCGCTAACCCCGGCCGTCCAATCACAACGCGCGCATCCCAGCTACGCGCACAAGTCCCAGACTGCAAGCGCTGGCATCACGTTTCATCCACTACATCCACTTCATCCACTCGAGCCCTCGTCACAGCAGAGCCACACAAACAGCAGCATCACCTGCCACTGCTACCGGGCTAGTGCGAGCCCACAGCTGCCATACAATGTCTTTTGTCCACTCGCCCCCTGACTCTGTCGCTATTCTCAGAACTTAGCGACGAAATGGGTGGTCACGGCAGTGCCCAAAGTGCCCGACATTGAGCTGGCAACCATGGCTGCGGCCTTCACTGAGCTCGTGTCTTGTAGGTAAATATTCATGCCAGGTCGTTCGTTGTCTTAGCGCGTCTACATCTTCAATTCCATCTCACTTGTTTCGCGCATTGCTCCTTCATCCCTTGTCCGTCACTCTTGTTTTGTTTCGTTCCGAGTCACTTTCGAGGCACGCTGGTCCGGCCTCTCCAGCATAGTCGTCGACATATCGTTTCCATCACACAACCACACAATGCCTCCCATCACAGTGTTACCAAGGCTTTCGAGGCTTTCGATCCTCTGCTTCCTCATCTCCTTCATCACTGCCACCTCCGCATCTAGCCTTTTGTTCCCACGAGCCGAAACATGCGGAGGAAATACTGGTCTCCAGCAATGTGGCAGCAATTTCCCATCTACCTTTTGCTGTCCCAAAGACTCTACTTGCATGGACCTTAACAGCGGCTCTGTGAAGTCGGTCATCTGTTGTCCAGCCGGCTCAGACTGCACCTACATCCAGCCCACGACGTGCGACACCACCCAACTAAACGCTACCCTCCACCCGGACAACCAAATGCATCTCTCTGAGACGGAAGGCATCGAGCTGCCGAAATGTGGTGACAAGTGCTGTTCACTGGGGTACACATGTCAAGGCAGCATGTGCGCCAAAGACACATCACCCGAGCCTTCTTCTTCGCCCTCTTCCACATCCCCTGCAACACCATCCCCCACATCTCCAGCATCTGCCTCGCAAACCTCAAACTGCCCCGCCACTCCTGTTCCAACAGGAGATTCCTTCTCCGGTCGTTCTTTCGCCGCAGGCTTTGTCCCAGGTATCATTATTGGCGCTCTCCTTACTCTCCTCCTCCTCTGGCTACTAAAGCGCCGTCGCGAAACCCACTTCAACAAACCGCGCTACTCTGGCGACTTTGGCCACGTCGCCCGCCAAATAAGCGACCCCATCTACGACCCGCAGCATGCAGCACGCACAGATTTCATGCGCAGGGGGAGCCATTCTGTCGCCTCTCCGAACTCCACAGACCGAATCATACAAGGTATGAAGGAAAACAGCGTCTACAACAACAATAACGCGAATAATGTTGTCCACGGCTTCACTCCCAGGATAAAAAGCATGTGGGACCGCACCCCCAAGCTAAACTTTGGCTTCTCGGGCGGCCTCCCCCCCAACCCTGCCGCCCCTATCATCCGCGCCGGAAACCCTCATACAAACCCCTACCAAACGCCACCCCAGAAGCCGAAGAGAATTCACTCTTATTCCGCTTCGTCATCCCGCTCAAACTCGACTCGCTCCCGTAGCGGTGCGCCCAAGTATAAACCGCAACAACCTCATCCCCACTCAGGCAGCTCAGAAACCATCGACATACTTATGCCGCATCAGTCTGGTGTGCCTCCTCAGACAATGGGAGGTGGAGCCACTGGGGTTGGGGGAAATAGATTCCTGGCGCCCCCACAGGCACCGGGGATGAGGAAGGGACAGAATCGTGATACGGCCGATTCAGCGCATACGACGTTTACGAAGTTGATGGAGAGGGCGGGGTTTGATGAGCCTGGGCGGCAGGAGGTGAGGAACTGGGGGTCGGGAAGGGTGTAAGCCCTCCTTACTATAAGCGGAACTATTTTGAGTGTGGGTTAAGCTTCCATGGGTATATGTCTACTATTCTTTCTTGAATTCGTCTTTAGCGCCGGCGTTTAGGGTTTAGTCACTCGACTTTTTTCTTTTGTTTAGCATTTTTTCGGCGCAGGAGAGCTGGCTGCATTTCTGGCGTATTTCCAATCGCTTTTGCTCTTCCATGATACCACTAGGCAGGACCACATCTACTCGGCGACTTTCTTTCCACCTCTACTCTTTGAGTAAGAACAATAATGTCAATCATTAAGTTTCCAAACATTCTAGTCCTATGTGATGCAAAATTACACACTATTCTAAGCTCATCTTGAACTCAATTACACCAATTATTATCGGATACTTATAATCTAAAGCCAGATGATAGAAAGAGAGAAGAAGGAGAGACGAGAATACAATAGTAATATACATTAAAGCAAAGAAATATCGTCAAAAGTCGTTAGAAAACAGCCCAATCCGACCAACATATGAAAACCGTGTAAAGACAAAAAGAAAAGGCCCATTGTGCAGAGGCTCAAATATGCAGCAACTCACTACTTGCCTGACTACAATTATCCTCGTCAACCAGCTGGTTGTTGCCTTGGTGGTGGTGGTGGTGCTCATCAAGCAACTGTTCACTCATCCACTTCCAATCGCTGACGGAGAAACTCTTTTTACTATCGCTGCAAGGCCAAATGTCAGCCTCGCGCTCTTTGAAAAGAATTTAACTCACAAGCAATGGTCGCAATCAGTAAAACGAGGAAGGGGAATTTCGTAAAACCCCAATACATTGATGCATTACTGACAACCAAGCCAACAAACGGAAAAAAAAAGCCAGTCATGGGAAAGAAGAAGAAGAAGGGTATTGAACAATGCAACAACAACAAAGGCAGCAAGCAAGAATGAGCAAAAAATAAAACCTACTACCTCTGCCTCTCGTCCCCCTTTGGCGACGTAGCCCTCGGATCCGGGAACAGCAGCTTCATGCCCTCTTCCCACCCCCTTTCCGTCACAATATCAATGACAGCCCGCCCGGTCTCGTCCACGGCCTGCAAGTCCACTTCACCACCCATGTCGATGAGGAGCTTCAAAATCTCCGCGTCGCCATTCTCGACAGCCTGCAGTATAGCGTTCCAGCCACGGTGCATTTTATTGATGTCGGCGCCGCGGGTAAGCAGCATTTGGATAATCTCGGCGTCGCCCGAGTAGCGACGAAGTGCCTTGACGATAGGGAGGTGTTCTCCGGGTGCATTTGGGTCTGCGTTTGCTACATCGAGGAGGTAGCGGACGATTGGCTTGCGTTCTTCGCGGATGGCAGTCGTGAGGGGGGAGAAGACACCACAGTTCTTGTCTTCAACGCTGACGCCGGCTGCAAGGAGCAGCTTGATGCTTTCGAGTTGGTTGGCTACGACGGCCATTTCAACGACGCCGCGGAAGGCGCGGGGATTGGCGGTGGCGGCTAGAAGGCGTTTGAGAATCTGGGGCCGCTGCACAGCCATACACAACGGCCAATCTTGGCCGCGGACGGAGGGATCAGCGCCCCGTGACAGAAGGAGGTCGACGAGCTCGAGATGGTTTTCACGGATGGCGGTTGTGAGGGCTGTGTGGCCTTCTGGGGTGCGATCGTTGGGGTTGACGCCTTGGTCGAGGAGATATATCATGACGGCTTTGTCATTGAATTTCACCGCCGTTTCGATGATGCCTTTGGGCTTGTGGAGATCGGCACCCGCGGCCACAAGTTGGGGAAGGAAATGTGTGCGCTTGTGCGTGATGCATTTAAAGGCTGGATATTCTGCCGCGTTGAAGTTTGGGTCGGCCCCGTTTTCAAGCAGGTAGGTGACGATTTCAGGGCTGTTATCACGGATGGCTGAGCAAAGAGGCGTATAGACGCCGTCTTTCCGTACGTTGGGTGATACGCCGGCGTTCATGAGAATCTTGATGGACTCAAGCTTCTTCAAGCTGGCTGCTAGTTCCATGACACCAGGTGTCTTCTTGTGGTCGGCGCCACGCTGGAGAAGCAGTTGAAGGGCCTTGGGCTTATACGTTGATGGCCACAGTGGGTGCTTGGGGCCAGGGAGGTTAGGATTTGCTCCGTGGTCGAGCAGTACCGTCATCAGATCAACACGGTTTGCCTGGATAGCTTGAAATAAGGCAGTTGTTCCTTCTCCATTCTTTGCGTTGGCGTCGCCGTCCGAGCTAAGTAGCACCTCGACACACTTTGGTGTGGTTGTCTTGTTCATCGCTGAAATGAGTGCTGTGGAGCCGTTCTCCATGACAAACCCGGCATCGCCACCATGAGCAAGGAATAGCTTAACGAAATCAATGTAGTTTTGAGACGCAGCCAGTGATAAAGGTGACTCGGAATCAGGACCAGCCGATAAATTGGGATCAGCACCGTGCTTGAGCAGCTTCCTGGCGCATTCGATACACTGAGTGCGAGTGGCAGCGAATAAGGGAGTGACACCCTCACGGTCGAAGCCGTTGGCGTCTGCGCCGTGCTGTAGAAGAATCGCAACACTCTCCACATCCTCCTTCTCTGCGGCGACTCGTAGCATGGAAGACTCCAAATGTGGCTCAGATCGTGCACCACCTTCAAGCAGTTGCTCCAGCGTGCGGTGTCTGCCCTGCTCAACAGCGTGGAATACCGCACCTTTATTGCCGATATGCTTTGAGGCCCCGCTTTGACGCGGCCCCCAGTGCGGTGATGTTACAGGAGAATCAACCTTGGATGAAGGGTGATGTTCGTCCAAGTAGCGCTCGTGCACAGCAAGACCATGAAACTTCTCCTCCATGGTGCGTGAGCGGCCAGAATGTAATGATGCAACTTCCTCATACAAGGGATCTTCGTGGTAACTAATGTTTTGGTGATATTGTGTGTCCCTTGTTGATTCGCTCGAACGAGCACTAGCTGGTGCTCGCCAGTTCTTGTGGAGATCGACGATGCCCGGTGATAGTCCCGTTTCGACCGGTCGGTACTGCGAGATGTCATTGTCGTACGAGTGGGCTTCGCCGTAGCGAATCTCGTTCACAGACGGCCTCTGTAGACTATGTGGATGCGGCGCTGAAGCTTGAGTTCCATGGTGGCTACCAGCTTTCGCAATTGGTGGAGGTGGAAGATCCGATGTTGGGGCCGAGTGGATAGATGGAAGACTGGCAGCTTTTGTAGGACTTAGGCGCTCTAACGCTGCAATTAGTCCAGCATAGCCGATTCCCATAGAAGCATCTGCTTTTGCATCGCCAAGGGTCCATCTGAACATGGCAGAGCTGACTTTTAATGCGTCACGGCTCCGTGCTAATGTGTGTCGCATCTTGTCTACATCTGTGTCGGCAAACATCATCCGGAACTTCATGCCAAAGCCGCCCTTGTGATTTTCTTTATCGAGAACTAAAGTGATCAAAACGGTCAGTTACTTTTCTTGGGAAGTGCCAAAACTGTGCCTTAGACTTACATTTATTGACCATCTGGCTAAGCACCAAAAACTCTTCGCTGACTTGACGGAGCCGCCTGTCAAGCTCTTGGGATACCTCAACTGGAAACGCATTGCGTGATTTAGTAATTTCAGTGACGCCAGCCTCGATGGACCATAATTCCTAGAGCACACTGTTAGTTTTATTCCTGGCCAGTTACTTTTCGGAGATGGTACCTGACAGAGCTCAACAAAGTCTCTTGATAGTGGTTCGAAGCCATGTATAGGTGTCTTTGCTGTGCTCAGGTATTCGAGCATGCGAATAGCAATGGTGTTGCCCTGTGCATTGACTCGCTTGCACAGTTCCACCGACGTTTCTTTTGCTGGAGCCATAACGAAGGCAATGGACACGAACAAATTCTAGGGAGAATGAAGGCAAACGAACGAGCGGGTCTACAGGGCTTCTTTACAGTGCACTCAAGCCCCTTGGCTAGAGACACTTTGCAGCCGACCACGAATCCCTCGGTCAGCCAGACGTATGCCTGCTCTAGCCCACATGGTTATTGAGTCAAGAAGATACCGGCAGATGAGTTACATCCTGTCTTAGCTCTTAACTCGTAGTATCTTCTCCGGGCGTGGCGCCCACAGCCCGAAAAGTGAACCAGGGAGACCCCAAGCGTGACAGTTGCCCCGCCACGTGAGACTTAATGTGCATAAGGACGTAGTCAACATGCAGCCGATGCTGTGGGTCGAGAAACGACGCGGTCAAGCGCTATGCGAGGTAGCCACCACCTAACACCAACTTTTCAAACCCCTACCCACAACCTCATTCTAGCTTTTAGCCTATAAATGTACAAGTAAAGCCCGCCCAAGGGGTTCAACTACACTAGTATGGCGTCACAGCAGAATACGCATACTGCAGCGTGATTGTCGGTAAGGATCTACTGTAGTACGAGCTTACTGTATGTACAGAGCTGCGTTGTGGTGCGTGCCTGGTGAACTACATAAGCAATGATAACCCAATGATCTGGGCGTCCTGGAGATGGTCCATCTGGTTGGTTTACACGGTAGAGTGACATATAAAGACAGCATGGGGAAAAACGCCACCTCATGCACAGTGTAGCCGCGGTCTTGACCCATACATAGACCCTGTCCGCCAGGTGCTGGGGGTATCAACAATTCGCATGAAGTAGTGGCTGATTATGGGAAGGAAAAGCAAATTACCAAACCGCCCGTCAGCCACACATCGTGTTTTTAACCTGGCCCGTTCGGTCGTGTCCGCACGATTTTGTCAAGCGAGATTTATACGCTAGGGATGCGCCCGCTGACAGAACTGGATGCTCAAACCACGCCGTCGCACTAGCTTGAGTTAATATCTATAGGATCGGGGGGGCCGTTGGGCGTTCACAGAGAGCCTTTGGTACCCTAAGGATTTCCAGAAGGGCCGCCAAAATACTTTTAGAATACTTTTAGATCGCTTCTGTCATGTGGCACATAGTAGCCGCCCGTAGAACGAAGTATCGCGGACAGCCACAGGACGAGCGATGCTCCGGCCTAAACTCCGAGACGTTCTAAAAGTCGGACTGATTCATGACTTGGAAATTTAAGAGCGGGCTAAGAGCAGTAGTCGACAGAACGGCGAGTGTTCCGGCCAGCTCATGTGCGTTATAAAACTTATCACTATGCATTTTTGTCGACGTTGATACGATTGGTCTCGAAGAGGCCTTGAAGTAAAGTTTCGGCACACACCTCAAACGAGTCAAGTTGCGAAAGCGAAGCTGGCTGGTCCACTGGTCATGTCGGTCCTCTAACCAAAGCACTTGCATACAGCAGGCTTGCCGAGGATGCAAACTTTGCTCCGCGACCGGGAAATGCTGGTGAACTGTCACTCCCCGCTGGACTCGTATTCACAGTGATAAGGTTGGCACTTGGCCCAACCGGGTCTTAGTGGTGGCGCTCAGCTACGGTGCATGCGGGAAACATGAGGTCGGCGTCTGTGATGGGGTCAAACGCTCCGCAATCTCCTGTCGGGTAGACCTCATGTCGGGTAAAACCATGCAAAATTCCAGATTCCAGATTTCTCGATTGGCCGACATGGCGCTAGCACGCCACAGAAGCTGTCGCGTCTGCGCTTGCGGTAGTCGACATTCGTCGCCAGGGCCGGGGCTGCAGAGTGATGCAAAATCCCGGGCCACTCTTGCGTGCATGGATTGATCGACGTCGGGTTTGTGTTTTCAGTTCGTTGTCGATCTGCGAAAACCTGACAGCTAAGGGCTTGCACCGCATTCCGTCCGTGGCTTGAAGTGCCGGATGCGATTTTGAAGAAGGCAAAGCGGCGCAGAGAGGGGCGCGTCTATGCATGGTCGGAGATGAACGTTTGATAAGGAAGGGGAGCAACAGAGTCAGGCGAAAGTCAAAACTTTGACGTCTTCCAGTCTTCTTGTTTGGCGGTTGTGCTGATCGAATTGTGAATGCCATCCATCTGGCAGGAATCAGGCCACACTGTCGTCACCCCCCCTCGGAAGTACTCGGTCAAATATAGCAACAACAGACGGGATACATATTGCAGACTTTCGCTCGACGCTGCATTCCATGCAGAGCAGGACTCAGTACTCCGTACGGCTGACGGGGGCGTTCCACTATGGCCAGGTGCCCAGTGCCCACTATGTCCGCTATAACTAGGTACCCACTGCGCCCAGGCCTCGCGTCGAGTTGGAAGGTATTGCACCAAGTAAAAGCGTTGTGCTTTGCTAATTACACACGATGACATGGTATTTGGCCGAAGCTGCTGGGCAGGTTGTACTTCGTATGTAGGCACCACTTGGTAACGTTAACTTTACCCGAGGGTTGAGAGGAGTTTAAGAGTTGAGGAGAGAACCAGTAGGAGTAATACGAAGTAAGCTTGGAAGTTATGGTCACGTGGCTTCGACGCACGAGCCTCTATCGGGAAGCCTGTCGTGATTTCCGACACCGACAGCAAACCGACAGCAGACCAACAGCAGACCGACAGCAGAGTGTCCCAGTCAGCACCTAGTCAGCAGTAGCAGTCACAGTCACAGTCACAGTCGCGAGGGCAGTGCGAGAACGGCAACATGAGTGAACAACAGCTCCCCATCGCCCCCATCGCACAGGCTGAAGATGCGCTGCCTACGGATTTGTCCACTTTTAACGTCGCCCAGCTCATCAAGACGGCGCACAATGCCCGGTTGCACAAAGAAGTGCAGAAGCTCAAGACGCTTATCAATGAGCTCGTAGACTATCAGCTCGCCCACCCAAAGAACCCAAAGCCCGTGTCGCGCCATGACATGGACAAGGAGAAGGAGGCGACGCGAGAGATTGAGAAGAGAGAGAAGTACATTCGCGCCCAGCTGTCTGTCATCAAGACGCTGTACAGACAGAGCGTCTTGAAAGTGCGCGAGGAAAAGGCGAAGACATTGGACGACAGGGCTGTGAATGATGCGCTTATCCTGGGCCTGCACAACCTTAAGTATGAAGAGCAGTCGCTGCGGTCGGAGATGTCGGCTGCAGAAAACTACGAGTACGTCTCTTTATGGATCGCGTGCTCCCCAGCTAAGAGTTTCCCAGTCACAAGTACATGAAACTTCCCCTCATCTCTGTCCAAGACTTCCTCGAGCAGTTTCCCGAGCACAACGAGTCAAGCGAGCACGAACTTATGACGGCGCGCATCGAGCACGAACACCAAGTCCGCCTCAAGCTAGAAGAGCGGCGACAAGAGAAGCTCAAGCAGAAGCAGAAGCTGATTGCCGAAGTCAAGAAGGGCAAGGACGACCTGACCAAGTTGGACACGATGGTGGAGAAATTCATCGAAGCTGCGGCGCCGATTAAGAAAGTGCTGGCCGCAGAATAAACCAGTGCTTCTGCATGTTGAAATCACGTGGCGAGCTACCAGACGCATCCCTATCGCACCTTGGGCATGTCGGCGTACTTGAACAACGTACTTGAAGAAACAGGACGCGCAGCCAAAGTCGGTGCCGCTCTAGATAGGGCGGGAGCATAGGCATAAACGGACATGTAGTTTGAATTTGGCAGATTGAAAGGAAGATGAGCTATGCTATCAACAAAGGCTCAGGCTCCATCTTGCGAGCGACATGAGCCATCGGCCGCGGTGTGTTCAAAAGAAAGGATGTCCTAGAGGGTTCACGTGACCTGTGCAAGGAAGGTGGACACCATCGCACCCTGCGTACAGTATAGCAGAGATGGTAGGGATTGCGTTGGCATTCAAGGGTAGATGAGATGTGTAGAAGTACAGGAACCGGTGTACTTGGTAGGGTGGACACAGGCTTATTATCACGTGTCACAGGACACGGGTCACATTAACTATGATGGGTATATACATAGTACGGGTATGTCAGCCCAGCATAGTTTAGTTTAGTGCAGATAGCCAATACCATGCGATTCCATCCTATGTCCTATGCACTACCTACTGTCACATTACGAAACTTGGCGCGTCGAGGACGCGGACATGCGCTCATACCTCCGCGCCCGCCCTAACCCACTCCACGACGACATTCCTTTTCCCACCCCCACCAACGCATAGGCGTCATGGTTTCGCTACATGGTGGTGTTGATGTCTTGAGTGCGCACCCCGCTTTGCTGACCAAGTCTGGCCCAGCAGGGGCGTTGATATCTCTTTCCGCGCAAGATGCCCCGAGTTGCATAAGTACCCTACATGGTCTGTTTACCGTGCCTGATGCCTCCAGGGAGGCGGGCCCATGTTCGAAGCGACGTAAGGTTGGGCATGGTGGCGCTGTCCCCGTACCGTCCCAGTTAGAATTCGACGAGAAAAGCAGTATTGTCCTGGCCAAGGTGTCTATAGATCTAGTAAGTCTTCATGGTAGCCCTTGCCAGTATTTGGCTGACATTTTTCTAGAATATGCCCGCTGCGTCGCACGGTTCCATGGACATGGCGTATACCCCGACCGAGTCGCATGAACCCATACTAGTAGACCTGGGATCTGTATACAGAGAACCCAACTCCAGAGAAGCCTTCCAAGTCGGACTCTGGAACGTAGACACCAGTGCGGGCATAGACATTGTTGCCACAACCTCGACGCCTTTTCTAGACTCAATAGTCACACACTTGCGAACCGCCGCCACACTTGCGACTACTCGTCGCGGGAAAAAGTCCAAGCCTGTGTCTCGGGCTGCTTTCTCTCGTTGTCGGCTGCACCAGCCTGTGCATGGACAAACGACATACAAGCTGCATGTGGAGATCCGGTGGACGTTGGGCATATCAGTAGTTGAGGACCCAAGTGTACGGGGCCACTATATGAATGAGGATCTCAAGCTCCTCTCTACCTACCTGAGCAATGCTGCCACTCATGGCGATAAGACATGGACCGTGTCCGACTTCTACGACTCCGTTCACGTACCACCGGCGGACCTGAAGGTTTCACCACGCATCAAGCAAGCCTTCAGCGCTACCTCGCTGCTGCCGTTTCAGGAGAGAACTGTGGATTGGCTTTTGCGACGAGAGGGTGTTGCATTTTCGTCTGAGGGCACCCTGGAGCCTTTCGTCAATGCTGCACCACCAGCATCTTTCAGACAGACACATGACGCAATAGGCAGGCCGTGCTACTCAAGTCAGCTTCGGGGAGCCGTAGTAACAGATTTGGATGCGGCCAAGGGCGACACTTTACAGTCAATGAGAGGAGGCATACTCGCTGAAGAGATGGGTCTTGGCAAAACGCTGGAGCTGATCGCTCTGATAGCTCACCACACCCGCGTCATTTGCGAGGACAAAATATACGACGACTACACAGGAGTTCACGTCAAACCCTCCGGTGCCACACTAATCATCACTCCGACTTCTATTCTGGACCAGTGGATGACCGAAATACACAATCATGCACCTGAACTTAAAGTCTTTCATTACAAGGGGATTCCACCCATATCTGCATCTAGGAAGGATCACGCTTCATCTACCGTTGATCACCTCATGCAATATGATGTAGTCCTAACGACGTACCAAGTTCTTTCCAGGGAGATCCATCACGCCATACCACCTCCCGACCGTAGCTCCCGGCGTGCCAAAACTCGCGAGCGTTGGACCAGCCCTCTTGTGGGTATCTCATGGTGGAGAGTTTGCCTTGATGAGGCACAAATGGTAGAGAGTGGCGTCAGTCAGGCCGCCAAAGTGGCTCGAATTATACCTCGATGTAATGCCTGGGCGGTTTCCGGCACTCCCCTTCGCAAAGACATTCAGGATTTGCGCGGCCTTCTGATTTTCCTTCGATGCGATGCTTTTGCAAACAACAAAGCAGTGTGGGATCGCTTAGACAAGGCGTCATTCAGTGGTATCTTTAGTGAAATTGCCTTGAGAAATACTAAATTTAAAATCCGCAACGAGCTCCAGCTACCGCCACAAAAACGAATCGTCATCACTGTGCCATTCACCACAATCGAGGAGCAACATTACACCGAGATGATGCGCCAAATGTGCGAATCGTGTTGGCTCACGTCTGACGGGCTACCTTTGGAAGAGGATCGCGATACAAACCACCCGGAAGTTATCGAGAGGATGCGGGAGTGGCTAGTCCGATTACGCCAGACATGTCTTCATGCAAATGTTGGACGAAAAAATCGACGAGCTCTGGGTGCAAAGAACGGCGCTTTACGCACCGTACATGAAGTTCTAGAGGTTATGATAGAGCAAAATGACACGAAGTGGAAGTCTGACGCGCGCGAAATGATCTTCTGTATGATCAAGTTGGGCCATATTCACGCATATGCTGGGGAGTTCATCACCCGAGCTGACTCAGCACTTCCATACTACCGCGCTGCGCAAACTGAGGCGGCCTCATATATCGCGGTATGCAGAGAAGAGCTGGTAGCAGAAGAGCAGAAACTGGGCCGAAGTTCTTCAGTTGGTCTCGGTGAGGCTGACGAAGATGATGAAACAGATGGTGGTAGCATGGGTCGCATTCCCGTCTTACGCAAGTCGCTACGATCATTCTTAGAGCTTGAACATGCCGCCCACTTCTTCACAGCTACGGCGTTCCATCAGAGCAAAGAGAACCCTGAACTCACGAAGCCAGGCTCCATGATGTGGCATGAAAAGGATAGGTCCGAAACCTTGTACTACGAGGCAGCCAAAGGAGTCCGACATGAGCTTTCAAAGCATTCAAAAACCAGGGCTAAACAGTACATGGCCAAGGTCGAAGCGAAGAAGCCATTCCACCAGATACCCAATATCGAAGACCTTCCAGACCTCAGTGGTATCGAAGCGCGGAAGTTTCTCGATACGATGGACAATCTTAGCGATTTTCTGAATGCTCAAGCCCAGCAGATACGAATCTGGCGTACAAAAATTGTCGATATCCTCCTTACTCGTTTGGTGGACGATGACGATGACCAGGAAACTACTGGTGAGGAATACGATGATTCATTAAAGGCCCAAGATGAACTCTATGTCTACATAATGGCTCTCCGGACTCTCGTGGCAGATCGCAATGCCGCTGTAAATGGTCTGCAGGATACTTTGATCGAGCACGAGCTGAAAGCTGCCGAAAAGCAAGCCACGAACAAGAGCGATCAAGAGGACCGGGGCCATGCTCCCGAGCTTGTAATCGAAGTCATCAATTCCCGAAGCAAGCTCCAAGCTATGCTACAACCTGGTTCTTTGAAGGGGGTCGTATCCGGCATGCGCTCTTTGATTACTGGCCTACAGTGGAGAGCAGATAATGGCGATTCTCGTGCTGCTGCAGAGCTGAGTATTCTTCAAAGACATATCACTAGGGTTCAAGAAATTACTTCAGAACAGGCAAAGGCTATCACAGAGCTGGAGAAGGAACAGGAGATGTACAGGGGCACCATGAATCAGCGCCTAGAATACTACCGACAGTTCCAGCATATTTCCGACACTGTTGCAAAGTACCAGGAAGATCTTGATACAACCTTCAACGAGCGCGAATTCCAAAAGACTCAACAACTACGGGATACGAAGAAACAGAGTGCTGCTGCCCACAAGACAAAGTGCACTTACCTCAAACATCTCCGGACCGAAAACCAAAACAATGCGACAGCCGAATGCATCATTTGTAGAGAAGATATCGAGCTCGGCGTTCTAACGACTTGCGGTCATCACTACTGCAAAGATTGCATCAATACATGGTGGCGTGTACATCGCACATGTCCAACATGCAAGCAGAAGCTCAGCTCGTCGGAATTCAAGGACATCAGTTTCAAACCAAGCGAGATCAAGGCCAAAGAGGAGATACACGAATCCGGTAGCCCCATCCAAGCCTCAACCCCAGGCTCATCTTCGGCTGCCTCAATTTACTCTGACATTTCCGTTTCAACGATGAAGGAAATCAAGATGATTGACCTCGACGGCTCTTACGGCACAAAAGTCGACATGATTGCCCGACATCTAATCTGGATCCGCAAAAACGACCCCGGAGCCAAATCCGTCATCTTCTCCCAATTCGCTGACTTCCTCGTTGTGTTGCGTAGCGCCCTCGACAGGTGGAAAATCGCCGCCAGCAGCATCGCGGACAAGGATGGAATCCGCATATTCAAAAATGACCCAAACGTCCAATGTCTGCTGTTAGACGCAAAAACAGATTCCTCTGGCCTAACCCTAGTAAATGCAACATATGTCTTCTTGTGCGAACCGCTCATAAACCCCGCCATCGAACTCCAAGCCATCAACCGCGTCCACCGCATTGGCCAGCAACGCCCCACTACGGTGTTCATGTACCTCGTCAGCGACACGGTCGAGGAAGCCATCTACGATATCAGTGTCACCCGTCGCCTGGAACATATGAGTGGCAATGATCGATCGAAGACGCCCTCGCGCTCTGGCTCCGCAGCACCGGGCCTTAAGGAACAGTATTTCGATGCAGCGAATTCTGCTGAATTGCAATCTACGCCCCTTAAACAACTCTTGCGCAAGAAGGGTGATGGCGAAGTCGTCAAGGAACATGATCTATGGCATTGTCTTTTTGGCAAAGCTAAAAAAGAGCCGCGTCCTGTGCTGGAGAGCGTGGTAGCAGCAGAACTCCGAGCTGGGGCTGCGGAAGCCAGATTGGCGAATGCGGGGCCGGCTGGCGAAGGTAGCCATGTTGAAATGGCCGATGCGCCTGGTAGTAGTAGTGGTAGTGGCAGTGGTAGTAGCGTGGCGGATGTAATCCCCATTGTGGGTGCGAGATGGGAGAGATTTTAGAACTGAGAAGGGTAGAAGAGAGCCTCAGCAGCGAACAGAGAGAAGAGGGAGGAAAAGAGAAATGTGCACGTGTATGTGCATTGCTGATATATACCAGCATCGATGAGTTTAGCAAGACATACGCATGCATAGCGAAATGCTTTTGTTCGGTTGCATGCAAGAAGCTCAAGTGTAGAAATGAACGCGAAGCGTTACTATGATAATACGTCTGGTTATTTGTGCTCGACACAATTCCTATGCTTTGCTCTCACATGGACTCAGGGAATAAAATAGCTATTAGATTAAGCCATGCCATCTTAGTAGTCCCTTTGCCCCCTGATTTTTCCCGCACATGTCGAAAAAAAGGAACAACCAGGAAGGGTATAAGTGTACAGTGTCGAAATAAAGAATGCCCATCCAACCCCAAAAAAGAGAGTGTTTTGGTCGTAACATGGGGGTATTTCACCCCCCCTTCCCATGGTTCCATCGTCACCGTCCACCGTCCACCGGTCAGCAAATCCCATGACTCGACGGAATTTTGCCCGTTGCAAAAAGGAAAAAAAGAAGGTGACTTATGACGTATGTAGTGGGGGTCGTGTAGATACGTGGATAGTCTTGTAAAAGAAGACGAAAAGAAGAAGAAAAAAAAGAGAAAGAAAAAAGAAAAGGACATGAGCGGTCGTGGAATACATGATATGCATAGTTTTTTTCGTGACGTTGCGTTGAAAAAAGGCGGGAAGCAAAGGGGAAAAGATGATGGATGCTCAACCAGCATTGTAGCGGGGAGCGAAAGACAGACACAATTGGAGACACAAGACAAAAAAAAACCCCCTCCCCGCCCCGAGGCTATACGCTAGGTAGCCAGAACGAAAGCAAAAACTGTCCTACAAGACGACTTGTATACTTTGTTTGGTTCGCAGGCGATATGCTGACTGCTTGCCGCTGTTGCAGAAAGTCGACTAATTGGGCATTCTTGTTAGCCTCCAGTACTGGCAAAACGGAGAAAAACCCTCAATCAACCCAGATTTCGAATTTTTTTTCCACCCCGAAAATCCAAGTGTGTGAATCGGGAAAGCAGGAAGAGCAAAAAAAAAAGACTTACTATTTTCCTTGACCAACTGTGCAACCTGGCGCACAAAATTAACACTACTCGCGTCTCCAAAGCCCACTTCCTTATCCCAGTCATGATCTGCATCGCGCATGGGATTACACTTGCGGTTATACTTCCAGCGGAAAATTTGCTGCACAAAGTGCATGCGCTGGTCAATCTCACGACACGCAATGTCTGCCTGGCCCTGAGCGTCGCGGCTGTCGAGACCCTCTGTCGCTGCCTTGGTAGACATGACGAGGTGAATAGTTTTCTGCTGGTCCTCGAGTGCCATGCACATGCCCAGGACAGCAACAAAAGCCGCAAGCCACTTATCGCAGCCCTTTGATGACTTGAAAATCTGCTGCAGCTTGTTGAGAACCGTGTTTTGGATGGAGCGTTGCAGGCGCGAGAAGAAGTATTTGAGTTGTCGGTTTGTCATGCGAGGAGAAGTGTAGTTGTCAACGTAGGAGTTTTGGCCCTTGTACGAGTGCATGCGGGAGAGGGTTGCGGCTTTTGTTTCCTCGGCAATGGTAAGTGTATGCGACATGATGAATGTAACGACGATGAGGCGGAAGATTTCTCGGAGGAGCTTGCGCTCGTCCTCGGATTTGGGGTTGACTCGTGTCATTAACTTGAAAAGCTTTTGCTGGAAGTCATTGTCGTCTTCCATCCAGCAGAGCTCGCCAAAGGCGTCAAGGTGATTGTCGACAATGTCGCTGATGTACTTGTCATACTTCTTCTCTTCGTTGTGGTTGATGTGCACCATACCGAGTGCGGGACTCTGCTTTTGGATCGCGATACGCGCGTGCGTGTTGGGGTCCGTTTTGTATTGGATTTGGACTAACAGTGCGTCACCACGGGGAATGAACTCGTATACTTTGACGGGTATCCGGGGCATGTTGATTTGGCCGCATGTCATCCAGACTGTCAGCTCTACGTTGCCCCACTGCTGGATGTATTGTGTGACAAAATGGGTGAGGTTCGAATCCTCGTGCATCTGGGTAACCAGTGATGGCAGGAAGTACGGCGACAGGTCAATAAGCTTCATTCGGTTGCAGCCAAGACCGCAGTCAGCATTAGGACGCTGGGACCGCTTGAAGCAGCGCTCGCAAGTGTCGCCTGGGCCACACTTGTCTCTCTGCAGCACACAGTGCCAACATGCGACAATTTTGCGCATATCGTGCGCTGCTTTGGCTACTGTGGGCTCCAAATGAGTCCCCAGCGCTCGGCCTCCAGACTTCGCTGCAAGTGCCTTTTGCGCAGCACTTCGAGACGACTCTGGCTCAGGAGATGCATCAAAGCTCATTTCCGGTACATCACCCATCATGGAGTAGTCTGCTTTGATAGCGGACATTGGTGGTTGTTGCAATTGTGTGAATTGCTGCGTCTGATACTGGTCGAACATCATTCCTGGATCGGAGTGCTGGTACGATGAAAACATGCCGTCCGAGCTGCCCGGACTAGGTGCAGAGGGACTGATGCCTGGCTGAAATGGTGAGCTAGGCTGGTGTGTTGAGGATGCTGTAGAGGAAGGCGCTGGAAAGTGATTGGTGGTGATGTAGTTCTCTGTAAATAGTTCGGACGAAGCATTGTAGTTGACAAAGTTCTGCTGATCGGGTGGCGGCGATGCTGACCTTATCTGCATATCCATGGAGTTGTGGTTCTGTAGTTGCGTTCGTGGTATCTGCTCGTACTGGCGTTGTGCGAGGTTCTGTGCCGTTGCGAAGAACATGTTCTCATGGGGTGGAATAGTAGGTTCGCTAGGCGAAATCAGAGCAGTAGGATCGGTGAAATGCGCTGTCCATGAGTCCACATCTACCAAGTAGTCCGAGTAATTGACCGTCTGGTCTGACTGAGGGTCGAAAACGACATGGCCAGATCGAGGTACCATAGAGGATCGCGAAGGTCCTTGTCCGTTCCAGGGATCATGGCGCGATGGCTGGGTAGTGTAATTCTGACTGAACATATTGTTTTGGGTGTGTATAGCCGGCATCTGATGCGCATGTTGAGCCTGCATACCAAATTGTTGCTGAAAGCGCTGGGATTCAGCCATTGTGGCATTAAAGGCCGCCTGAACTGCTACATGGACGTTAGCAGAGACGGGCGCGCTGTCTCAAAGAGGACAAACCTTGATCGCTCAACGTGCCCTGGGCGTTAAACAGCATGCTAGAGTCCATGGTCGGTATGGTATTGTGAGGACTTTGGGTTGTCATAGTGTTCCCATGATTGTAGTAGTTGCGGATTGAATCCGAGTCGAGCATATCCACTTCGAAGGATTCGCCATCTGGTGTCCTCACAGAGGTAGGAGAGGTGGATGAACTGCTATTGTCCCATAGCATATGCTCAGGAAGTTGGTCTTGTGATGGTTCTGGTTGCTGCGACTGACGGCGACTTTGGGGTGGTGGGGTAGCAAGCGGGCCGGGTGAGAGTCCAGTATGGTTGACCAGAGAGTCAGTCGGTGTCTTTGACCGCCGGTTGTCATATTGAGCAGTATAGAAGAAGGCATGCGGATCAATGAAGAGAGGCTGCTCAGGGTACGACTGGTAGTGCTGAGAGTAGGTCGCCATGATGCGCAAGCGGCCAATGAAGCTCTCTCTGGAACAATGCTCCAGCGCTGGCCCTAGGAAGCGAAGAAGGTGAGAATGCAGAGGCGAACGGGCGCAAGACAATGATGCGCAACAGGGACCAAAACGCGGGCGGGGCGGACCAGTATGAGGGACGTTCAGCACGACTCGACAGAGGAGGCGCAGGAAGAGAAACTGTCTCAGAGCGGCTGACTGCCAGAAGTTCAGAGGGCTGGCGATTAGTCTCGCGGCATTCGAGCATATTACGCTGCCCCGCGACGACCGGTGAAGGACAACCGGCACATGCAGGCTATTGGCTTAGCTGCATACCTGTGCCCAGGATTTAGATGGCACCAAACCGTAATTGCTATTCGCGCTGTCTTTGCGCTTCGCTGCAAAGGACCGGTTGTTTGAGGGGCAAAGAAGTCATGACTGACGGGCCATACCGACCAAGTTCATCGGACTTCGCGACTCTTGTTCGTGTTCAAGCTGTAGCTAAAAGTTGCGGCGTTCTTGGTAGCCTCGCGCATGCCTTGGGCATAGGTTTATGCAGCGCACAGCTGCGCCATGTTTGCCAAGCCCTACTTCATCAAAAATCCGCCTTGGTGAAACTCATGGGTCGTGGTACGGACGGTGGTGGATGGTAGAGCAGCTGCGAATTATATCCTAGTGCGGCTCTGCTGTGCTCACCGGATCTAGGATGATGTGCTGCCAGCTCAGTCGGGGGCTGACATATATGCGGAGGCTAAGTCCAATCCGCCACTGCGACAATGCATTATGCGATTGCTTCTATCTGGAAGCGCGCGCGCTGCCATGGGCCATGGGAATCTCATGAGGTGTGAAGTTCTCATTGGCAAGGCCGGCCACATGACGGTAGATGAGATGGCCACACTTCCTTGGAGATGCAACCTTAAATACACTGTAGGCCCTCGTAGGCCTGCGGCTACATCTGCCGTGTGCGCTTAGGCCAGGAGTCGCTCGAATTCAATCCAAATACCTTTGCCATACTGACTCAGGCTTGGACTTTGGCTTTTGAATTGCTAGTATTGCAAGAGATGGGCGAAGGTGGGGTATTGTGTGGTGTTGAGGTGAGTGAGCTGCTTCGAACGCCAACGCTCTTTCCACGATTAGGGCTCGCCACCACCAGCCTGGCATGAGGCACAAGTTCGGTCAGTACAGCCATGGTGTTTGGGCAATACTGTTACGTGCTGAGCGTTCAGGACTACATGGGAGTGGTAGACCGCGTGACTACTAATCGCAACGGTGCCGCCGCTCCAGTCCGAGTCCGAAAACTCCGTGCGACTCGCTTCCAGTCCGCGGCAGCTTGTTTAGGAAGGCGGAATGCAGATCAGTCTCTTTCTAGGCTTAGCGAGAAAGGGCCCAGCCATCGCTAGCCAAGATCGGAGTTCCAAAGCTTGGTGGTAGGTGTAGAGACGCCCACAGCTACTCTGGCACGTCTGGCTAGCTCTCTTTGGATACTCACGCCAGTCTTTCTAGCCCATGATGCGTCGACTGGATGCATCGACTCAAGACGCACAGCAGAGATATACCGTTTGCTAATACACCACCCGAAACTCTACCCGAGTGGACAACAAGCTGTCATGTTACGGAGAAATGGGAGGCTGAGGTCAGTAATCATTTTGATACGCCTCGCGTTACAGGACGCCGGTTGCATGCTTGTGTAGCGCGTACCACACCAGCCACGAATACTGCGAGAGCCTAGATGGGGGAGCTGAGCTAATTATCCGTAGGTCGTGCGAGCCATGCCGTATATCAAAAACCAAATGTGACCACGCCACTCCGACGTGCCAAAAATGCCAGACTCGTGGTATGACTGCCCAAGTAAGCCAAGCTAGCATCGGCTCCGGTATGATCGTGGGCACTAACACTCCAGAAGTGTTTCTACCATCCTAGCCCCATGACTAAGCCTGCTGGTACTCCTCGTAAGAAACCTGGGCCACGCCGTGGGAAACCGGACGTGAACCCATCCGAAAGGTTGACTCCGTTGGTACTAAATCCTCCGACACTCAGGAACGATGCAGGTACTGCTCCGTTCACCAATTCCTGGCCAAAACCACCACACTCTTCCACCACGCCAACACATGGTGGTCCGGATCCAGCAAGGAATTTCTTCCTGGGGTCCACCAGTTATGCAGCTGTTTTCACGGAAGAGCAGCCATTGCCAGCTACTATACATGAACAACCGTCTGAAAGAATGTGCATATCACCTTCAACATCAAGTCGAAGTGCGGGACACCGTCACTGTCAGTTCACCTTGGGTTCTTTGATAGTCTCCACGCTTTCCCCATTCAACTTCTTTGAAAGAGCGTGCAAGATGAGTTTCGAGACCCAAACAGCTACCGCCCTTGAAAAGACCACGGCCCTTGTTTCTCCTCTAATCCTTTCGGCACTGCCTCAATTGCGCCAAGACCTTGACTTACTCAATGCTGCCAGTAACAATACATACGCTTTATACGCAGACATGACAAGAAATACTGCAAGGCCCCTGAAAGTAACATCAGATATGCGTCCATGCGATTTTCACACTCTCTTTACAGGGAAGAACTTGAGGTGGGAGGCGTTAGGCCTGGTTTTGGTAATTGCTGGCTCCAAAGCCCAGTATACAGCACCTAATGATCCGCTCTTTACCCTTGAGGACGGCAAGCAGCTCAATAAAAATGAACTTGTCGAAGACATAATGCACGCAGCTAACACTTGTATCAACATTTGCCAAATACACGGGGCAGTAAATGAAAGTGCGTGCTATCGCTGTGCAAACTTCAGCAACGTCCGTGCTAATAGGCCTAGTCATGGTGTCCCTTGTCTACTACAACTTTATGATGGTGAGAAATTTCTACGGGGATAACTGTTGGTGCAAACCTGAAAGGTCATTTAACCAGCACATGCTAATTAGTAGTCAGATCACGGAACATGGCGACGTATGGGCGATTGTGTCTCTGCTCTATATGCTGCAGGTATACATTGCGAAGGATCTAATTCAGAAGGTGATAATAAAGAACCTTTCTTCATGCGCGAATTCCGAAGAAGGTTATATGCCTCAATCTATCGGTCGGACAAAACGCTGGCAGTGTTTTATGGGAGACCTCCAATGGTGGGATGGAGGTACAGCGATCGCAAGATGATGCTGGATATCAGCGACGAAGCTGTTGCTTCGGAAGCGGAAGATGCAACATTACTAAACTCCGAGCTTTCGCAGCTGGACAGCGCGGGCTGGAATACTAGAGAGTATCTTCATCCTGTTACACTAAACAGAGTTCGGTGCCAGCTTGCTGTATTCAAGGAACGGTTCCTAGAGCAGAGTCTCGCTGGAGAGAAAGACAGTGACGTGGTGCGGAATACAGAGTCGGTCAGGCCATGATCTATTCCATGAGCAAACTAACAACAGTAGAGCGATCTCGGCGGAATGCACAGAATGGTGGAACGCGCTTCCTGCCTACCTGCGATACGAAACATATACTGAAGACGCAGCCTGGAATGGGCGAGGCCCTGGTCTGACAGTCCGACTAATCGCCGCCTACCTCGACTATCTGCACCTGCATTTCCAGATACAGCGCCTCCTCCACCGGATCACGCAACAAGCTCTTCCGGCGCTATTGCAAGTATCACTAAAGCTCCTCGTAACATCGCTTGTATCCACAAAACCGAACAATCGCGTCTACGAAACGCGCCGTCATTTTCCAACTGTAATGCTATTCTACTGCTCCCCAGCCGCCGGGGTGTTGGCCCTAGAACTGCGTCGCTGCACGCTCAAAGGCATGCCATTATCAAGTCCCATTTCTCGCGCAGACGTGATTCGAAACCTCTCCGTTCTTACCTCTTGTTTGGAATGGATAGTGCTGCCTGGTGACGGGAATCACAGGCTCTGCAGCGAGCTCAATAAGATGCTCGCTCTTGTCTTGGATGAAGTCCTCAATTATGAGCCTCCTACCAACAGTATACATACAAATGGGGAACACACCGGAGTCAGTAATGATAACGCTACACTTACGGCTGGCGCTGGACAGGGCTTCTTCGATATGCCGATGACCGAGGGCCTGGAACCGATTCCGACAGAGGCAGAGGAATTTCTAAGTTGGCTAGACAATGCGACATGGAACAACACGGTAAGCCGAACTATTGAAAATCATATAAATGGGGGTTTCAGGGTGATATAGATGTGCTACTAATATGTGCTAATAATTATATAGGACTTGTTCTGAACACATACCACAAATTCTGGTCATCACCGTTCGCCGTGTTTACGAGTTACACATGAATATGTACAGATCGATCACTACATGCCGATGCGTTTCATTGCCTTTGCCAAATCAATCGGAATCCTAGGTATAACCCAGCAAAACCATCTTTTATGGCATTACCCCAACTCAAAACATTATCCCACAACACCACCCTGTCCGCATTGCATCTCGTATTCAGTGTTATCTAACG
The DNA here is from genome assembly GCA_000465215.2 of Pyrenophora seminiperda CCB06. NCBI lineage: Eukaryota > Fungi > Ascomycota > Dothideomycetes > Pleosporales > Pleosporaceae > Pyrenophora > Pyrenophora seminiperda. The sequence goes on from KE747843.1 coordinate 1,043,746, forward strand.
CAGAGAGGAGAAGTACGTTGCCCTCGCCGCCTGCTTGGCCTCTTCCACATCGACCATCTTTTGTGCTGTACTGGTTCGCTGTACAGTTGCTTCCGGTGCTACAAAGCATACTTAGCACTTATTTTTTTTTCTACTTGCATGTCCTGGACTCACCTTTTCGAGGCAGCATCTTCGACAGAAAACTCTTGGATGTGGACTTTCCAGATGCCAGGGAGCATGCATCGGATGTTTTGTAGGGTGGAGGTGCAGCAGTGGAGTAGCTTGGCGGTGAGGCTTCGGAGGTATTTGTAGTAGAAGCGAAGGTGGAGGTGGAGGTGGAGGTGTATGTATTCTCCGGAGCAGATGACATAGTTGCGTGGGGATTTTGTGTGTGTATTAATATGTTTTTCGAGAGACGAAAACCTGATATAAACTTTCTTTCCGGAGACCTCAGTGACAGTAGGTATAATGAAAAAGGTTCATAGAAATAGCTTTACCACCCCCTCCCTTTTCCCCAACACCCATTTTATATACCGCATACCCCCCCTGTGAATATGACCACGTCATCTCCCTTCCTCTCTCCCTCTCTCCCATTATCCCATTCTTCCAGCCTGAGTTCACCGGGGTTCAACCCTCTGACTCCTCGGTGCAGAAACCTAGCCGCCGCTTACAAACATCTCCTTCGGAATACCCCATTTCCCAATCACCGATGCCAAATATTGACCCAAGTAGGTAATTCATCTGCCGAATTCACATGCCATTATGCACGAACCAGCTGCCTGGTGTTCTCACTTTTTCAGGCAGCAGCAGCAGCAAACCAAGCGAAACTTTGAGGCGTCCAATGCCGCGGTCACCGGAATAGGATATCCTTCGAGTCTCGAACATTACAATTCCGATCCCGCGCCCATGCATCAAGCTTTTCTTGTCGTTGAAAAAGCTTAGCTTACTGATGTAGGGCGCACGTAACGCGAAATAAGACTTGTGTATACGCGTATTTGTGGTTGGTTACCTACATTGGTGTGTGTGTGGTGGGGT
>KE747843.1:1047357-1111975 GCA_000465215.2 Pyrenophora seminiperda CCB06
CGCCGCCAGGAGCGCCGCCATAACCACCTCCGTAGCCGCCCGAAGGAGCTCCGCCCCATTGGCCGCCGCCGCCACCGAAGCCTCCACCACCACCGCCCATGCGACGAACATCGCGGGTAGCAGCGTTGCCACGGCCACGACCACCACCGCGTCCACCGCGACCACCGCCGAAGCCCGAGCCCTCGCGAGCGATGGACTCCAGGAATCCAGGAACTTCCTGGTTGGCTTCCTTCAGTAGTTCGAGTAGGTCGCGAACAACACCCCGGTTACCACGGTTGAAGAAAGCAGTAGCAATACCAGTGTTTCCGGCACGACCGGTACGACCGATACGATGGACATAATCGTCAATGTCAGTGGGCAGATCATAGTTGACGACGTGTTTCACGTTGGGGATATCCAATCCACTATGGGAAAAGGTTAGCGAATACGATAGATGAGGTGTCGAAGTTGTACAGGGGGATAGTGAGACAATAGAAGAGCAGGAATAATACGTACCGAGCGGCAACAGCAGTAGCAACAAGGATCGGGCATCGTCCGGTTCGGAACATCTCAAGGGCCTTTTCACGCTCGCGCTGCGTGCGGTCTCCGTGAATAGAAGTGGCGGGGAAGCCTTGGTTGATAAGGAAATCGGACAGAGAGTCAGCCATACGCTTGGTCTCAACGAAGATGAGTGTCAGACTAGCAGCACCGTGGGTGTGAAGAATGTCCAGGAGAACGGAGCGCTTGTCAACATCCTCGACGTACTCAATCTTCTGGGTGATGTTCTCGGATGTGGAACCAACACGACCAACTGAAAGGAAGATGTAGTCCTTCAAGAAGTCGCGGGCAAGCATCTGGATGTCGCGAGGGAAAGTGGCCGAAAACATGAGAGTCTGGCGACCAGCAGTGGGTGGCATGTCCTCGCCCTCGACAATGCGGCGGATTTGAGGCTCGAAACCCATGTCCAACATGCGATCAGCCTCGTCCAGGACAAGGTATTTGATGCTGGCGAGGGAGATACGGCCACGCTCAATCAAGTCGACAAGACGGCCAGGGGTAGCGACAAGAAGATCACACCCACGCTCAATCTGGCGCAGCTGAGAACCGATGTCGGCACCACCATATACAACACAAGGGCGTACCCAAGAGCGGTAGGCGAACTTGCGGGCTTCGTCGAAGATCTGGGAAACCAACTCACGTGTGGGAGCGAGGACGAGGGAGGTGGGGTATGCCTTGCGCTGACGGCCGTAGCCACCTTGTGCCTGCTGTGGAGGAGGAGAAGGTCCGTTTTGAAAGGCTTGCGCAAGGATGGGGAAAAGGAAACCGCCAGTCTTTCCAGAACCAGTCTGGGCACAAGCCATGAGATCGCGTCCGCCCATAACAATGGGAATAGAGTACTTCTGCACAGGAGTGGGAACCTTGTATCCGGAAAGCTCGATATTGCTCAGCAGATGGTCATCGAGGGGCGGGTTTGTGAAACGTGTGACGGGCTCGGGAACACCTTGGCCGGAAGCCTCAACGGGAATGTCATCGTACTTTTCGAAGTTGATACCGGTTTGCTGCTTTGAAGGGTCGTTGGGGACGCCAAAGAGATCGCGCTCAACACGCTGATTGGGAGGGCCAGGGACGTGCTTGCCATCCTTCCAGGCGCCGTCACCGGATCCCCGAGCTCCTCCTGAACCACCGCCACCGGGCTTACCGTAGGCGTTCGGGTCAAAATTTCCGCGGGGAGCACCACCCCATCCGCCGCCTCCTTGAGGACCGTCACGGCCGCGAGGGGTGAAGTTCGGTGCGTTGGCCCATCCGCCGGCTTGGCCACCAGCGCCGTTCATCGGAGGGGGACCGTGACTACGAGCTGTTAGCACACTCTCATCTATAGTAGTCTGATAGTCTACTAACCCTGCTGGGCCCCAGGCGCTGCCCCCGAGACCGCCGCCGCCATTCATCATTGGGGGAGGACCGTCCATCGGCGCAGGACCAGGGCCTCCAGGGCCTCCCTGAGGACGACCGCGAAGGTGAGGAGGAATGTATGCAGAACGCTCCCCGTTGAAGCCGTTCTGAGGATTGTGCTGTGACTCGTTGATGTTCAAACGACCCATATCGAGCTGTTCAGCCATGATGGAGATGTTGAAGGAGATGTTCGCGTGCTTGCGGAAAGTGTCGTGTGCAAAGTCGCAAATTACTGTCTAAATGACTCCGGCTGGCTCGACGGTGAGCGACAGACGAAAAGTGGCAGGTCTATGTGACGAAACTCGTAACTCGCAGGCGGGTGCCTGAGACTCGTTCAGTCAGGAAAGAAGGGAACGCCTCTGTCCTGGAAAACGAGAATAAAGGAGCGTGAAGACCAAAAGAAAGGACTTCACAGAGAATGTGTTGGTAAGGTTGTGTAATACACACAGCGGGAATTTTGAGAGTGGGTGGTTAGGAGGGAGGGAGCAACCAGGTAAGTTAAAAAACAAGCGTCGAAGAGCCTTCGTGCTAGTCCCGGAAGGTACTAGCTCAGGCCAAGCGTTCTTAAGTGGCGAGTGAGGGGAGCGGTGAACGTCAAAACGCTGTCGCACCCTGCATGATACTTGATTGCATGCTAGATGCAGTGTGATGTGGTTTCTGGTAATTGTGGTGGCGAAGCTGGCTCGTTCCTGAGAGGGCCCAGGCCAGGTTTGCACGGCTCATTGAGAATTACAAGCACCCAACAGCAAACTATACCTTTGCTTTTGCCAGCCACGAAGCTGAAAACCCCCCTAAATAGATGTATTTGAATCTCTTGTGGAACTTGTGATTACGTGATATAATGGAAAGTGGGTTTTAACCATAGCAAACATAGATATTACCGGTGAACATACGATCCCTTATCAAGTACACTTCCGTACAGATCACCACGGAGACAGAGTCCAACACGTGCATAGTATGTTCATTGTTAGGCATGCTGCCAAGGCCCCAGAGCAACGACGAAGCGGTACACCAGAGGTGCATTATGTATATGCAGCAAGACCATTTGACTATGTTATCACGAAAAGCAATCACGACTGAACATCCGAACGACCGTTTCACATTCCTTCATGATCTAAGCCATACTTTTCTCCTTGTGCCCTCCTGAAAAGGCGCCCTGACCACCGTTCCTCGACTTCAGAAACAGCAGACAGACAGCAACGATAGCCGTGACAAAGAATAACTTTTGACCCATGGAAAGGCCATCAACAGAGCTAGTGGAAGATACAGCAGCAGCCAAGCCAGAGATCTTTGACTTGCTAGAAGAAGTCTTCGAAGACTCCGCAATGCTAGCCTGATCACCGCTAACACGCGTTGCCGTGACATCGAGTTCGTCGCCAGGGATGGCAGGCTCAGCAACTCCGTACAAATCTTTAAAAAAGGGAAAATATCAGCAGCTCTCCGAGTTGAGGGGTTGACACAATAGCAAAGAATGCATACTGATGTCTAGAGTTCCGCGTGAATACCTTCCGCTGGTACCTCGAGCTCTCCGCTCTTGGCAATCTTGACAGTCTTGCTCGGCTTGTCTCCGGCACCCTTGGGCACGTTCTCGATTTGCTCGATAATATTGTATCCCTCCAGGACCTCTCCGAACACAACGTGACGGCCGTCGAGCCAGCTTGTGACGACGGTGGTGATGAAGAATTGGCTGCCGTTCGTATCTTTTCCGCTGTTGGCCATGCTGAGGAGACCCTTGCGTGTATGCTTCAGCTTGAAGTTTTCATCCGGAAACTTCTCGCCGTAAATGGACTTGCCACCAGTCCCGTCACCCTTTGTAAAGTCGCCACCCTGGATCATGAATGATTTGATGACGCGGTGGAAAGTCGATCCCTCATAACCGAAACCCTTCTCACCGGTAGCCAAAGCACGGAAGTTCTCAGCGGTCTTGGGAACGGTCTTGCCGTAGAGGCCGATAACGACACGACCTAGTTTATCATCGCCGTGGGTAATGTCAAAGTACACCTGTATCAATTAGTGTGCGTTCTCCCATTGTGTGCCTAAAGGGGGTTGGCTCTCGGGGAACTGAAATAGCCGGACAACTACGATCACGCCCAAATTCACCACGTCCGATTCTACGACTACCCCTGGCGACTACGATAGGTTTGGGATTTGTACATTTGCTGAAAATTACTAAAAGTGTGAGGCTCGCCAGGGGAGTCGTACACAGTTTTTATAGCTTTGAATCGGATGTGGTAGTTGTCCGGCTATTTCAGTTCCCCGAGAGGTTGGACATACCTTGTGAGTGATCTTCGGCCCCTTTGTAGCCTCGGCGGACTGAGCAAAGAAGAGGAAAGCGATGGAAAGGATTAGGAGCAAGGAGATAACGGCTCGCTGGAAGGAAGCCATGGCGTTGCGAATATCTCGAGGTGTCGAGGGGATGCGCAAGGTTATATAATTCGGGAACCCCCTGCAGCAGTGCAATGGTGGAGGGAGTGTGGGAGTGTTGAAACGTGGTGTTTTAGTACTGCCCGCACTGTCGCAGCTCCCGGCTTACCGCCTCCCAACAGGGGTTAGTGCCAAGCGAGAGTTCATCCACCAAATGCCATTGCCGACAAAACACTCCAGCCCGGGAAGTCATTTTCGGAAGAGTGCGACGCCATGGTACGTCTCTAACCGGGCCAATGTTTCCTCAGTGTACTGACGGAAATGTCTAGGTGTTTATCAACGGCTTCAGCTTCACGGAAGGGACGCTCGTGAAACGTTCGCTGGAGTCTTTTTTCGGCATCGGTCCCTCCGTTTCACAGCGCATCATGGCCAAGTTCTACATTCACCCGTGGGCCAAGCTTGGGAGTTTGAAGAATTCCACCGTGCTGGATCTGACAGCGGAAATGGCCACCATGAAGATTGAGAATGATCTGCGGCGGGAGGTCCAAGATGACATAAGGCGATTGAGAGACATGGGCACGTATCGGGGAAGACGGCATGCTATGGGCCTACCAGTGAGGGGTCAGAAGACGCGGACACAGGTATGTTGGATCACGGTCATGCGAAGTAGATGTGTATGTGGAGTAATGCTGGTGATAACAGATCGCAACTGCACGACGACTAAACAAAGTGGAACGAGGTGGGACTGGGAGAGTGGCAATGTGAGGTTGAGGGGAGCATATGTCTGTATCATATTGTACGGCATGAGCGCATCAAACGGCGTCTGCGATACACATTCAGGAGTATTTTCATGGTACATGGACTTGACATCATCATTGGCATCGCAGGTGACTGTATCGTGGCTCATAGCATATTTCTTTTCCACACGCCAACATAGTAAATCCATACCATAAGGTGATGGGTATCAAACTTTCTTCAGAATGTGCCGGTTGCTGACCATGCAGCATCCACTGTCTGGCTCAGTGTCTAAGCGTAGCGCAAGGCGAATGGCCTGCATGATGATTACATGATTCCCCTAAGCTCTTCAGCCACGAGGTAGACTCTACTTTCACTATCGACTTCACAAGACTGACTGACGGGAGCAGTTTGTGACAATCGAATGGACATGTTTCTCTCGGAGCATTTCTTGTATCAAGTCCCTAGGCGGGTTTGGAAATAGGACAAACAGCCATTTGCGTTGTGCTGGACGCCAAGTGATCTACCGTATCATCGACAGCGCCTCCAATTCGATAGCTCCGATGAGGCGTTATTGGCAACTATGCCGCTTGCATACTCCGAAGTCAACTTTCTCCACGTTTCCATGGGAGAACCATGGGTCAGGGCTTTGCCCAGCGGAAGATTGTGTTGGGCACAAATTCTTTACTTGGAAAAGTATGCATTGACACCAAGACGGCGATTTGGAAGCCGTGATGCGGTTGATGACATAAGGTGGTAGTGTTTGTTTTACGCAGGACAGCAACAGGTGCAGGTGATTGCGAGAATGCAAATGCTATGGCTTGACCCCTCGGAAGTCAGGCATGCGAGATGAATTGGATATATAATTAGTTGGGTACAAAGCTGAGGGTTAAAGCGCGCGTGGAAATAGTAGTGCCGGTCATGCAGCCTGCCTCTCAGGTCGACCCTGCATATGTAATGTACGTCGGCCAGGTTGTAGGTGTACTGTATTAATCCGTAAGTGTTTGGAGGCTCCGGGTGATGTACAAGGTAAGGTTTGGAGAGGCGGGAGATGCCGAGGTTGAAGGCTATCGATGGGTTGCTCTTCCTCCCACTGGCGTCCACGGTTGAATGCTAGACTGCTAGTCCAGAGCTATCGGCGGCTCCCTGCAGGACACTCGCTTGACCACGGGTGGGGTTTCAGAAGCACTGCAGGTCGCAGGTTCCTACTATGTACGAGAAGTCATACGACAGGCATCTGGTTCCAAGCAGCCTGTGTTTCCAGTAGGTGTGCGGAGCGTATTCAGCCGCCGTATCATGGCGTTATAACGGAGGCGGCACGAGGTCAACATTCTGTCTCGTCTTGTCGCTGCGGCGGAGCGATAGCCAGGCACTGGCGGGACGAATCACAGAAGGTGGCTGGCGATTGGACGCGCATGCGGGGGTCCCTTTTCATTTCCGCACGCGAAGAGCTCCTCTCTCTCTCTCTCCCTCGTGCCCTCCCCCTAGTCCTCTCTCGCACACGCCTTTGGAATGGAACCCAGTCTGTGCGGGGGTGAAGGACAAGCCTCGGGCGCATGCAATCTGTAGTCTGCAAACGGCAAACGGCAAACTGCAAACTGCACACTGCAGTGAACTACATATGTACATACCATTGGTAGACTGTAGAGTGTTGCCATCTGCTGGGAGTGGCAGTCTGCCGCCAATGAGCGTGGGCCCGCAGTCGAGTTTGCTGCCGGCTGCAGACCACGCGGACACTTGCCGGTGGGCATGAGACGGTCAGTGGATGGTACCAAGTACGGTTCATCTGCATTAGAGGCCTAGGCGGCCCAGTGGTGAGAAGTCGTCGCTGCTGACGGCCAGCACGCCACGGGCATGCGCCAATCATGCGGCACAGGAGCATCTCGTTGCGTGCACGCTGACAAGCCGTCGACCAGGATGCCCACGGCTCTAGGCATATCCAAAACGTGAGGGGACGCAGCCATGAGGGCCCTCGCCATGCTGGCCGAGGCGATCATGGAGACAAAGCGCCTTCGTTTCTGCAGGAACCGTGCTAGCTCGGGAGTCAAAGGCGTCGTCGAGGGCCCGTCTCTCCAGGGCGCCTATGGCGCCGAATGAGGGCTCGGCGCTGCTGCTACCAGCACCAGACGACAAGTCTCTTCAGTCGCCGCCCTCTCTCCCCGGCTACCGCTTCTAACGGTGACTTGTCTCATGCTGCGCTGGACGCCCAGGTGCTGACGAGACTGCTGAGCGCGGCAGCTTCTATTCACCATACACTCAAACCGTCACCGAAACACGGCTAATCCCCACTAATCCTCTGCGTCCGTCATACGTACCGTCGGGCATCCTGGTCGCCCGACTAAGCTGGTTTGAGAAGCATGATGATGACCGATACAGACATGCATCAGGAAAGGTCGACGACGGCACAACACCTCCCTCACAACCACCCGTCCATCTCCCATTCACTGTCCTCGCCGTCCCTTGCGAGCACCATTCGCACCTTTCGCGAGGACGAGACGCGCTCTCACAACGTGCCGGCCACTGCGGACGAGCAATTCCACTTTCAAGGGCGTCGCAAGCAGGTCCCGAGCCCTCTGTCCTCGCCTCTCAACGGCGGATCCCCATTTCGCCCACGGCCCTATCACGACAGTCCACGCTTCGACGAACCACGCAGCCCGCGCGAGAAGCTTGACGCCCTGCTCGCAGAGGAGGACAACCACTCCACGCCTGACCTCATTCGCCTGACCAAACCAGCCCACCCGCCAACACCACCCAGCTTCTCCACCACCTCCGTCCGCACCCCCACGAGACCGTCTGCGTATGCCCAGCTACGCCAGGTCTCGTCCCCCGCCCTCTCGTCCGCTGGCTTTTCTTTTGCCTCGTCTGCTGGCTTTTCCCCGCCTGCCTCGCCCTTCACCATGCCTCCGCCGTCGCGTCCCAACCGGCCTGAGACGAGGCCGACGGTGCCTGTCCGCAACCCCTCCATAGATTCCGCAGCCTCCTCGCTTTCGTCCACGGCTGCTCCTGCTGGCCATGCGCCCCGCCCGTTACAGGACACGAGCACTGCGAACCCACCAGACATGGCCGCCTTGATAGCTGCCGCCGGCTCGCCAGAGATGGCTATGCTTGCCTTATGGAAGGAGAAGCAAAACACATCCAGTCACAATGCACAGCTTTGGCGGCTAGTTGAGAAGCAGCGCTCCATGGTCATTGGCCTGCAGAAAGACCTGGAGCGCGCATTAAAGGACAAGGACCGCTATCGCAGGAAATTCAAAGAGTACGCTGAGCAGGTACCGCCAGGCCCTGGCGCATTGCAAAAGTCTGACACTTTTGATTCTGTCATGGAACGTGAGACTAGCGCGTCACCAGCCCCGAGTGAGCACATTGACGATATGGCCAAGCTTGGCGACTCCAGGACTGTAGAGCACAAGGCATCACCATCTCCCTTGACCCAAGAACATCCGGCGCCGCATATTATACCAGACTCACATCTAGCGACATCACCATCGCAATCCACCGCATCCAACAGCACGTCCGCCCTCAACTCGCCTACAGACAACTTTGCCCAACCCCAAAACGCAGGCATCACAGGCCTTGGTCTCGACGCTACATTGTTACAACCTACCATTGTTGCTGAAGCACCTGAACGTGCCTCGAACCCAGCGACGCCGCCTGTGACTGCCGCCGATGCGACACCAGTTCCAGGGGACTCCCAGCTCCAGCCTCCTCAGATTTCCCTCATCCATGCCACCCCAATTGTTGGCGGCGATGGCTTCGATTCACCCTCACCAAAACCTGCGCACCCTATGCGAAAAGCTCCGCCAGCTCCCCTCAACCTGTCGAAGCCGATGACGACCAGCGCACACCTCCATCAAGCCGTACACGGGGACGATGTCGACTCGGATTACGACGATACACTAGAAGTAGATGAGATACCGCAGGTGGAGCGCGGAAGGAGAAAAACGCGCGAAGAGGATGATAGGGTGCGCGAAGCTTTGTATTCGCAAGATCAGGAGGCGCGAAGCAAGTCGAAGAAGAAGAATGAAAACCACAGTAAACAGGCTACCCCTGCTGAAACTCGTGGCAACGATCAACATCAGGCAGTACCACCGCCCCTTTCACCTCGTCAACTCGAGGCATATCAACCTACCGGCCTTCCACTTTCTCCTCGACACCCGCCTGCAAGTTCTCTGAATGCTCTGCTCAGTCCAGCAAACTCCGACAGTTCCATGATGGCCAACCGAAGCGTTGCATCCCCCCTCATGAGTCCTGGACTCCCATCCAGTCCCCGACCCACTGATAGGCCACTTGGATCACCACTACCGAGAAACCCAAAACCGTCGTCGTTAGCATCACCGCCGCTGTCGCCCAACGTCATGAATCACCCAGCGACGAGGACACTGCAGCAGATGGTACCTATTCCGCCAAACACACCACAGTCGTACCAGTCACCACCAACAAGTCAGGGCCAAAAAACTGCGCAGTCAAACAAGGAAACACCTGCGGCCCTCTTGGCAGTACCTGGTGCACAGCCTAGTCCTGACTCACCATCGAGCAGCCCTACACTAAATGATATCCCAGATGCAGAGCATGTTTATCGAGGTCTTGTTTCAGATCAGTACCCAGGACTCTTGCTGCCTCCGAATGCATTGCCTTCCATACAAGTCAAGGTTTTCTCGTCTCGCCTTCGGCCATCGCGTTTGAGCTTCTTAGCTCCGAAACCCCAGGAAGAGGACCCTGTCTTCATTCTCGCAATCTACGCTCGTTCAGATAATAAGCAACTGTGGCGCGTAGAGAAGACAATTGCTACGTTGCCTACTCTGGATGGTCAACTGAAATCCAACTGTGACTTCCAAGGTCGACTTCCTGACCGAGCGCTTTTCGGAGGACATGCTCCTGCAAAGATCGATGCTCGAAGGGTTGCTCTCAACCAGTATATGGACACCGTCTTAGAGACACCTATGAACGAAAAGACGGCCTTGATTGTGTGCGAATACTTGTCTACTGATGTAATTGGTGCGCAAGCTGGTGACAGGTTAGCCCCAGAACCCACAGGTCCGGTACTGACGATTCCAACCCCGAAAACAACTCGAAAAGAAGGTTACCTTACCAAACGTGGTAAGAACTTTGGAGGTTGGAAGGCACGCTTCTTTGTGCTGGACGGCTCTGAGTTTAAGTACTATGAGGGCGAAGGTGGTGCACATTTAGGAACGATCAAGTTGCAGAACGCACAAATTGGTAAGCAATCACAACAGCAGTCGTCCAACTCATCTCCCCAGCGAAAAGACGATTCGGAGGACAACCAGTATCGACATGCTTTCCTGATTCTGGAGCCGAAGCGCAAAGATTCTTCAAGCTTGGTTCGCCATGTTCTATGTGCCGAAAATGACGAAGAGCGAGACGCTTGGGTTGAAGCTCTTCTGCACCATGTTGAAATACTCGAAGAAAGCTCCCCACAAGAAGTTCGTGCTCCTAGTGCGTCACGAGTTCAAAAGCAGCAGGCCAGTCAAGACTCGACGAGGTCTCAGCGTAGGGAAAGCCCTGATATAGCAGAGCAAACCCGCACACAAGGCATCAGTTACGATGACACTGTGGCGGCCCAGGCACCAGTCCATGGTCCCAACCATCGCGAGACACTGAGGGAGAAGCCTTCGCGAGGGTCACCAAAGGACAATGGCTTCCTGCAGGACATGTCAGGGCATTACCCCGCTATCTCCGGTCCTAGCAACGGAACCCCCATCAAGGACGCTGAAAGCTGGGGTGCTAAATCAGCAGCGGGTCCTACAACGATCAAGGATAAGAAGCGAAGCATATTTGGCTTCCGAGGTCGCGGCTCGAACGATCTCGTGCCTGTTCAAGTGCAAGCGCCATTGAAGCCACCTGTTGAGCAACGCATGCCTGCTAATCGCAGCATTTTTGGGATTCCGCTCATGGAAGCTGTGGAATATACACAACCTGATGCTCGTGTCGCGCTGCCAGCTGTCGTTTACAGGTGCTTGGAGTATCTCCGGGCAAAGAAGGCGAGAAGCGAAGAAGGCATTTTTAGGCTCAGTGGATCCAACATTGTCATCAAAGGATTGCGCGATCGGTTCAACAATGAAGGCGATATCAAGCTCTTGGAAGGAGAGTACTATGACGTTCATGCGGTGGCTTCGCTTCTCAAACTGTACCTGCGAGAACTACCCGCCTCTGTCCTAACTCGGGAACTGCATCTTGACTTTCTCAAGGTTCTTGGTAAGTCCCTAGTCCGAACTGGCATCTATGCTTTTTGTACTGACGTGTTTCAGACATGGACGAGCGCAGCAAAAAGATTCAGAGCTTCAATGTTCTTGTGCACAGGCTTCCTAAGAACAACTTTGAGTTGCTACGTCAACTGTCGTCGTTTCTCATTGAGATTGTCGACAACTCTGAAGTGAACAAGATGACGGTGCGAAATGTCGGCATCGTGTTTGCGCCGACGCTCAATATCCCAGCACCGCTGATCTCGTTCTTCTTGACTGACTTTACGGACATCTTTGGCATGGCACTCGACGAGGCCAGTTCACCAATCCATGAGATCCGGAATGACTCGTATGTGTCTGACGACGTCGCCATCCGATCCCCGCGCCGGCAAATGTTCTCGGAAGTTCCGACACCTGGATACAACGACACGACATTCAACCAGCGCATGGAACGACCACCCCCTTCATATCAGGGCGGACACAATGCTTCAAACTATCCACCCCCTCAACCTCCACAACAGCAGCAACAACAACGGTATCACCAGAGTCAACACAGCGGCTATGAAACCGGATTCATCCCCATGCGACCGACATATGAAACTCCACCTTACGATCAACCATATCATCAGGGGGAGGGCTATGGTAGTCTGAATGGTGCAGTACAGACTGGCAGTAGCCGAGAACAACGGCAACGTAAACGTGAGAGCGGCATGCTACTCATGAACATGGGCATGGGTGGGCACCGCAAGGGGGCGAGCAGTTCGGGCAATGCAAGTTATCGTGGAGAGGCACGGATGGAGGCACGAATGAATCCTCGACACAACCCTCTAATGGTACGAGAAGAGACGGCATTCGACTGAGCGATTCTCTAGTCGGTTAGGCAGATGATGTTGTGTGACCATGTAGGGAAGCATTGTCTAATTTTTGATTCTTAATTCAGGGCCACGGATTGAACGTGGGGTTGTTTGGATGGATTCTGTACAGAGGAGCGGGTGACTTTTGGCGTTCTGGATACCCGCCTGCTTGCTGCAGGCAACTGTATATGTCTTCGGCCTGGGCATGGCAGCGGCGTCGTTTTTGTGTTTGGTTTGTTACGCCGAGATATCCTAGTTATTTGTTTAGTTTAGTTTTTTGGGCAGGGGATGGTTTGACTAAGAAGGCGGAGCAAGATTGTAGACGCGGCGTGGAAATTTGCAGTTGCATTTGCAGAAGTGCAGTGAAACAAAGATTAGATTTGAACGAGTGCAGTTGCGGTGATGTTGGAGTTGTGTTCTAGACCACGGGTGCCTCTGGCGCTAGCACGTGACTTCTGGCTCCTGGCTCCTGGCCACTGGCTATTGGCGCAGGTGCTGAGAACAGTCGGATATAGTGAATAGTCCAGCGTACAGCGTACAGCGTACAGCGTGCAGCGTACATAGTGAGGAGTAAATCGTGATACGCGCATCCCTTGCTTCTTCGAAACCTTGTCCGATCCGGGCGCGCAAGCAGCACAGGGCTAGTTAGTGCGTCGCGCCTCGCGCCTCCGTCATGGCAGAGACTCGCGCCGACGAGCCCGACTCCCGCAACAGCCTGCGACACATTCTGGCTGCTGAGCCGCACACCATGGACGACTCAAAGCCCGACCCCTCGCAGGCCAACACGCCTGTGCCCGACGAGAGCGAAACTGGCGGCGATGCGGCCGACACGCAGCGGCCAGCCAACGACAGCGACGCCGCGAGGCCCTACTACACGGCCACGACAACGACGACGCGCCGCAATGCCAACGGCAGCGTCTCGTCTGTCTACAGCGGCAACAAGATCAAGCATCTTAAAAAGGACGACGGAATTCCGCTGTGGCGCAAGGACATCCAGTTCGACTTCCTCAAGCTCGTCTTCGAGGATGACCGCCGCGTCTTCACCAAGCAGTCAGACAGCACTGGCGGCCACACGTTTGCCGACATCTACCTCGATGCCATGGCCAAGAGCAGCAAGTGCAGCAAGATCCTCAAGGACAAGCTGCTCACCGAGCGCCCGGCCGCCATCAACATGGCCATGGTGTGCCTGCTGGTCAACGTCGGCCGCATGAACACGACGCTCAATTGTAGGAATCAACCCGCCATGTGCCCCGCCACGGCCCCGTCTCTGTCTCTGTCTAATTGCCACAGTCTTCCCTGAGATGCGCGCCCAGCTGCGTACCTACCACTCCATCCCCTCGCTCCAGGCCCACCAAGACCCCAACGCCTACAAACAGCTGCAGGATGCACCGCGCCTCAAATCTATCCTCAAGGGCGCCACCGAGGACTCCGAGCAGCCCAGCACCATCGAGGAGATCCAGGCCGCCGCCATTCCGCGCACAAACCCCGTAAACCTCATCTTCGTCCTCTCCCAGTACGCGCCCAAGATATCCGAACTGCACTTTTTCCCGCCCCGCGACTTCTTCGATCTCGTCATGCGCTCCAACCTGAGCAGTAAGAGCAGGGCAACCGCCTTTCTCTGGCTCATGTGGTGGTACCTCGAAAGCGACTTCTCCACCGAGGCCGCTGAGAAGAACCCCTTTGGGCCAGGCCAGTTTGGCCCGTCAGACGACCCAACTACCTCGGAGTTTCCCATCAAGTGTCCGCCCTTTGAAATCCTGACTCCCGAACAGGAGATGCTGGAAAATGTCGACTCAGTTGACGAGAAGGCGTTTGGCGAGATCAAGCGCAAAGAGAGGACGGCCATCTTGGCAAGCGACATGGCCCCCGTCGTGACAGGTCCTAAACGTGCCAACAAGAAGGGTATGTAATACATCTATTTCTTCCTTCTACATCGACTGATCTGACCCCACTTCAGCTTTCAACCAGAATCCCGTCTTCTCCATAGCCGCCGATGACGGTGCTTCAACGCCGGGGCGCGACCGGCAGTCGCCATCACACGGTAAGCCTCATTCAAATAGAAGCAGACAAGGCTAACAACCACAGGCTCTGCACGAGGGCGCGGAAAGCTTGCAAAATCAATCATCGAACGAGACTACCCCTCAGATACCGACCGCACTCGCTCGGCCTCCCCACCGAACAGCGTATACAACACAGCTAAAAAGGTCGCAACACCCAACATGCGTATCAATACGCTCCTCAACGAAGACGGCCCTGCATCTTCCCCTGCACCCAAAGGCCCTGGTCGTGGAAACTGGTCACGAAATCGTGCTTCAGGCATAGGTGCCAGCGGCGGCCCAGCAGCCCGCAGCTTCAAGGCCAAACTCGACGCACCCACCTCTCAAGACGGGCAATCCCCCTCAACATCGGCACCGACTTTCAACGGCCCCCATGGCTTCTACCTCCCCCTGAACGGCTCCGACCCTTCGCACAAGCGCACCCGGCCTCTTACACAACACCAACTAGCTGTAGAGCAATATCGCCGGCGTCGGGTGGATGTGATTCTCGACCGTGGCATCCGCATCGAATACGCCTCAGCAGCCAAGCGACGCAGAAAAAACAACAACTTCATGCGGTCTTGGATAAGATGCAAAGGCATGGGCGACGGCTATGACACTGACGAAGAATCCTACGCCCAATTCGCTCAACTTCCTGACATGGAAATTGGAACAAGAACGCCGCCACCCATGCCCTCTGGCCTCGTTCCATTAGACTTTGGCGGCGAAACAAACGACCACGGCGAGGAATCGTATTATCGTGCCAAGATGCTGGCGAGGGCCTTGCGACGCCTGGATCGCTGGGAGGGCGGCAAGGTTGTACCGAGGGGTAGGCCAAAGGGCGAGAGGAGTAGTAACACTACGGGTGCGACGGATGTGAGACCAGTCATGGATAGCGGTGATGAGGATGACGATGAGGATCTTATGGATGTAGACGAGCTTGAGCGAAGGGAGGCCGAAGATGCGAGTGAAGAGGAGAGTGACGATGACGTGGGTGCGAGTGGCGACTGGGATTCGCACACGCTGCCGCCTTTGCCAAGCATGGTGTAGGATACGCAAAGTGGGGGGGTGCGGTGCGTGTGGGTGCGGATGAATGTTTAGATACTAATGGTGAAGTTTCTCCCTGCTTTTTTTTTTTTTTCACACCATTGTCACGGTTACCTATATAGGCTGAGGTTATCATGGGACGGAGTAATATAGGCGTTTCAAGGAAGAACTACATAACTCAGCATCAAGTTTTTTAGGGAGAGAGAGAGTTTTTTTTTATGGCTCTTCTTCTTCTTCTTCATCTTCATTTGAAAGCAGAGGAGAGAGATTATGGAATTATCAAATAGTCAATGTCGACATTTGTATTTTTGAATTTTCCCTTTTTGCTTCCTTGTCCGGATTTGCTTTTTCGCAGGTGATGAAACGGGGATCGAGGGGAGAAGAAGGAGAAGGATGAGCGAGGAGGGGGGTGAGGGGGTTCTATAGAGGATTAGGGTTTGGATTTGGGTACAAACATGGTATCAGTATCATTATTAGCGATCGGCAAGTTGGTGGCAATGATGCCCTATTCCCCCAAAGAAAAAAGGAAAAAAAAAAAAAACTCCAATCCATCCATCCCTAACCTCCCTCCACACAGGACTGACCAACCAACCCACATCATGCCCTTACGGCGCGATCGTATATGCATTCCCGTATTCATTCCTACCCCCAGCATTACCATGACCGTTACTCGCAAAGTTCTGATGGCCTCCATTAACAAGGCCATTCGTATGACCATTCGTAAAGCCCCCATTCAACGCACCCCCAGTAGAATGTCTCTTACTGCCACTCGGGCCCGCAACCGCACGTCCATTCGTATGACTAGTCATCATGCTCGCGCTGCTCGCTCTCTTGCCTGTGGCCCCGACTCCCGTGCCATTTCCAGCGACAGCAGGGACTACTTCCTCGACGTCGTAATGGAGTCGGAGTGACGTGGGGATAGGACTTTCCTTTGAGCTAGCATCGAGGTAGTGCCGCATTGTGATGCCCGCGAGTTTATGCTCTGTGACGCAGAATCGACCCTGTTTTCCGGGTGCACGGCGTACATTTGGTAGCTTAAAGACCTCGCGTAGGGTAGCAGCTAAACTTGGGCCTACGAGGCGTGCGCCAAAGCAGAAATGCAGACCGTGGCCCAGCAAAGTGTAGGATGTGAAAGGGCGGTGGGGATCCAGGATCTCAGGGTTGGGGAACGCAATGGGGTCCATGGCGGCTTTGGATGTCGCAATTAGAACCGTGTGTCCGGCTTTGATAGACACGGAGCCGCGGACGCCGTCTTGCATGGTGACGTCGCGGGTTGCAATGCGGGGGAGGCCCGGCACGACACCCACGTGACGCATGCCTTCGTAAACGAAGCCTTGGAGTTCGCGGTCAGAGGCCTCGGGTGCCATATGTGCGAGCTCTACAATACGAGCTTTGTACTTTTCGTACTCTGGCCGCAGGAACAGGTCGATTAGGAGGCTGGCTTGTTGCGTTAAATTACCGGCTACAGGAGCACCCATGCCGATGCAGTCACCGACGAGGTCGCCAACGGGCAGTTTAGTATCTGCCAGAGCGTGGTAGATGCGGTCGGCGTGTTCACCGACTTCGAAGGCGGAGCCTTTGGCCATCCAGTCGACGAGGCCTTCGAGACGGCCCGTTTGTGTTTTGATGTGGGTTTCGAAGATCGAACGGAGAGGGGCTGCAGCTTCCATGGCGCCAGCACGGAGCTTCCATTCATTGTGCGGCATGATGTTGAAGGACTGGTACATGACTTTTGGTCTTATTAGCAGTGCGAGGAAGAGGGGTGATACATAGAGACAAACTTACAGAGAACCAGGTAGGCTAGGAAGGCTTCGTGGACTGTTAGCAAGCCTCGAGGTTGCTCTTGCGTCTTGAGAGGAAGTGCAAATCGCTCTGCAAGCCAGAGTATGGGCGTGATGTTTGTTACGTCTCGGACAATATCGATGCTCATCCTACCCTTGGCACCTTTGAGCGAATTCTTCTTGATCAGATTGCGGACATTCTTTGTGAAGAATTCGTTGATATTCTTCTCGAAGCCCTCCTCGAAGAAAACCTTGTGCAGAATTTTGGACCGCTCGTCGTGTTTCTGTTGCTCGTCCCAACCTATCATGAAATCATGTCCCGCTGTGCAATTGCGAATAGCGGCTTGGTACATGACAGTGAAGGTTTTGCGGTCGTTGAAGATTGCCTTGCAACCGTCTTGCGTTTGTACACTAACAATTTCATAGTCGCTGGGAGGACGCTTGATATCGTACTTGTCGAGGACGCCGTTGCCTTTAAGAATACCTTGGGCTGCCTTGGGTGTGTAGAAGGGTAGGAGTGCATAGCTAGATGTGCCAGTGAACCCGCCCGGGAGGCCTTGAAAGAGCAGCTTTGGTAGGACGCCACCATAAGCTCCCGGCGTCGTCTCTGAAAGAAGTGCCGCACCCCACTGTGTGAGAGTGTTGCTGTTGAAGTCATAACTCAGGAATCGATCACCGCGAACCAATGCGACAGCGTCGTTCAAGATGCCTCTACCAGTGGTTTGTCCGGGGCAAACACCGCTTCCTGGCCCGGCTGGCTTCGTGCATTCGGCCATTAAGCCGGGATACAGTTCCATGTTTTCCATGTGGCCGTATAGTAACTCAGCTGCTCGCGCTGTCTCCTTGTCCGAGCACCAATCTTCGAATGTTTCGTACGGCTTCAAATTCAGATACCGTCGAAACTCGTTGAGTGTGCAAACGTTGAACATCTCACGCGCCTGTAATTGGCCCATGATATCGACAACCTTCAAACTAGCTGGCGTACCACGAGCACCAAATGCGTGAGCAGGCTCTTCAATGCAGTCTTTGATCAGCTCAGCTAGCTCGACATCATTGAATCTGCCATCAGGACCTCGCTCAAGACCTCCGAATGTCCACTGGCAAGGCTCCTTCTTCATTAGGTCGTGGCCATACACTTTCATGACCTGATGAAACATCTCGATTGTTACATCGTCAATGTGCTGCAAATCGGGGAAGACGGATCGAATAATGTCTTCCATCCACTGATCGTCTGCTGCGCTAAGTGCAGCGTGCCAGTGGTAAAGGACAGCGAATTCAACAGAAACGTGACTCCCGGTTCCGCGTTCCACGCGTGTGCCTCCCTGCTTAATCTCTTTGCCGAGATCGAGGGACCATTCTGAGTTCGCGCGCGGTGTATTAAGGATAGCCGCGACATAGTCGCGAAGTACGACTGATGCGAAGAAGCCAACATTGATATTGCGTGTGATTTGGAAAATATCCTCATCTTGCCTGTAATGTGACCTTAGCAGCAGTCGGCATGAAAGATCAAAGTGAAACTCACCATTTTCTGCCTTCCTCATCCAAAGTGTCCCAGGGCTTGTACTTGCCGGCTTCATTCACCGACAACAATGACTCTGCCACATGATTGTGGTTCCTAGAGAACATCAAGAGTACTGCCACTACACCAGGAGGCATCATCATAATGCGCTCGGAAGCAATTGAGTCTGGGTAGATCAAGCCATTGTTGTAGGTTCGCACGCGCTTCTGCTCCTTCTCTGTGTTGCCATACAAAGTGCTGAGGTCAACATAACTAGAGGTCTCGTTGATCCAAGGGTCTGTCCTGGATGTCTGGAAACACTCGTGGATGACAATGGTTGCGAAAGAGAAGAACAGGCGGTTGAGACCTGAGGGATGTGGGCGGAAGGGGCCATTGCGCTTCAGCAGGGCCTCATATACGTCCTCAACATCCGGAAGGTTAGGGCCTGGAGTTTACTGTCAGTATGCATTACCACTGTCTCACGCCAGAACGGCTTACCTTTTGATCTCATAGGCGGTACATTTCGCGCGTACGGTGAACCTGCCTTGCCCATTTCAGGGTGGTGGGGGTTATTCCCTGAGCCATCATGCTGCCGGTACCGCGCTGTAGGCCCGGCATGTGTAAGTATTGGATGCGGCAAATCATTCCAAAGCATGGCAATGAAGCCATCTGCAACCTTGGCGCCGAGACCACTGTTCGGTGGCAGGCCCTGGAGCATCTGAACACCCTGCTCGAGGAGGAGGTCTTTGTCGTCCAGAGGCTCACCGGAAGCAAGCGTTGTGATGGCATCGAGTGCGAACTTGGCATTTTTAACTCCCAAGCCCGTGAGGTCGCTCACAATGCCAGTTTTCTGGCTGTTCTTTGGGACACCACTGGCAGCTTCTGCTGTCCTGCCATCGCTCGCCAGCGTAGGCTTCCTCCTGATCTTTCCAATTAGTGTTGATATTTGACCAGGCATAATGAAATGGGTTGTGTGAACATGTGATGATAGAATTAAGGAACAGAAAACAAGTTCAAGTAGCTGGCGAACTTGCTCAGGGAAGTATGATGCAACTTAACGAAAGAGCATTGAACGCTGAAAGGCGTCATGCTGTCCCCGGCAGAGCTGCGTCCTGGCAAGCACCAGCGAGCTAGTGGTATAGCGACGATCACTAGCAGGTACAAGGCTGTGATCAGCAAGTGCATGCCGCGAATGACATGGAGTGAGCGCACATGGATCATAACCGCGTGGGTACGGTATGCAGTCGTTTTCGGACTTGGTAGTGTCAAGGCGCTGCTAGTCACGGCCTGGCTGATGCTCATTGGTCTTGGCTGTCACTTTGCAGGCCAGCACGGAATGACTACTGCGCTACCGTCGCTAAGATTTGACAGACAGTGTTGAGCACGGCCAAGTGTATCCTGGCCTGCGAGCAGCGTGGTTAATGGTTAGGATGGGCACATGCTCCAGTGCAATCAGCTCTGAGCATGCATACCGATGAAGCCGGCCTGCGTTAGATGCTTGGTGCTAGATGCTAGATGCTTCTGCTTGCTACTGGTGCTTGGTTCTTGTTGCTTGTGTTTCGCAATGGCATGGGGTAGGTGCAAAAGAAACGTATAGGTAGATAGGTAGTCGGCACGCGGCGAATACGGTACGGTACGGTAGGGTAGCAATCTCTTGAGACTCACCAATACGGGACTGCCAGAGAGGCGTTGTGGTGTGAGCTGCCGAGGCAAAGCTGGTGAGCTGCCATGGGTGGTAACCGGAACTGAACTACTGAATTACCAAACCATCGGCGTCCCGATGCAGCGATGCTCGGGTGGGCAGATGGCCGCTCGCATGTGGAGCTTCCACAGTAGTCGGTGCGGTAGCGAAATTGACCAAGAATGTTTTCGGCGAGTAGTTGCGCCTCGCAGTGCTAGCGAGATGCTGTGAAAAGTCTTTCAGCTCGTACCAGCAGCCAGCCAGCCAGCCAGCCAGCCAGCCAGCCAGCCAGCCAGCGGTGAAGAGGAGACTCGTTCCAGGACGCGCCTTGCACTGCAGGGAGTGCTAGCCCCGGTGCGTGCAGGCTGCTGCGGCCTGTCCCGGAGTCGTAAGTACACTACACCTACGGAATACACTAGGTGTATATTGTCCGCAGTCCGGGCCGGGGGTGGGAATGGCCGTGTTTGTGCGTTCGTCGTGGAGGCGCGTCGAGGGCAGATCGATAGACGAGACGACGGACATCGAAAGGCGGCCCGCACAGGCCTCACTAGTGGCCTGTTCCCCACTCCTGATGACTGATGATGCTCGCTGATAGGTTAGCGTCCACCCACGTCTCAAACGAGCAGTGATGTGCTTTTCTTCCCGTGAACGTCGGCGAGCACATCGACACCACTAATACCACCACCCCCACCACCTCCACCAACTCCACCATCTTGGGAGCACTTGCATCGATCGACGTGAGCTGCACATGGTAGCTTCACCACCGACCCGCCGTTTCCGACTGGATCCAACCTCACTCGCGTGCTCTTATTACACCAACCTGGCCACTAGCACCACTAGCACGTTGGCCCGGAAGAGGCATTGGTTCAATATTGCCGTGCCTGCACCATGTCTCTTTTTCTCAGCGACGTTCCACAAGAGAGGGGAGCGGTCTGTCGTGTATCGCTGGTGCATGTCCCTCGTGTCAGTCAACGCTTGCGCACTGCCGCTACGCTACCCTCATCGCAGTAGGTGGGGCCCTGAGCTGCTCACGACAGCTAGCTCGTCTCGTCTGGGATCAATCAGAGCCGTGCAGCCAACGGCATGTGAAAACGCGCACCATCCTTTGACTAGCCACGGGAGGAGTCCAAGTGCGCGCCCTATGCAACCTCAACCCTCTCAATAGGCGAAGGCAATCCCGTGTCGCATTGGCCATCATGATCTACCTTCCCATGTGTTATGATCCCAAGCGCAAGCTTAGAGAGCGGACCCATCTTCGTTCTAGTCGCCCTTTCCCTACTTGCTCCACGCATCGCGCTCGTCAAATTTCTCCAAGCCAAGTGCACCGCCTTCGTCCAACATTTCTCCACACGTCTTCATGTCTGCTCCCAATAACAATCCCATGGACTATGGTGCAGTTTCGCGCCCTCAAGGCCATGTAACCAAAAAATTTGTGCTGTGCTTTGATGGCACAGGCAACAAGTTCTCTGGCACCGACGCAGACAGCAACATCCTGAAGATATATCGAATGCTTGACCGCAATGGAGATGACCAGTTCCATTACTACCAACCAGGAATCGGCACCTACGTTACCAAGGCCAACGGGTCCATGACCCGAACAGGCCGATGGGAGAAATTCCAGTCTTGGTACGCCAAGGCCAAAGATAGTGCAATCGGTACGTTGCATGAGTCTGAGTGTATGGTATACAATCCGCTAAACTTGGTCAGGGACTTCATTTGACATGCATGTCATGGCAGGATACAAGGTAAGCTAATCGTGTCCTATGAGCCATCGCCGGCCGGATTTCTGGCCGCGAGAGCCATGTTGTATCTAGCTGACATGTCTAGTTCCTCATGCGGTACTATACTCCTGGTGATGACATATACTTTTTTGGTTTTTCGCGAGGCGCATACACGGCCCGCTTTCTTGCCGAGATGCTGGATCACGTTGGCCTGCTATCAGTGAGCACATTATCACAGTTACATGGCGAAAGCTTCTAACTAGTCATAGGCTGGTAACGAAGAAATGTGTCAGTTTGCGTGGAAGTGAGTGGCCCGCATGCTTCTATCTACCTTTTGTTAATTCAGTTCCTCAGAACGTTTCAGAAGTGGCAATGTCGACTACCAGATGAGAAGCGTAAAAAGGATCGCCCCCGTGGTGAAAAGTCGGAGAAGCACAAACTCCTAGAGTTCATGTGCGCTTTCAGAGAGACTTTCAGCCGCCCAGTCAAGCCAATCCGCTTTCTTGGTCTCTTCGACACAGTCAACAGCGTTCCAGCGTTTGAGAATGCATGGATGCAGCGTAGCAAGTTCCCCTACACTGCACGAAGTAGCGCAGTTGTCATCCGACATGCAGTCGCCATAGACGAGCGTCGTGCAAAATTCCGACAGGATCTTGTCTCACAGGAGAAACCGGACAAATCAACGTACTACAAGCGCCGCCGTAGGCATCTACAGCATATGAGGGAAGCAGCGCATGAATGTACCGAACAGCAATACATGGACGAAAAGGACAAGCAGGAACAGGATGACAGAGGCCGTCGGGCAACATTGGCGCCTCCTGAGCTGTTCAGAAATGCGCATGATACTTCAGGCGTGCGCAGTCAGAGTAGGGGATACTCTCAGAGCGATGGTGTCGACGGCCACTTTCACTCCGGTACACCCTCTATGCGTTCGTTTGAAGCTGCACATACGTCCAACTCCGAAGAGGAAGAACAGGACATACAAGAGGTCTGGTTTCCGGGCTGTCACGCTGTAAGTGTATCCCACCTTACTAAATATTGATAGGCACTAACCATGGAGTAGGACATTGGTGGAGGCTGGCCGCTCGGTGATGACGATGCAGCTTTGAGCCATGTGCCCCTCGTCTGGATGGTACGCGAAGCTCAGAAAGCCGGTCTTGAATTCGACCAAGACAAGCTAGAAGCTCTAGGTTGCTGTCTCCAAGAGCACTACATGAGTGGCGGACAGAACCACAATAACATCCCAACTATCGAAGTCGATGCAGCGTCACCACTACCCAACACCAACCAAGATGGTTCAGGTGCCGCGTCATCTGGTATGACTGGCTACACCGACGACGACAACGTTCTTCCGCACCACCAAGAATGGCCAGACACACACTTCCACCATCACCTCCACGATGCCGCCACCAAAGGTCGGATCCACGATGTCCTGCAGTTCAACAATGGCGCCACCCGCATGGGCGTCGTATCTTGGAACATCATGGAGTACCTGCCCTTTCGGCGCATGGACCTTCAAGAAGATAATACCTGGAAGGCCATCCGCTGGCCGCTCCCAAAGGGAGAAACGCGCGACATTCCCGCCAACGCCGTCATTCACAGCAGCGTTATTAAGCGTATGCGCGCTGATACTAACTACCGACCTGGCAACCTTATTGTTGGAGGTGGCGGGCGTGGCGTCCGACATGCACCAAAGGATATGGGCATAGGCAAGTGGGTTGTTGCTTGTGAGGAGGGCGATCATGTGGGCGAGTGTTTTGTAAGGAGGCACCCACCTGAGAGGACGAAGACAGATGAAACGGAACCGCCTGCGAGTGTGGGTGGGCAACAGGGGAACTATTTTGCATGATTGAAACGGTCGACTGTTGCGTAGCGCCTGTTTCTAGCTTGAGTATCAGGCGTAGTTTTTGTTGTTCTGCACTTTTTTCCCCCTCTGGTATCATAATGCTATTGATCTGTAACGATAAAACGTACTTGGTGTACTTGCTGATATTTCTTTTTTGTGTCGTACGGGCGCGCAGAAACTCTTGTTTTGGGACTATGAGATTTCTTATCTCAATGCTGAGTAGTCTGACTGTTGACTGATTGCTCACCCAACAGATACTGACCCTATTTCAAAATATTAATTTGCATAATGTGATGTATGGGATCGGTTGATAAACCTTGAAAGTCCCACCTTACAGTTTTCGCTTAATGCGTTTGACAGCATAGTCATCCAGATGATGCCAATTCCTTGTCTCGGGCCATAAAAAAAGGGTATACCCAATCATTTTCCCTAGACATCTCTTTCCAACTTCCCTGATAAAAATTCACCAAAAAACGCCAGCGCCACCACCCGTTCCCCACCACTCCCGCTCGTGACTCATAAAAACGCTGCAGAGAGATTGTTCCCATCGTGGCCACCCTAGAAGCGGGTAGGTATGAACCCCTGGCTATCTTTTTCTTGCTGCTCAAAGCTCTGCTTGAACGCTGCCAGACCGGCCACGATCCCGCCAACCATAAATACAAGTGAAACCAGGGACCAAATAACCCCCCAGCACTGCGAGGACCCTCCGTAACGCTTAGCAAAGACACTGGCGTCGGATGAGTTTACTTTGCGCAAGATCAAGTCGTCGCATATATCCCAAACGCTGTAGAGGGAGGACATTACGCCGATGAAAAGCTATGTATCATTAGCCAATGTGCCGAGAAAACTGAAGTAGCGATGGAAAAAGGCGGGTAGAACATACCACGTAGAACCTCAAGGCTTCCCCATGCTCAATAAACCAAAATGCAACCAGCAAGCCCACGCTCAGCAGAATAGTGAGAATCGTCAGCCAATCTTTGCGCGCCCACCACAACGTAAGCAAAAAACACACGCCGAGCACGATACTTGCGACCTTTGAGGCTACAATGTTGAACCCGCAAAAGGTGAGCAACGCACCGATCAAGGAAGAGCCAAGGTATCCGGCGGGCAGAGTGATGAATTGCTTGCCGCCCCGCATGTGCGTGACGCCGCCTTCATGTGGATCAAGTGAGATGGATTCTACGCGACCGCCGGTGCAGCACGATGTTATTGCGTGAGAGAATTCGTGGAAGGCGATGACTAGCATCTGTGAGTTTTGGATGTTAGCACCTTTGTAGGTATTTGTGTCATGTGACTTGGCATTACAGCCATTCGTGTCTAGTCACATGTCCGAGGTTCTTTGACCAGAGAAATATTTCGAGATGGTGGGATAGGAATACACATATAGACAAAAGGAAAAACCTGATCGGATAAAACGCATACAAAAAAACATACCTTGAACGGCCACAACACCCACCGCACATAAGGCAGATTCCACAACAAAGCAATCACAACAACATACGCCCCTATCACACCCAGTGTGACACCCTGTGTATGATTTACAGAAAGCCCGCGGCGCACAACTTCGCTCCGCATAACAACCAACGACGGCCCCATCTCGACCAGAGCCCTATGCGCCAACTCACCAACAATAGCTGGAGGCATGACCGGCGTTATGGTTACTGAATGCTTTTATTTTTTTGTCTGGAGGCAGGTTACAAAAAAGGGCACAGGGTTTTATGGCAAATTCAGGGAGATTCAAAAGGCAAGGGGAATGGAGGAGTGGAAGGAGAAGAAAACGCGGGTTGGAATGAATGAATTGGCGTGTGATGATGATGACCGGGGGTTTGTGGCTGAAGAGGTGAGGACGTGGAGAGCTGACGCGTTGCAGGCTTGTGTTTTGGATGGGGGCGCCACGCTAAAATTAGCAGAGGGGTGTGTGGCTGTGTCCGCACTTTTTCGTGGGGATTGCTGCAACAACAATCATAAAGTCCGGTAATATCAGGTTGCTGACAATCTTGACTAGGATTTGGTGAAGCGTATTACATGACATTGTGATGATTTTCGAAAGCAGTGCAGTTGTACATTGTCAAATGCGGTAACAGGAGCATATTAGTAAGATACAAGTGACCCTCAGCATAGACTGTCGCAGCGCGAACAAAGTTGCCGCAAGCAAGAATATATGGAAGAGTAGCTATTGAAATTGCGTGGTTGCATGATGCTCTCATCGCATACTTTGGTGAGACGTAAATCACCAGTACTAGCACGTGATTCAAAGCCAAAAACTCCACATTTCATACATGGGATCGCATGCAACTTCTCTGTTAGATGTCTGTTTCTACATTCCGTTTACAATTACATTTGCAAAAAATTGTCAGCGTTGCGACACCAAGTTCAAACGAGCTCATCGTATACTGACGCTCTCTACCCGCGTACCTTGACCAAGTGAACGCTGTTTTACTAAGTGGAAGGTAGTGTGATGACACATGAACTGCCTCTTGGGGAACTGGAATAGTCGGACACCCGCGACCCCACTCAAATTAACTATGCAATAAGGAAATTGCGAAGACCGTAAGGCTCTATATTTGTATAAATCTTAAACTTCTTATAGTTGTCGGGGGTATTCGTAGAACCGGACATGGTAAATTTAGGCGTGGCTGTAGTTGTCCGGCTATTCTAGTTCCCTAAGAGCTGCTTACTCAAATTGTTGCTACGCTGCTAAAATACCGCGTTGTGAGGATCTGCTGATAAGAGTCGACATCACTCCTATATACTTATACATTGCAAGTCAGCCCTTCCTAAGAACTTAGGCCCTTTGGCCATCATCAACTCGCTCCTGATGCATCGACATACCCCGCTCAGGTGAAGTATCAGCATCCTTGCCGTCATATTTCTCGTCAATGCTCTTGGGTACAGTGCCACCATTCCCTGCCACAGCACTGTGGCGTCGCTGCCAGTACGAATCATCACGCTCGTTGCGGGTGACGTAGCCAGCTGGTATCCACTTCTTGCTGGTTCTGGCCGAAAGACTGGGGTCCGAGTACATGATATCAACGTTCTCAAGAGACAAGGACTTGGTCTCGAAAACGAACAAGTACACGACACCAGCAGCAACGAAGTTGCAGGCGAAAAAGACGAATCCAAAGGCATACCCGATACCATTATCAGCGTAAGGTGTGAGGAAACCGATCATAAAATTACCAAGCCAGTTAAATGCTGTTGCCAAAGACGCTTGTTTTGCCCTGGTTCGGAGAGAAAAACTTTCTCCTACGATAACCCAGCAGAAAGGGCCCCACGTTGCGGCAAAACTAGCAATAAACATGCAAGCTGCGACAATCATTACCACACCTGCGGTTGGGTTGTCCTGGGGTGGTAACGCAACACCGATGATAGCGAAGATGAGAAGCCAAGTAGCTTGCCAAAGGCCACCGAGGACGAGGGGCACACGACGACCAACTCGCTCGATCAAGTATAATCCAGGAACCGTCATGGCCACGTTGACAGCGCCGAGAATGAGCTGAGTCTGCAGAGGGTCATCGATGCCTGCGGATCGGAAGATTGTTGCGCCATACTGCGATTGTTAGTAACGCTGTCCAAAGACCTAGTCTAATTGTACTCACGTAAAAGAAGTAGTTGACACCGGTCCACTGCTGAAAGAATTGGATAGCACAACCCATGATAGTGCGGTACGCAAGACGTGGGATGCCGGAGGGCTGACCAGTAAAACATTCCAACCAGGAACCCTGGCCGGTACTCTTTTGCTGTTTGATGGAATCCTCCATCTCTTTGAAGTCTTCATTGACAAGTACGTGTGTAGGGTCGTGGGCCAGACCTCGGAGACGGGCCATCGCCATGCGTGCGTCTTCCCACCGTCCCTTACCAGCCAACCACCTAGGGGACTCTGGGGCGAAAAGCACCCCGAGACCGAGAGGAAGCGAGAAGGCAATTCCAAGACCGATGACGATCCGCCAAGACGCATCGGTGTCGTCGCCTGGGTTGGAGCGAACACCGTAATTGATGATGTTGGAGACTACGAGACATGTAAGTATGACCCGAAAAGACGTTGGTTTCGTACTTACTGAGGATCCCAACCGTGATCATTAGCTGATAGGATGCGACGACAGCACCACGGATCTCTCGTGGGCAGACCTCGGATTGATACATGGGTACACCGATTGACAGCACACCAACACCAAGACCCGCAACAATGCGGCCCATTGTCATGTGTACCCAGCTCTGCATCGCAGTGACCTGAATGATGTTTCCAATTACGAAGACAAAGACACCGGCTGTCAGATTGCGACGGCGTCCGAGAAAGTCAGCAGTGTATGCACCCGCAAGTGCGCCGATGAGGGTACCAATGGACATGAGTGAGACGAGCAGGGACTGGATCGTGGGATCGAATGCAATCTCTCCATTAGCCTGAACCTGTCCGAAGCGGTTGACGAAGTCGGGGAATATAAGAATGCCCGATATTTGTCCCTATAGTTCATGAGCCCCTGTGTCGTTCAAAGTTGACGTGCAGATGCATACCGTATCGTAGCCAAAGAGGAAACCACCTATCGATGTGATAACTCCGAGCATGATAGCCTCAATACCGCATTCGGCGCCGCGAACACGGACGGAACTTTGGGGGGTTAGTCATACGTGTATGCATAACTGTCATGGTGATTATACTCACACTCTACCTAAACCCATGATTGTTATGACTGATAAAACACAGTAACAAACTCAAGGTCCCGAGCGTGTTTGTTAAATTTATCGTCCCTATAAGATCCTTTAAATAGCACTGCCAATCTCATCCTGCGTTGGGTTATGTGGTAATGCCCAGCATGATGCCGAGCATTCAGCTCCGGGCTCTACGTCATAGTCACCGTGCCTCGTGCCATATTTGAGGATAGGAGGCGTCGCACTCTTGGCTTGTTCTCCGCAACAGCCACTTGAATTCAATCTGTGCTCTTACAACTGCAGTAGTGGGCTTGTCAATGCAATGTAGCCGTTGGCGGACAAGGAGTGAGTATGTGGGGAAGCAGTGCGCGATTCGACGGCCAAGACAAATCCGCCCGAGAATTCCGGAGAGCCGCAATGGTTGTTTTCCACCACGAGGACGCATGAATCAGATCGAGTTTACGCGTGTGCATCTGGGAAACCGTGTTCACGGCGGGCGGGAATGCTTTTGATGCGCACTCCCTATTCAGATGGGTGGGAGGTGGTACCGAATGACGACCTTGAAAGTACCATGACAATTGAAATGTCGAGATGCCCACGATACAGTACAGCTTCCTAGCCGGACCTCGGTGAAGATATCTCGATGCATGGACGCTCTCGGCAGTGGGGTGATTGGAGATGCGCTGGACACCATCGAGGTTCCTGCAGGCCTCCATACCTGTGTTATTGTCTCAACGACCACTCCAGCTCTTTCAAGATACCGCGCGAGCCGGTACTAGCTTTACTCCTAGTGTACAGGTGACCTTGTTTAGAACCCCCATTTCCGACCGCTTATAAACACCGATAGAATGAGGACCCATCGAATGCAACGCAAGCCGGTCGGATCGGCAAAGGGGACCCACATGAGGCTCATGGAAGACACCAAGAACGTTCGCGGGTCTTGGTATGGATCCGCATCGCGCAAAATAAGACGGACGTAATTTCGGCAGTTCAGAGCGCGTGGAGTGAAAAGTCTGAGGGGAGGGGTGGTTGTGTGCTATATGATTGAAGGAGATGTGGAGGTCGTGCGGGGGGACCTGGAGATAACGGTACCGGTAGTTAGCCCTGGAGGTACCTAAACTGCCACGTGACTGCGTCCTGGCTCTCGGGGAACTAGAATAGGCTATAGCCAGACACCTACGAAACATAGCCACGCCTAAATTCACTACGTCTAATTCTACGACTACCCCCAACAACTATAAGAAGCTTAGGATTTATACAAATATAGAGTCTTACGCTTTTAGTCATTTTTTTACATAGTTGATTTTGGCTATGTTTTGAGCTGTTGCTGATTTTGGTGGGGTCGACAACAAACTCCGCGCTTTGTGAGAGGCTAGAGCGACCGCGAGTGCTTCAACAACGGTTACCCGCGTAATGCCAGCATGTCCCGAGATATGCACCCTCGTACATTTCCCTTCCATGTAATTGAGAAGAAAGCAATGTAGAAATGCTCTCTGTGCATGGGGAAGAGACTAGTGCTGGGGATGGGTACTTACTTGGATTCCATTGTTGTTACTGAAGAGAAAACGAAACAGACGCGGCGGACTCTACACAATCAATAAACAATGGCATCTATGCGCTTTCCTTCGACTGAATGACTATCCGATCTTGCTTTCCCATTGCCATACGCCTTTCCATAAGTCCAGACAACACCAACATCATACCAGTACCTCGCGCTAGGTATGTTGCGCTTACCCTCCGCCTCATGTAGTTCATATGAATCGATGTATTCTGCCAACGCATCGCCCTAGTAAACCTGCTTATCGCTGACAACACTCTTATATCTTCTGATCGCCGTATCAAAAACATTCTGGGTAATCCCGGGCGGTAGAACCAATTTTAACGGAACAGTGATGCCGTCTTTGAAAAGATTGTAGTGTGTAGACTAGTATTCCGCGTCGGCGTAAGCTAGGGGAAAAGGCATTGTGGCAGATGGCGAGTGTCATGCGTACAATTGGAAACCAGGTCTAGGGCTATAGGAATATATTCCCCTGCATGCATATGATCATGTCGGTATCGACTATGTAAGCACTTGGATTGTACGAGCGCTAGGCGATATACGTGAAAGTGGGATTTCCCCATATTGCGGAGAAGGACACCACATCTATCTTCTCCAAGACGTCGGGTCAAACTTCTCCTCTCCAAGAATCAGTAAGAAGCAAAGGGGTGGAAGTGGATCGCGTAGTCTTTGAGTAGACTCCAGGAGTCATACAACGCAATTTATTGTTCTCGGTGACGCGCACCAGGATGTATACTGCTGCCGTCGCCCATCGGGGTTGACACCCCATAATGGACTCAAAGATGAAAAGCCCGTTTTCACATATCTCCACGGTATTTACAGCGTTGTCTCCCGTCATGCCCATTGCACAGCTCATCGAAACCACAATAGTCAATATCTGAAGTGCTACCAGATGCCTGATGTCGTTTGAGTGCTAAAACCGTTCAAGAGAAATTTACATACATCGGAGGTCCCACGTCTTTGAAGAGCCATCAAGATCAATTTCCACATTTTAGATCCACTAAGTCTGGCTACATTGCAACTGACGCCCAATTGGACAGGATGATTAGTATAACTGGAAAGTCCTACAAAGTGTAAGCCGTTGCCGAAATAGGTAAGTGTTCTTACAGGTCTTACCGGCGCCAACGCCACAAATCAGCGACGATCGGACGACGGGTAAGGTTCTCCAACGGCTTGGGTACCGCCTTATTCTTAAATCTCCTAGTAATCAACGGAACAGCCCCGCCACTACTTATATAAGGATGTGCCCAAAGCTATACCGGTAGAACTTAAACCCAGGCTGGAGTTTCTCGGGGGGTTGGATTTTGGTGAAACTGCACTCTAGAAGCATTTAATGGACTCTTCCTGCTTGATTACATAGGTCGCCGCGCAGAGAGCACTCTGTCAAAGCAGTAGCTATACTGTAGGACTGTCGCGCGGTAAGAGAGAGCGAGAGAGCGAAGACACAGTGTGTGTGTGTGTGTGTGTGGCAAGGCATCAGCAAACGCGCAAACCCAATCCGGCCACTTCACCACTTCACCACTCTCCCCACCCAAAACACGCCCCTCACACGCGTCAAACACGCGCTTTTCTGCCCCCTCACCGTCACCATCACACGTAACCCCCAGCCCCCACTTATTCCCTCACCTGTACTATATATACCTATCAACACAACAAATCCCCATCAACAAAACCCCCGTGGTTCGGTGGCGTAAGTGCGAGAGTCGATATGCCAATAGTTTCCAGTCCCTACAGGTTCGATTCCTGTTGTTCGAAGATGTAAGCGCAAGAGTCGATACATGAAGGCTTCAGTCCCTACCGGTTCGATTCCGGGTCGTAGTGTACAATTCACCTCGCGGGTTTCTTTTTTTTTGCTGCATTTTTTATGGTTTTTTGGGAGGGAGGTATTACCTTACAGTCCGCCACAACACCACAACCCCCAAAGAGTCTGCTGATGCTTAACGCAACGTCGACACAATTCTATCCTGGGATACACACAACAACGGCTATAACAGTGATAAGCGCAAAATCTCCTGCTGCTCGGGAATAAGCAATTCGCATTACCGGACGCGAAAGACAAAAGAAGAAATATCGTTTACATGTATACATGACGTCCGTTTCTCTTGGCAAGGCTTTCTACACCGCTGTTCCTACAGATTGCGCGCCTGAGTGCCATTATTCGTGATATGGTCCCTGCAGGGTGGAAATGGCATGTACGGGGGGGACCCTGAGCTATATTATTGTTTTGCTTGAGCAGCTGCGTCCACTTGTGTCATTACTCCTACAGACAGCAGGGGGGTATGGATAGACTCGCCCGTCGCCTTGATATCGGTCGGCATACAGCGTGGAAGCCACGGCAGACTAGATCCGTTTAGGAAAATAGTTCACTTTCTAGTTCGGGGTATGTCCGCTTCCCCCTCCCGCTTGGCTCCACCCCACTTGAGAGGCCGATTGGCGGGGCGATGACCGGTGTCTCAATGAGGCGAATAAGACTAGGCCCTACCTAGCCTTGGTAGTTTTCGCAAGTCTTTTCAGGGCTTTGACTTGATGTGGCCTTCTATCTTTGTGTGAATGAACGGGTGGGTGCTTGTATATATGTATGTGTATGTCTGCGTAGCGCATTGTTAGGTTTGATCTCTCCTCATCGACATCGCCCTCTCCAGACGAACTTCTCTTGGCTCGTGCCAGCTCATTCTGTTCTGCCATAACCTGGCGGTATTGCCATTTTTTATTTCCTTGGGCATCACCGTCAGCAATCAGCATCCGCATTCGGCATTTCGGCATTGATTCGGGTAGATTGATAAGAGCCTTACTCTTCCCAGGGAGCAATCACCCAAGCCCTCTCCTTCTTTCCCCCCTGCTCCCGTCGGCGCCTCTCTACCCCTCCGCCCCTGCTTGAACCTCGCAAGCTTCCAGTATCTTTTCGAAACGACGCACTGTCCATACCTGTATATACCGACACAGGTCTCCTTCTCCCATTAATCACTCCTTGGTGCTGTTGCCCTACCTGCACCATGGTTCGTCCTGGGAATGAGGCTGGAGCTGGAGCAGATGGAGGGAAGAGGAGTCGGTTGAGAATGGGTGCAATCATTGTGGCGCTATTCGTGAGTGTTTTTATTTTGATTCTTCTTTTTTTTTAGAGACGGATGGCAATCTCCGGCTGAGATTGAACATGGGAGAAAGAGCAGTCAAATGGACGAAGCAGAAAAATATACAGACAAGGAAGTACTCACGGATACTAATACTGAATCCCAGCTCTCCTTGTTTGTTTCCGCCCTTGACGCAACAATCGTCGCAACAGCCGCCCCAACCATATCCCGTGACCTCTCCAGCGCTGCAGGCTACACCTGGATCGGCGGCGCCTACCTCCTCGCCAACGCCGCCTCAGGTCCCATTTGGGCTAAGTTCTCTGATATCTGGGGCCGCAAGCTCATCATGCTGTCTGCACTTTTACTCTTCTTCATTAGCTCATCGGTTTGTGCGACGGCAAAGACGATGAAAGAGCTTATCATTGGCCGGGCTTTCCAGGGGACGGCTGGTGGTGGATTGATTCTGCTGGTCCATGTATGTATCAGTGATTTGTTTAGTTTGAGGGAGAGGAGTTTACTCATGGGGTTTATGGAGGGAATTTGGGCATTGGCGGGCGGGGTGGGACCTGTGCTTGGGGGACTGTTTGCGAGTTTAGTTTCTTGGAGGTGGTGTTGTGAGTGCTATTTTCCGTGTTGCCTTGGGTATCATTAGGCCTACCTTGTGGTTTTTCGGCATACTATTTTTGGATTCTTCGCTGACTTATGATTCGGAAAGTCTATATCAACCTCCCCATCAGCGGCATAGCTGCCCTACTCATCCTCCTCTTCCTGGATATCAAGCATGAACACACATCATTTATCGACGGTATGAAAGCCCTAGACTGGTTCGGCATGTTTACGTTTCTCGCCTTCACTCTCATGATCCTCTTCGGTCTCGACTTTGGCGGCGTGCTATTCCCTTGGAACTCTGCTACAGTCATTGCCCTCCTCGTCGTAGGCTTCGTCATGATTTTCGCCTTCATCTACAGCGAGGCAAAGATAGCAAAGTACCCGCTCATGCCCATGAGCCTCTTCAAACGCCGCACAAACGTCGCCGCCTTCGCCGTCGTTTTCTTCCACGGCTTCGTCTTTATTTCAGGCGAATACTATATGCCGCTTTTCTTCCAAGCCGTGCTCGAAGCCTCACCGCTACGCTCCGGGCTCCTTCTCCTCCCTTTTATCGTCACAGGCGCAATCGCTGGCGTCTTATGTGGCGTCATAATGCACAAGACGGGCAAGTTTCGTGAAATCATCTGGCTCGGCACTCTGATCCTCACCATTGGTTACGGCCTCTTCATCACCTTTGATGCACACACTTCGACTGTCAAAGCCGTCTGCTTCCTCATGGTCGGCGGTCTCGGATCGGGCGTCTTATTCGAAGCACCGCTCATTGCTATTCAAAGCCAAGTTGAACAGCATAACGTTGCCAGTGCTACGGCAACATTATCCTTTATCCGCAACATCGGGGTTTCCATCTCTACCATTGTCGGCGGTACCATATTCCAAAACTCGATGAATGGCCGCACCGCTTTCCTCCGCGATGCCGGACTCCCAGCCAACATACTCAGCCATCTCGACGGCGACAGTGCAATGGCCAACGTCGTGTTACCTGCTACCTTGACAGAGCCTGTGTGGGAACTCGCTGCCAAGCAGGCATTTGCTTACGCGATGCGCAACATGTGGATTACATATACTGTGTTTGCGTTTTTGGCATTTGGAGCTAGTTTGTTTGTTCAGGCGGCGCATTTGGGGACAGAGCACACGGAGACGGTGACGGGATTGAAAAAGGAGCAGGAGGTGGTGGTGGTGGGGTCTGAGATGGTGACGCCGAGATCATAAATTTAGTTACACTGTTTGCCAACTATCTCACCAGACGGCGAAAGTTCCACAGTACTGTATATACGGAATACTCATAGTACACCATGTACATGCACATCATGCCCATTGTTCCACTACAACAAGCGCGTTGGATCTTCGGCGTAATGAAGGGTCTTCTGTTTTGCTGTACCAGAAAGCAGCATGAGATGCTTTTTAGTATATTAGGCCGATAAAAAATGTATATGCTGTTAAGTAATGAAACAGTGGTTATTCTATGTTAAACATAAGTCTAGTAAACTCTGATTGGGGACTATAACACCTACTTGTGCTAGCTCTCCCATGCTACCACCACCTATCCTCCAACGCACCCGGTTAATAAGGAATTCCATTAGTAATAAGCTGGAACCGATCATACGTCCCCGTCGAATAGCTACCCCTACTCTTCTCAATCAGCCCACGCATATAATCCGCCGCCTCCCTCTCACTCCTCTCCAACACGAAGCGATCACGGAAGTTCTTCATACTCTCTGGTTTGAAGCACGGAAGCCCACTGTCCAACATAACCTGCACCACATGGCAAAGATGGTCACAGTGCTGACGACTTGCCAAAAAGGCCTTGACAGTGAGTTCTTCGAACCAGCGGTACGCCTGCGAAGTATACGCGTTGGCAGTATTTTTTCCAGACATGACGGCAATCATTTCCGCCGTGAGTTTGAAGGGCGCGCGTTCGAATTTGATGCCACCGGGGGCAATGTCGAAGCAGAAGCCGAAATCAATATGGATGATATGACCAGCGTCGTCGATCATGATGTTGCCGTTGTGTCTATCTTTGAATTGCAGGAGGAAGCTGATGACGGAGTAGGCAGCCATGGATTTGACAAAGTTTGAACGTGCTTCTTGGTAACGGATGGAGTCTTCGTTGCCGTAACGCGAGACAAAGTAATCATCGAGTCGGTTGACGGCTTCGCGACCGAGCATGTCACGCGAAATGGAGTTGGGAAGTACGTCAATTACACCACATCCAGGCGCCGTTGCTGTGACACGGTAGGGGAACACCCACACGTCCAGACCTACCGTGTTGAAGATGCCTCGAAATGCCGCGATCATTTGCAGTGCGAGCACGTCCTGACGACAATCATCTCCGACTTTGAAGATTGCAGACAGCCATGTTTCGTAGCTGCGATCCTTCTGTTGTGCGATATCGCGATCATCCTCTTCAGTCTCTTCCAAACCTTGATCAATAGGCTTTGTTTTCCTGATTCGGAATGTAGCCATGAAAGGTGTTTTTGCGTGACTCTGCAACGGCTTGCCAGACTTGCGGTCGATGCCAATGACCTGGCCATCAGGATTGGATGGGAGGTAGACGCCAACCTCCACTTTAATTTTGCGAAGCTCCTCCTCAATTTTCTGCTTTTTCACCTCTTTAGGCTCATGGAGAACAGAGCGCAGTGTGCCCGAGATCCCAGTGACCTCGTTGAAGAACGCGAACTCGCGCTCATAAAAGGCGTGGTCCTCTTTTGAGAAACTCGACTCCAGGCTGGCCATGACTTTGTCAAGCGTGGGCTTGACAGGGTCGGGTACCTCGGCAGTCTCATCCTTATAGGCGTTTGCCTTCATGTTCCAGATGATTTGATGAGCAAAAAGCTGTGAAAACTTGGCCGTCTCGATAATGTACCGCTCAACGTAGCCTAGGGCATCATATCGAAGCGTTTGCACAATCTGGTAGACATAGAAAAACATGACATCTACCGAGTGACTCTCAAGCGCTCTCATCGCATACTGAATGATGAAGGGATGGTTGCCGTATGCTGGAAGGAAGTATGTAACGGCCGTTATGGGGTTGACAGGCGCCCAGTAGAGTAGGTACTTGAGTTGGAAGGAGACATCAGCCGGTAGTGAGTTACCTAAAAGTATTTCAAGCGCATCTGGCTCGTCCAACACCTTGTGCGGAAAATTGAGTACCTGCCACCGGACCTCGCTGTTGAGGCGTTGAGATTGGAAGCGTTTGATAAGATGTACGGCAATCGCAGGGTTCTCGGCCCATGCCGTTTTGAGGTGGGCAGTGACGGCCGCCTGGAAAAGTCAGTATGCATTGTTTTGATGGCTGTGTATACTTACGTCAGGAAGTGTATTGTTGTAACGGCCAGAGGTGAAATGATGCTTCTTGCCGTAGTCAAGAGGGAACAGCCACACCATTAAACGAGTCTGCTCATTTCCCACCAATAGAGATAGCAAGTCTTGCTTTGCTTTCAACTTTGCTCCAATGTCGGCGATCGTAGTGGCTTTTCCAATGATATCGAGCTGCGCCTGCACATCTGCCAAGACATGCGTCTCGGCCTTGATCTGCAAACGATTACCCCCAAAAGACCATCTAATCCGTTAGCGGTACGTATACGATTGTCTTTACAGATACTTACTGTGGAGCCTTTGCAAACCATGCCAGAGCGGCAGTCAGTATACGGTCCGACAACCGCCACCTGATAGTGGCCGATATGGTGGTAGAATGACGCGCAATACGTAATCCAAGCAAGATGATGTGGAAGTACGATTCACGAGCAAGCGGCTGCGAACATCCCATACTCATCGCATCAAGTGTGATGTGCATCATCCGCACATAGACACGTTCAACATCTGCCTTACTCAGCCGCGATGCGCTAAAGTGGCTAGACAGGAATTGCAGCAGGCGGAAATGTGGTGCTATGAGGTTGTATATCTGCTGTTGGCGTTTCGAGAGTGCTTCTTTGTCTGTTGCGGCAAACTCCTGCTTACCAAAGAACGGATCTTCGTGTCTGCAAAGAATTAGTAGATGGTAATGGTTTTGCTTATGTGTCACACACCTCAATGCTGGACTGAAGATACCTCGACGCTTGCGCACCGTATTCTCCCAGTTTTCAGCAATGGCAACCAAAATCCTAGACTCCATCCGAGGGTTTTCCTTGGCAATGCTCGTCCAGAGCGAAATGCCCAGCTTGATGGACTGCTTGGAAAATACTGCAAACGGGATGCCCACCATGTGCTGGACGATAGGTGACTGGTCTGTCTTCACTCTGCAGAGAAGAGCAGCAGCTCTTCGAAGTATATCCCGAAGTTCCGCAATAGTGACATGCTTGTGGTTTAAGGTGCGATTCTCCAAGTCCACCAGGAGGTTAGTCGCTTCATGCAAGCTTCGTGACAGATACGTTGGCATTCGTCCAGTAGTGGGCGCACCATTGAGCCATTCCTCTTCTTGATCAACGACACCATCGAGGAATTTGTACTCTTGCCTTGTCGTGTATTGAGTAATGAAGTCAGATGCAGTGTTGATGTTGATACCTTGGCGTTCTACGGCACCGAGACGCTGGTCTGTTGAAGGGATCACAGAACCCATTTCCAGGGCGAAGGAGCGCCCTAGTGAAATGTGGCCGAAACTCATTTCGTCATCAAACTCCGAGAGGTACGACTGAAGGAGTCCCTTAACGTCGAGAGGAGCAATGTCGAGCGCTCCTCTGACCCAGACCGTTGCACGTGTATGTAGCGCATCAAGAGTCGCCCGTCGGAAGGCATAGTCATCTGACAGCTCAACTACAATATTGGATCGCTTTGAAGCAAAAGTCGACTTCCAAGTATACTCATCCGTCTCTCCCTCGAGACAACTGTACCACATGATTGAAAGCAGCTCTAGAAGAGCGAAGAGCGCACTCTTCTGGCACAGTGTAGACGGCACTTCACGGACAATAACATCAGCACAAGAAGCCGCCGCCTGCTGAACGCGCGCAATGCGATGACAGCATGCAGCGAATATCTTCGCTAACTGTTGAGCCAGATATGGGGTTGAGAAGCTGTGTGATTGACCTGATAAGGTTTTCGTCAAGTATGTTCTGACGGCTGTCGTGGCAATAGCAGTCATGCAATTGCCGACTGCCCCGGTACGCAATTTTGGGTCGAGAAAGTATGTAAGCGCCTTAGTGCAGTCTCCTGTACTTGCGCGCAGGTCTTCGACCAGGTACGCAGTGCTCAGGAACACTGCTTCTTGATAGCTCAGAGACTTGGTATCAGCTTCGCATGATGGAAGCAATTTGCCGAGCCGTTTCTTTTGCTCGACTGTGTGCTCGGGTGATTTACCCCGACGCAGAACTGTGTTGAGCTCAATGTCGCTTTCTGAAAGAAAGGGTCGCTCTTCAGCAATCAGAGGCTTACTGAAGCGCGCAAGGGTACGCAACTCTTCTCGGTATTCTTTCCCAAGGTCAGACAGCAAATCGAACCCATGGACAACAATGTTGAACCAAGCATCCCGCTGCAGACAGATAATGGAGTCGTCCAGCTCAGTGAATTCTGTTCGTTCGGCGTTTCTTCCGAGAAGTAGTGCAAGAGGCTTCAGTAGCTGAGCGATCTCCTGGGCTGCAAGCTCAGTGTCTCGAAGATGGCGATGCGATGTTTCTTGAGCATCGCCCTTGCTAACAATCGTGTCCAAGAGATGAGTAAGATAGATCTCAAAGCTGGGTTCGTCGGCAGATATCTCTCTGGAAAGATTGAGACGCGCGGCCATAACAGCCTCTAGTTTTGCCCTATCGTCCGCAACCAGTGCATCGTGAGAAATTTTTGTATAGACCTTGAGCAGGGACCTGAATTCTCCAGGCGGACTATGTATACCCAAGAGAGCCGAATCGGTGATGATCTTCGAATCCACCACCTTGCCAGAGCGGCCAACCTTTTGGATAAGCATCGATAGTGCCAATGCAGTGATTTTGGCATCCTTGCAGTTTCTTGCGACAGATACAATTGTTTCGACCACGGTCGTATGAACATGATGTGGCTCTTCAACATCACTCGGCGTAAGCGAGATGGTACTGCCATTTTGGCTGTTGTAGATGCCACTCGCACGTGTTGCCTTTCCGTTCAACGTGGGAGAAGCAGGCGTAGTGCGTTCAGGCATGGGCGCCACACTAATGACATTTCCGAGGCTGTAAAGCGTTGTGATGATGGCATCCTGAGGAAGAAGGCTGAGGACGGCAGCCAGCGATTCGGCTGCAACTGAAGTTGTTCGATTGTCAAAGTTGGCCTGTACAATGACTCGAGGAAGCGATCGCCCCAGGGTTGACGCCAGCTGTGGGGAGACTCGCGCAAGAATGGCCATGGATTTCAGTACGGTTGAAGCTAGCTCATGATCGGCGCTCTGTGCCGGATCATTGAGCACGTTATCAAGCCAGGTAGTCAGCACTTCGGCATCCGTGATGTCCGTATCATCGTCGTAGACTGTGCAGCAGAGGTATGTGACGAGCACCTTGGCTTTGACCGAGGACGCCTGTTGTTGCTGCCACGCAGACCCCACGCGTTGTAGGTAGTCTAGGTCATTCTCCAAGCGCTCCATTTCCTCTTCCGCAATCCGGGCCAGTCCCTCGGCCAATGAGTTTTCAGCTGTAGCCCTGAGATGTCGGCGGCCCTCGGAATCCAGGTATGTTTGCAAGTGATGCAGGACGGAAGCCTGAGAGGTGGGACGCGGGCTGGTCCCAACGAGCTGCGAGGCCGAAGCAAGTACAAGGCTCAGGAATGAATCGTGCAGGATCATAGCACCAAGCGGTCGTCCAGTGGCAGCATAGTGTTTGGTGTATCGCTTCCACTCTCTCAATCCGTGCTGGTGTGAGCGTGCATTGCGCACGATAGACAGGACTGTTTCAAAGGCAACAAGGAAGTTCTCCGTCAGCGCTGACCGCACCTTTTCAACGAGGTGTAGCCTGTCGTTGGCATTCCAGAAGTCAGCCTGCTCGGCTGCAGCACCCAGGAAGCCCAGGAGCGAGAGGCTGTGCGTCATGACGCGGGCCAGCTCGCCATGTGCAGAATAGTCGTCGGCTCCATCGTCGACGAATTGCTGTTGCGAGAGCTCGGCAGCTACAGTGGCCCAGCCGTCCACGTAGCTCTCCAGGGCAGTCGCGGCCTGTGTGCGGAGTTGGTCGTGTCGGAGCCCCAGAGAGAGAACGGCAGTTGTGAGATGGTAGGTGAGGAGTTGATAGGGCGAGGGTTCGAAGGTACGTAGGCTGGGGGATGGGGCAAGCGTCTGAGCATACGATGCGGCGAGGTATGGCGAGAGGCGTGTGAGCAACTTGTCAGCCACCAGCATCGACTCGATAAACGGCGCCGATTTGCAGAGGGCGAGGACTGCCTCCAGCTCTTGCAGCTTCATAGACGTGGACACATGGGGACACCTCTTGAAGAACCTCGTAAAGTCGGAATTGGACGCATCCTCTGCTGGCGACTGCGCTGTCAGACGGGCCAGCTTCTCGAGCGCATTGCTGCGGATGGCACGCCTGTTGATTGCGAATTAGCTGCTTGTGTGTATGTGTGTGTGGCTGTCCAAACAAGGCAATGCTCACGCCATTTTCATAACAAACGAACTTGTCCACTCCCGTTTCCGCTGAGGCGCGCGATGTTGCAACGCGTGTAGTCAACGAGACTGCGTGACTGCGTTGTCCCTGCATCCCTGGACGAGTGACGAAACTAATACTAACATCGGCCTTCGGAGCTGCCTCGACGCTCATTGGCCGCCCTGTCCCCACCGCCATACCTACTTCAGACTTCAACCAACCGATTTAATCATCATCATCATAACATACACACACGCAGCAATACACTTTACTTATGCATAGGTGCCACAATCATCAGTACCGAATATCCTAATCGTCGGCTGGCTCGACCCGGACAAGCACCTCCTCGAGAAACCCTTCTAGGAACCCTGCAACCTCCCCACCCATGCCCACCTCGCCCTTCTCATCCCACCGATCCAACTCCTCAAACTTCCCCCTGATCTCATTTACGAGCCGTGTGACCTTGCCATGACATTCCTGCCGCTGGCGCCTGCGCTCGATGAAACCTTGCGGGTTGTCTAGTGAATGTGCCGAGTCCTGCTTATTCCTCAAATTCAAATGGTAGCTACGGCGCGAAAGTGCAGCTTCTAGGGCCGGTACAACCACGCCACTAAGTGCAGTTATCTCAACAGGTGCCGTTGGCGAGCCTGGCGTCTGCACAAGGCACGCGTGGGTTGCTGTAGGCTTAGGACGACCAAACGAACCGCGACTCATGATAGCAGGTTTAGCAGCGTGGGGCGGAGGAATAGGAGGAGATGCTTGCGCGCCTTGTTGCCTAGGTTGTGACCTCTGGTTAGACGTTGGAGGACTCCCAAAAGGATCGTTTGATGATGCTGAGTCAGGCCGAAAGTTAGGACTTGAGCCAAGTGGTGCAAAACTGTCCTGTGGCGAAGGAAGAGGCTTCTGTCCTGCCAAAGACGCCAGTTCTTGTTGGCCGGCTAGCGGCGGCGGTAGAGACTTTTGTGCCTGTGAGGGCATTGCTACCTGATGTTGTGATCTAATGGGGCTTTGGAGCGGCTTCGGTGGCTGGTTACTGTGCGAGTTGTTTTGTGCCGGACTTGTGGACGTCCCACGAAATGGTGGGATCTCGGGTATGATCATTTGCGGCAGGACTGAGGCTCGGCTCGGCGTCGGAATTCGATGTTGCGGTGTCATCTCCACGTTTGTTGTGTCTGTTGCAATCTCTCGTTGAATAAACTCATCGTATGTGTGCTGCAGCGGCGTATGCCGCCTCGCTTGTTGGGCGCCTTGTGGTTTGGTTGGCGTTATTAGTCCTCTGTTTGGCGGTGGAGAGAAGAAGGCAGGCACAGGCGATTTTCGTGGTAGTTCTGCCGCTGGCTGAGGGAAAGACGGGACGGCCCTCTTGTCTGGAGATGCTGGTAGCGGCACTCTTGCCGCCGTCTTCACTGAGCCTCCGGGTGAGCCATGGGTCTGGAGAGGTGGCAAACGCTTGCTAGGAGAAGGCGGCATGCTCTCCCTAATCGTGTCCTCGTTCTCATCACCGTAACCACCCCTGTGTTGGAAAACGGGTTTCCGTTGTGGCGAGACATTTCTCGCGTTTGCGCCAGAATCATTCATCGGGGCTAGAGCGGGCCCTCTGCCACCACCAAGTGGTCGCACTGTACCAAAGTCCCACAAATCTTCGTTGACCGGCTCTCTTCTCTTTACGGGGGTAGCCTCGTCGTCCGACTCAGCAGCCTCCTTTGGATGCCTGACCTTCCAGTCCTGATATCTCGAGATGAGCTCTTGCAAGCGAGCGGGTTTACCAGCTTTACGAATGAAGTTTGTCTGAAGCAGTTGCTTTGCGTTTGGCCTTTCTCTGGGGTCTTTGCGAAGACAAAGATCGACAAACTCTTTGAAAGCAGGCGAGAAGTTCCCATGTAAGACGGGCGGCGGGTTCTTGGGAATGAGAAAGAGGACCTTCATAGGATGGATGTCGGCGTATGGAGGCTCGCCGTTGGCCAGCTCGAGTGCGGTGATGCCAAGAGACCAGATGTCGGCTTTCCCATCGTATCCAGACTGCTTAATGACCTCGGGGGCCATCCAGAACGGCGTGCCGACGAAGGTGTTTTTCTTGGTCATGGTCGCTGAAAGTTGGCCTGAGACGCCAAAGTCTGCGAGCTTGACCTGTCCGCTCGCGCCAACAAGGATGTTCGCAGCTAC
Source organism: Pyrenophora seminiperda CCB06 (assembly GCA_000465215.2). NCBI lineage: Eukaryota > Fungi > Ascomycota > Dothideomycetes > Pleosporales > Pleosporaceae > Pyrenophora > Pyrenophora seminiperda. The sequence goes on from KE747843.1 coordinate 1,090,621, forward strand.
GACCTGTCAGCAACTGGAGAGATGCAGCCTATACTGCAGACGCACCCTTGATGTCTCGGTGCAGCTTGTTATCATCGTGCAGGTATGTCAGGCCCATTAACAGCTCCTTCAATATCACTGCAATCTCGGCCTCTGCTATAGGGCCTGGCTTCATCAAGTCGGCGCAGCTCCCACCCGAACAGAATTCCATGACAATCCACAGGTCAGAGCCGGCCAGATATGAGCCAAAGTACTTTGTGACATATGGCGAATTCATGCCTGAGAGGATCATGATCTCACCCATGATGTCGTCCACATCGTCTTCGGCATTCTCCACGTCAATGACTTTGATGGCGACCGTGTGGCCGGTCCGCCGATCAAGGCCCTTGTAGACTTTGCCAAAGCTGCCACCGCCTATGCACTCCTGCTTGGTGTAGAGCATGTTCGGGTCGACAGCCTCGTTTGCGCCCACGTCAGTCGCCATGTTGGCTGCCGCTGCGGGTCTACGGCGGGCGTATGGAAGAGTGGGAGCGGGGTTGTATGTGTGGATGCGAAAAGGTACGATCGATATGCGATAGGTACGGGAACGGCGTCGTGGGACAGAGCGAGCGACTCGGAGATTATGTCGAAAGAGCGGTCACTGCGAGGGCGTGCGGGCTGAGGACGGAGCAAGAAAGCAAAAAAAAAAAAAAAAGATATTTGCCGCCTTGTGACTGGCTGCGTCGAGAGCGAAGTAACTGTGAGCCGTGGAACGTAGGTATGCGCCTGCCACGAGCGTCTTGTATCGTAAACACGGATCGCGAGGGCAACGGCGAATGGCGGGGGACTACTACAGCGGAGGGCTTGGAGGGGGATAGAGTGGCCGAACACGCCCAAAACAAGACCTGCGTACCGGTGATGGTAGGCCAAGGCCGCGGTGTTGTTGTTGTAATTGTTGCTGCTACTGCTGCTGCTGCTGCTGCTGCTGCTGGAGTTGACGTTGGAGATTGCTGTTGATGTTGTTGATGTTGTTGTTGTTGTTGTCGTCGTCCCGTTTTGCCATCTGTCGAGGGACATGCATGTCTGGCGCGTGAGGCTGCAGGGTTGTTCGCGTAGGGATGCGAGAGCAATAATATACATATACACATAACCCTGCGAGCTCTCATGTACCAAGTACTACTACTATTACTACACATACTTCGGCCAGAGAAGAAAAGAGCTGCCTCAAGTAGTCGACATGCAATGCCGCGCCTTGCTCGCCAACAGTGCACATATGTACATAGACACAGACTCCCACCATTCCACATACCATGGCTGACGTCATCACATCAAGCAAACGTGTGCATTCATCGACGCCGCGTCGCCAAGCTAGAGTACAAGCAAAGTCTCCCTTGTTCTCCTGCGTCTCAAACCGGGTATCCATATCTCGCGGCCGTTACAAAGCCATAAATCATATCTGCCACACTTTCAAACTTCCAACCCCGTCGACAGCATTACTAAACTCCTGCCTGCAAACTCCTGTCGAATGCAATAATCCCAACAATTCACTGAACCCCCTTCAGAAGCGTCGCCGTATCCTTTCTGCAAGCGCAATTTCTTCCTCGCTCTCCTCTTCGACTGGTGCTGGAGTTCGCCTCTCTCTCGCACGATGTGCCTTTCTTCTCCTGTTGTGACTGACATTACTCGCCGAATCATCCGGCCCAACCTCGCTTCTCAGATCATCGATCCCTTCGTCGGGGTCGCGGAGATTGGCAGGCGTATCAGTCCTGACTTCAATACCATCCATGCCGGCGCCCCTACGCTGCTGTGCTACCATTGACAATGCCGCAGCCCGCTCACGCAGCCGTCGACGTACCGCCTCGGCTTGATTATGGAGCTGCTCAAACGCGTCTTCCATTGCTTCCATGCCAAGATAGATTTCTCGCTCAATCTCGCCGAGTACGGCAATCTCGGTCTCCTCGTCTATCTGCACTGGGGCACCACCTGGTGGACGGACGGATCCAGGTCGAACGGAACCGGGTCGAGAGTATGGGCTGGGGGTACCGTATCGATTGGCTCCGAACGGGGATGCAAAACGCTGTGGCCCATCCGTAGGTCTCTGGCCAGCTCTCGACCCCGTCCGGGAAGGTGTCCCGTTCATGTCAGGTATATCTTCAACGCCAGACCAAAGAAACCCGTCAAACCGTCCTGAAACGAGAATCTCCCATTCGTGCTTGGTAACAGCTGCCAATGTAGCAAGCATATTGTGCATGTCTGGATGGCGAATGAGGTACATGACTACCAGTTGGTCCCGTGGCGGGCTGTATAATCGATAAAGACGCTGCAATGCGAGTCCAGCCTTTGCCAAGTATGGCGGAGTACCAGTATCAGGCTTCTGTGTGCGCGGATTGGGGAGCTTTTCCAACCCCCATAGTAGGGCGTAAAACAAAGGCCGTTGTGGTTGCTCTAAACGTGTTAGCATGATGAATGTCAGCGTCTCGTCGTCGGCATCTTCGGGGACTGTCTCCTGCTGATCTGACAGCCAAGACTGCACCGCAACCTTGGTCTTCTTAGATTGCTTTTCGTAATGCTCGCGATACTGCTCGGGTACGTCGACGTCAATCCGCTGGCACGGTGCCTCAAGGTCCGATGATATGCCCAGTCCAGGCCCGAGACCTTCTTCGTAAGGTGGCCAGGTCGGCAGTTCACAACGTCCAGAAACCAGTTCTAGAATCTCTCCCCAATTCACTCCTGCCGAATCTTCTACCACTGGACTCTCGAAGCACATGATACACTCACAATGCTCAGATGATATGTTGCGGGCAAAGACATTCTCTAGACGATCAAGGAGGCGACGTGCGACCGAACGATAGCCAGTGGCCACGGCTAGCGAACCGCTCGTGTCCATGACTGTGTTGTAGCTATTGAGAACGTTTTGGAGCGGCTTGAAGAAGGATCGGACATCATGCGCTTGTGCGCCAGACAGTCGCGGGGTCGTGTACTGCGAGTATGCAGACGCAGGGACTCCATCAATGGCTGCAAGAAGACTTCTGGGAATTGCTTTGGCTAGGCCACCATTCTGCAATAGATAGTCAACCCGAGGGGCATCCATCATGGCTGGAGGAGGCGGTGGAGGTGGTGGGGTCATGGGTGAATGAGCGTAGCTTGGATCTACCGAGTGCGTGCGCGACATGGGATCTGTGATAACTTCGATCATGGACGGTCCATCCTTAACAGAGGATACTACCGATGGCAGGACCGAGTGTTGGGTTGGCGTGCGCGGTGATGAATCTACGACCGACGAGGGTGAGGCTTCGGAATGGGAAGGCGATGAAGCTCGACGATGTGAGTTGTGGTCCTGGAGCACTGAAGTGGCCTCAGAGTCCAAAGTGTATTCCGAAGGCGCCCTCGTCTTGGCCTTGATGGGTGTCGACGTCCTCGCCGGTGTCGACGTTCGGCCGGGCGTTGACGACCTGCCCGATGATCGGGCATTGGAGGGACTAGCCGTCTTCATTCTCGGCGGCGACTTTGCACGGATGGTGCTAGGCTGGGAGCCAGTGGTGGAGGTGAGGTCCGTGCCGTCGTAGTCGTCGCTTTCTTCTCTGATGCTGGAGCGTGATGCGACGCGGGGACCTGCGTGCGATGTCATGTGCGTGCCACTCTCTACACTGCGACGGCCGTCCTCCATTTCTCGTGCAACCGACTCCGAGTCCCGCCGTCGCATACTGTTTACACTGGCCGTTTTCCTCAAATCTGCGCTTGTGGTCGCTGTCAGGGGCGGGCTCGGTGGTGCGCGCGGCGGCGGAGGCGGTGCGCGGTTGGGCTGCTGTGGCTGTTCGTCGTCTTTGTCGGGCGAGACATGCACATCGGTGGGTTCTGGCGTAGATGCCGACTTCCTCTTGTCGGTGGTGTCGCGGGCATATATGCTCTCTTTTGCATACGTCTTGGAGTGCGAGGGGTACGGCAAGCTGATCCTCGACGTGTTCTCCGAGCCAAACGAACCACGTCGTCCCATCTCGGGCACAACGGCCATCTTGTGCGACTTGGACGCCTGCGACGACGCCAGTGTCGATGTCGACGTCGAAGAGCGCACTCGCTCAGCCGAGGGGCGTTTGGGCAGCGGGGGGTGGTTGCTGTCCTCCTCCTCCTTGGAGGCCGACGAGCGTGTCTTGCGGGTGCGGGTGCTCTTATGGCGCTCGCGGTCACGGTCACGGTCACGGTCACGATCACGGTCGCGCTCGCGATCCCGATCCTTGTCCTTGTCCTTTGAGCGCGGGCTGCTGCGCTCGCGGTCCGGGTCCTTTTTGCGACGGCGGTGCGTGTCCGACGACGTCTCGGGCATGTTGAAGAAGCGGCGTGGTGGAGCTTCTCGTCAGTGTGACTGGGAGCCGGGAAGCTGGACAGGCCTGCTGCGGGCAGGAGGGCCAGCGCGGCTATGGGCTCACTCGATTGGGCGTCAAAGGCGGGCACTCTGCGCGGGTGCGCCTATCAGAACAACACCTGGCCATGCATCTGCTGTACTTGTAATTGGGGGCTGGGTGCGGTGAGGGGCCTGGTGTTCTCGCTGCGTTGGTGGTGTGAGTTTTGGGTTGTACTGTGACGTGTAAAGGCAGGCCGACGCAGTCGAGTGGAGGCTGCTCGGGACAGAGCGCACTGGCGATCCAGCATCTCTAACTAGCACAGCGGCCACACTGCCACAGCCCTTGGCCCCCTCCAGTGCCCTCTTAGTCTCTCCCTCACCCCCTGTGCGACGTCGCAGCATCGCTGTATCACTCCAAGAATTCCACTACCAAAAGCACCCCTCGCCTAGAGTACTCGTGAGTCGTGTGCCTCTTGCTCCCGCTGTCTGCTCATGTCACGCTTTGATGCTGCCCGACCCGCGCTTCCGCCAACGTGATCGGCCTGGCGTACGCGCCATCACACCAAAACTCACTGCACACGCCAACACTGCTAGCAACGAAACACGGATGATGATAAATAGTCTAATATACAGAAGGGGGAAGCAGCAGGCACAAGGCAATGCCAGAGAATGCGGGAAAACATTGCGACCAATCTTAGCATGGGGTATCATTGTAACATGCTCGTCATGTCCCTGACGTGTGTTGATCCATGTAGAAGCCTGAAATCTCGTCGGTTACTCAATCTTGGTTCTTTCACTCCTTTGAACGCCTCCATGAACCGCCTGTCCAACGCCATTCACCCCCACGGCCCCTGCTACTCATCAAGAGCACAATGACCGAAGAGATCGACGTTGCACAACGAAAATGACATGCAACGAAACACTACACTAATGCCCTTGTTGGCTCTGTGTGTTGTTGACGTGCTGCTGAGCCAGCTGAGCTCGTAGTGTCGTAATCTCGGTTTGCAACGTAGAGATCTTCTCATTATGCTCCTTCTCCATCCTTGCCATGCGTGTCTCAATCTCGCGAACATATTTCCATACATCCATCTGATTGCCCAGGACCTCGACTTGATTGCCCAGGACCTCGCGCATGCTGCTGCCACTACCGCCGTGACTTGACATGCTTCCTGGCTGCGAGCTGCTTCCAGGGGCGGCCATAGTCTGGTGCTGGAGCATGCTGGGGCCATTACTTTTGCCGCCTTGGGAGCCCTGCTTCGGGGGCATCGGACTAAGTCCCGGCAATGACGGCAAATGAGGTCCGTTACTTGCGCCAGGAGGAGCCAGGCCGATGGGAGGGGTTCCCCGACTACGAGCGTAATTTTGCTGATGGATGTGATGTGACAGGCTTGGCGAGCGGGAGCCTGTCAGGTTGTTCTCTGGAGCACCCAGGCGGTGCTGCTCCTGTTGGCCTGGTGATAGTGGCCTTGGGCTTTCGGTCATGCCGCCCTGCGCAAAAACGTTGGGTTGCGTGTTTGCATTGTGGATGGACGAGGTGCTGGACGGCGCTGCTTTGGGCGAAACGTTAGTGGGTTGCGCAGATGAGCCTGGATAGTAGGGCCTGAGGTTGTTCTGGCTACTCGAGCTTCGGTTGGCAGCGATAGGCGGGTACGTGCTAGAGTGCTGATGATACGAATCTTGGGTTGAGTTGCCCGTGTTTTGTCTCTTGCGGGCGGGCTCACTAACGCGTCTGCCATCATCGTCTTCCTCGCCCTCGCCGTCGGGTTCGCCAGTGTAGATGACGCCATCCATGCCTTCGTCGCCTTTGCCATCACCAAGGTCGTCTTCAATACCGAAGCTGGAGCGGCGCCCCGCACAGCCACCTTGACCCTTGTTATGGCGCGCAAGCGCATCGCCACGTGCGAACCTGCGGCCGCACTTGTAGCAAGTATGGGGACGCTCGCCAGTGTGCAGTTTCGTGTGGCGTTTCAAATCATGCAAACGACGGAAACGAGCTTGGCATGTGGGACATTCGTACGGCTTCTCTTGGCTGTGCGTTAATAGATGGCTTTTGAGATTGTGGTGTCGCGTAAAGTCGGTGGAGCAGTATGGGCATTTGTGACGCTTGGTCGAGGGCGATTTGGGCGTGTTTTGGCCGTATCCAGGCAGGCTCATCTGACGTGCTGGGGCACGCGGGTCAGGCTCTGGGGGCAGTGGCCCTGGGAACGTGAAGGCACGGTTACCCGGGTTGTCACCTGGGTTTGGTGCGATGAGCTGGTGATGATGTTGATGATGCTGCTGGGAATGCTGGGGTGCACCTTCCCGACCCGTGTTGCCAGTGGAAGGCAGATTCCCTTCGGCAGCAGCACCGCCGGGCGCGTGTGGCGCGTCGCCATCGCCAAAGCTCGACAGGCTGACAGGACTCGTCTGCATGTTGTCACCAGTGACATTTGCATGATCAGGAATAATGAGCGGCTTGGCGACTTTGTCGACCTTTGAAATTGCATGTGTGCTGTCGTGCGGGGTGTCGGGGATATAGCTCATGGGTTGGACGCTCCCATTGAGGCTCTGCAGCGCGGCAACAGCGGGATTGGGGCTGGTCTGCCGCGACGATTGTTCTCGGAAGCGGCGCTCATCTGCGATCGCCGCCGCTCCCGTGAGCGGCTGGGGCGAAGGCCGTGGCGACAGACCGCGCGGCGATTTTGTGAGATGGGTCCCAAACGTCGCTCCGCTGTGCGCGTTGCGCGCTGCAGAGCCTGGGGTGCTGGGCCGGTTGGGTGCAGTGAATGGGCCGGTAGGCGTGGGCGTGATTGCCCGCGTAGCCATGGTTGCGATATATAGAAGCAGGCCGGATCAGTGCAACTAAGTCTACAGCGGCGCGTTAGCACTGCGTGTCGGGTTGACAGGACGCGCGACTCCTGTCCCGCTTGGTCTGGCGGGGATGGATGGTGCGCACCGAATAACCGTCGGTCTACCCTTTCAACGGCTCAGGCAGTGGGTGGTTGCGGCTGGTGCGTGGGGCGCGCGCGGATGGCAATGCTCTACCAGCACTCAAGATAGACGTGGGCGGGCGTGAGGGCCAGCTTCGCAATTGAGCAATGTCAAGACAGTCGCTCGCGGCCTCGGTCGCAAATTGCGGCTCGGGCCAAGGGTCTGCTGTCTGCTGTCTGCTGTCTACTGTCTGCTGTCTGCTGTGCACGCAGACGGACACCAAGGACGGCGCAAACACAATCGAGGTGCGCGGGAGGCTCGGGGAGGGCGGGCGCGTCTGCAGTGGCTTCGACAGGCACCGCGGTGGGATGGCAGTCGCGGCGGCCTCCGCAGTCAACAAGGCGTGCGGCTGTGAGCTGAATGCGGCTTGCTCCAGCGGCCGTGGAGGGGTCGGATGGCAGCACGAGGTGCGACGGCAGACGTGGAAATGCAACAGCCAATTTGACGTGGTGCAGGCTACGCCCGTCGCAACGCGCAGAGTAGGGTCGCCGTGCGCTGATGGTCCCAGGCCAGAGGTGCCGATGACGAGGCACTGGAGCGATGTTGTGGCTGAAGACGGGGTGGAGAGGCGGCTAGGCTGTAGGTAAGCAGGAAGGGAACGTCCGGTGCTGCTGGCTGGAAGGCTGGAACACAGACGGCCTGATGCGCAATCTCGTGGCCTGGCCAGATGGATCACGGGCCTCGGAGACTCTTGGGTCAAGAGTCAAGACCTCGAGTGCACTGCTGGCCGAAGGGGGGAAGGGTGGGGGGGGGATAGATGGAGAATAGAGACTGGTAGAGACTGGTAGAGACTGGTAGAGACAGCGCAGCCATCAGCCCGGGTTGCAGCAGAAATCCGTAGCCAGCCTCACGCGCGGCTCGACGGCCCTTCTGGGGCTGTGTCGATGCCACCACCTCGGCCATTCACGCCTCAGGCGGGCGACCCACCACCAAACATGCGAGAACACCTCCGCTCCAAACAAGCATGTCGCAGCGCGAGACTGCATTGACGCCACAGCCGTCACGTCTCTCGGGCCCGCGCTGGCGTGCTGAACACAGACGCCGTGCCAGGAAGAGTCTGCAAGCTGGCGATGGCAACTCCAAAAATTTGCGAATGGCGACGTGCGTGCTGTGACGGGCTAGACGGGGCAAGCATGGAGCCGGTTGTGGTGGCGCAGCCAATGCGCCATGCCCACCACCGCTCTCCTCCATTGCCAGCCTACCATCGATACACCAAAACACGGCCGAGTATTCTTCCTGGACACGCTGCCTCTGCGCCATTGTCTTGGCCCGGGCAGATCCTTTACTCGTAACAGCACACCTGCACGAAATGCCATCTGTCGGTCTCAGCAGACAGCGAGAGCGAGAGCGAGACTCGGCTGTCAGTCGCCACATCAACATGGTCAGCCACGCCTACACCTACACCTAGGTGTAAGCTGATCGCGCCAACTTCCTCCTGACTTGCACACTGCACCAGTACACCTACACCAGTACACGCAAACAGTGTCCCCTTCTCAGCCACCGTTGCAGTGTGTCATTGCACGCCAGACCTTGTTTGCCATGTGCATTGCGCCTCCTTTGCTTGGTACTACCCTCCATCGATCGTCAGGCACACATCTGGTACCCGCCTCCCTAGGTGTATTCACCATGGCTGCAGGCTAATGGCAAATTTCTCCTGACCAGACCACTGCTACGGCATTGGTCCATGGCCAAGTGCATTAAGTGCAACCTTGACCGAAAGCAATTTGATCCCTGACTACGCCACATGCAAAGCCACGCCGCCTTGCATGACGATTGGTTGGTGTAAAAGCTCAACATTGCTATCAAGGGAACCGTCTGACTGTCAAACTGAAATGCCCATCGCTCTTGCCGACGCCGCATTTCACGCTATATGTTGTTGGATTTCTACTCACGTTCCCCAGGAGTGAATGATTTTGCCATCGTGTCACGTGTCCATCATATGTGGAGTGGGTAACTGATCAGTTTAGGTATTGCCTATTATGTACGAAACCTTACTTCTGGACATGGAAGCAAACGGAAACCAATATCTACACCATCATGCAACCCCGATTGAAGCTCGTCGAAAAGCAACATCCATGCTTACACATATGCAAGTGTGCATTACTCCCCCCCAGCCTAAACAGCGATGTGGCAACTAGTCGCCCAGTCAGCAGCCTAACAAAAGTCATCGTGTCTTCACAGACGACTCACTTGTGTCACACTCACTTGTGTCACACTCACTTGTGTCACATTGCTCGCGCATCTGATACCGCTTGAGTTCAATGGCAAGCCGGTTGTTCCCATCATTGAGTTTGTGATTCTTGTCCTTTTCCACGCAAGCGCATAAACCACTGCCTTATGTCGAGCCTCAGATACCATTTTGGTGGGCTCAGGCTTCGGAGCAGAAGTAACGTTCGGAGGAGCTCCTCCAAGTCTGGAATTGAGTATACGGTCAGTGCTTGTGCCATATAATTTCTCCAGTTATGTTAATTACCTTCGATAAGCTTGCCAATCTGTCCGTGACCGAGAAACGGGAAATTCATATTGGTGTTGGATTGGTGTTCCTGGTTACTAGTAGGCTAGTCCGGTGCAGTAATTTGCTAAAGATTTGAGCCGAGTTGACTTTCTACAAGAGTGTAGATGAGAAGATCCCCGATTGCTTCTTACGGACTTTTTATAATCGGAGAGCACACGTGCTAAATCAGGTTTGGTGTGTGAAGGCTAGAATGGGAAGGAAGGAAGAAAGGAAGAAAGGAGTGCCCGCTAAGGTAAGTGCCTCTGCTTTCACTTGTATTTCCACTTGGACGGCGCGCGATTCCCAGCAGTTTGGCCCCACCTGTCTGTACGAGAGAATATCGGTAGAAGTGAAAGTTATCCTGGTGACATACCGTGGTAGTTGTTTGGGACTTGTACTTAAATGTCCAGATAGGTTTCCATGCCATGTTCAGCATCAGGTCTCTGAGCACACGCGATAGTCAGCACCATCTTCGTCTTGTAACGATCGCACTCTTCTCGGATATCCTTGCGCGCCCAGAACCACTCGTCGCCCTGCTCCGCGTGCATATAGTTGCTGTATGAGCCTTGGTACATGAGGCGACCCAAAAAAGCCATCATCCTTGCTGTATCCAAGTTATCTTGCGGTGTGGGGGCTGGTATGTTGGTACCAAAAGTATGTGATGGAGGAGGTGCGGCCATGGCCATAGCCGTAGGTGGCTGTACTGGGAGCGCTATACGCGCGCGTCGGATATTCTCCAGACCCACAATTTCCATTGTATCCAGAACAGTGTCTGAAGGTTGTTTGCTCGCACCTTGTGCCTCCAATCTGCATGATAGATGTTCGTCAACCCACGCTGACAGCCTGGGTCCCTCGCAGCTCATGTGCGCATCCACTGCGAGTATCTCGATATGTCCACCTGGCTTGAGTATACGCATGTTGTCAAGGAATGACTGTGTCCACTCATCGTGTCGAAGAACGGTTGCAATAGAGCGCGAAATGATGGCGTCGAAGTAGCCATCTGGAAAGGGTGTTGGTGATGAAAGTGAAGGGGCATAAAGTAAGTGATGGTTCAGAGGTGCAGAGTACTCTGTGGCTGGGTGACTCTTTGTCGAAGATAGTGTGTAGACGGTTGCCATTGGGTAGCGGCTTGCAAGAACCCAGCCATCAGCTATGGCAGTCAGTATCAACTTGCTGTTGGAGCCATCTGAAGGTGCAGTGTAGACAAACCTAAAGATCCATGTATATGTAGTATCTTCCTCTGATCCGTCGGACGACTGTTACTAATCAATTCGTGGGCGGGCGACTGTAGGGGTTTATTTTGCGTCAGGCGTTGATACGCTGTGAGCGCCCAGAGCCGTTTCTCAAACACTATCTCTTGGTAGCTATCATCATCGTCCAAGCCTTCCCATTCTTCGCTCAAACGTGCGGAAACGATGCGCGTGCTAGCACTTTGCATCTTTGCCAAAGCCCGAGAAAAAGGCGATTGGGCGACTTTGGTACTTTGCTCGCGTTCGCTACCATGTCTGCTTCCAGTCCGGGAGCCCCGTTCCACCGACTCAAACACTGGTGCTTCATTGAGACGCTGGAGCTTGTATGATGCAGCGGAAGAGCGAGAATCATGATAGCTGTCTTCTGAAAGAGCGGTCTCATAGCCAGATGAGCCCGAGAGAACACTGTTGCTTGAACGAGCAACACTGGCTGGTTTCGATGATGAGCGAGACTGTGTGGAATACTGTGACGTTCTATCTGCACTCTATATGAGCATGCTATCCGTATGTTTTCTGATTGCTTGTAGTGACCCGGAAAGCCTCTGGAAGCGAGAACACGTACCTGGTATGGGAAACGGGTTATACCGAGTTGGTGGAGGAGTAGGTAGCTGAGTCAAAGGTGGCGCGAAACGCTGCGGCGGAACAGCACAAGGTTCCCGTTCAGGACGATTTGACTGTGGTCTTCGAAACACATGTTCTTGTCTATCCAAAGGAGCAGTCCGTGGTGCTGGTCCTTCGTCAGGTGGCGTATCCAGTTCTATCATCAGCTCTTTTGAGTGCGATGTGCTCTTGTCACTTGCTAGCGGCGAAATCTCCTGGATGCCCTTGCTGCTGCTTTTGCCAAGCCAGCCCCCGAATACACCCTTCTCGCCCGTCTTGGAGATTGACGGGGTTGCTCCATCTTGACGTTTGCTGGCTGTGCTATTCGCACTTCCCGAGGACCGTGAGGTTGCGGAGGATGATCGTCGAGCACTTTCTTCTTGTTTCGCTCTCCTTGCTTTGCGAGCTCCTACTGTCTCAGAGTGTTGGGGAGGAACGTCAAAGGTTGGAAACATGGTGTTCATCTCAATGGGGAAAAACTAAATATTCCCAGCGGGGCTTCTCTGATCGACAATACTTACGAAGTACATTACTTTTTAACTATCACATGTGGCCTGACATGAACTACCATCCCTTGAGCAGGACTACGCGGGAATGACTCTCTATCCCGCCCACTGGTACGACTAGCGCTCATAGGGGCTGCGCGTTTGATATTCGTGGGGCTCGTCAAAGGCCGGCAGCTGCGTCGTCGGACGCCTTACGAGTTAGGCTGATAGTGCCGACATAGTGCCGAAACCACCAGTCTAACGCGCAGAAGCGCCAGTGGAGATGGAGATCGACAGCGAATTCTTCCCACCATCCAGCCGTCTGGATACGATATGCCACGAGCGAACCAGAGGGGCTATGAACGACACCCGCAACAACGTCTGTGGCATATCGCTTTCGACGGCTAGCTATGCCCGTGGCCGTTGTGCCAAATATATCACGTGCGGCCGCGGCGCACCCCATAAAGTCTGTTGACGCCACATGTGCGGCTACCTTCGCCATTGACGAGAATTCCCGCATCCCAGCAAATCAGCGACAGATAACAGTCGATGGCGCCCGTCAAGTGTTTACGGGGACCTTCCACGACTCGTTAGAACCTCTTGAATAATCGACCCGACAGTCGGGGACCCTTCTCGCTGATGTAACCACGTCTGACCCTTCCACCGATGCGCCATCGGCCGTAGAATCCTCTGTTCTGGATCAATGGGATTCCGTTCCCAACCGAGCGTCGTTCCGAAAAACACGGCAGGTAATAGTTAATCTCGCCCAGTTATGACCCCCATGGGTGGTTTCAGTAGGAGGCCAGACCACCGCCCTCCTGGTGTGTCGATGGGGTGAGCGTGTTCAGCAACATCGCCCACGACATCTCCCTCCCTCGTCTTATCGCGATAGCTCGCCAAACTTGCATCTGCAGTTAGCGTTTTTCTCACATTAGAATGGTGGATCCAGACGATGCGGTCCACAAGCCGAACCCGTCGACGATCTTAGTGCTGGTGAACAGTCCAAGAACGACGGTTCTTGAGTGGCGTCTGCGGTTGTATCTTGCCGAGGACGGCTCATAGGAAATGATGAAACGCACGTAAGTCTTGTCCTTCTCAATCTGCATTAACCGACCGGCAGAGTGTCAGCCGTATAGTTGCCATTGACTCGCTCGAAGAGACTACATCCCCGGCTTGGGGCGTAAGGATCCCTCTACTCGTTTAACTGTAGGCTAGACCAAGTACCCCATATGGGATCACCGCGGGCACCTGCATGACACGAGCATACCGGCTACTATGCGTTTCCCCCCTTGCACTAGATTTAGGTAGGCTGGGAATTTTGTCTGGGACACAGCAAACTGATATTTGAAGGACCTATTGTGCTTTCGGCATTGCATAGTCTCCAGTGTCAATTTTCTTTTTATCCGCTCGTCTTGCTTTTACCATCAACCATGGGCTTTATCGAACGGAACAAGGCGGCCCTGAACGACAAGGTCGCTGCATCCTTTGTTGGCAGATATTTCCATTTGGATGGTTCAGGTCATGTATTGTGTCCCCAGGCATAGACCTATCGTCATGTGCTGACACCCGAAGCCCAATGCCATCAAGAATGCAAGGTTCACCACTGAATTGCGCGCCGGTTTAACGACGTTCTTTACTATGGCCTATATCATTGCTGTCAACGTGAGTATAACTTCGCCCCCATTGAGATTCAAAACTATCAGTTATACGTAGCTGACCCGATTATCAATTGCAGGCCTCAGTTCTCACTGACTCGGGCGCTACATGTGTCTGTAACGATCCAGTTGACCCCACATGCCAAAACAACGAAGCCTATTCCCTTTGCCTTCTCGAAGTAAATCGCGACTTCATCACTGCGACCGCTGCCATCGCAGCTCTGGGCTCGTTTCTCATGGGCATGATGGCGAACCTTCCCGTTGCTCTTGCTCCAGCCATGGGACTGAATGCCTACCTAGCCTATCAGATGGTAGGTTTTCATGGCACCGGTCCAATCGACTACCGTGTTGCTATGACAGCAGTCTTCGTAGAGGGTTTCATCTTCGTTGCACTTTCGCTCGCTGGTATTCGTCAATGGCTCGCTCGCATCATCCCTGCGTCTATCAAGGTAGCTTGCGGCGCGGGAATCGGCCTCTTCCTCACCTTGATTGGCCTCTCTTACTCTGCTGGACTTGGTGCCATCACCGGGGCTAAAGCTACACCACTCGAGCTAGGAGGTTGTCCATCTGAGTACCGTGACCTAGACACGGGCATGTGCCTTTCACACAAGGCGACAAATCCTACCATGTGGCTCGGTTTTCTTGTTGGTGGAGTCTTCACTGCTTTGCTGATGACGTACAAAGTCCGTGGATCCATGATTGTGGGTATCGCATTAGTATCGTTCTTCTCCTGGCCTCGCGATACGTCCATCACATACTTCCCGCGCACAATGGTCGGCGACAGTCGTTTCGAGTTCTTCAAGCACGTCGTCGGTTTTCATCCCATCCAGAACACTCTGCTGGCGCAGAACTGGGATTTGTCCAACGTTGGTGGTCAGTTCATCTTGGCCGTCTTCACCATGCTTTATGTCGATATCCTTGATGCTACTGGAACTCTGTACTCCATGGCTCGCTTTTCCGGGGTTGTAGATCCCGACACGGGTGACTTCCCCCGTAGCACCCTCGCCTACAGCGCTGATGCCATCTCTATCTCCATCGGCTCTCTATTTGGATCATCACCGGTGACTGCTTTCGTCGAGTCTGGTGTAAGTTTCCATTTCCAAAAATCCTCTCCCTATCAATACTGACGTACCTACACAGTCCGGTATCCAAGAAGGCGGCCGCACTGGCCTTACAGCGATAACAACAGGCATATGCTTCTTTATCTCCCTTTTTTTTGCCCCCATCTTTGCCTCTATCCCTCCTTGGGCTACGGGAGGTGCTCTCATATTAGTCGGCTGCATGATGATGCGCGGCGTGCTAGCCATAAACTGGAACTACCCTGGTGATTCGATCCCAGCATTCGTCACACTCATGTTCATGCCTTTCTCGTACTCCATTGCTTATGGCCTCATTGCTGGTATCATGTGCTACGCCATCATCAACACTACTACATGGGCTCTTGCCACAATCTCTGGTGGACGCCTGCTTCCCCCTGATTACGACGATAAGGAGTACTGGAGCTGTGAGTGAATGCTGTCTTGAAGTATCTGGAACATATTGCTAATAATATTTGTACAGTCCGGTCAGACTCGCCGCGCGCCCAACCATGGTTCATTCGTGCGATGAAGGGTGACAAGCAATTCTGGAGACCACAGGATACGACTTCATTCGAGCTGGAATCCACTGAGACTCATCAACCCAAGGCTTGATAGTTTACGCTAGTGGTCTTGGAACGCTTTACCTTTTTGATCTTTTTAGGACGTGGCTAGGCCTTGCCGCTTCGCAGTCATGTATGACACCACATAGATCACCATTTCATCATCAGCTGCACGAAGTTGCAGTTTCGCGAAGCTATTTCCTTGCTCCAGTGTGATACAATGACCACCTGGTTCTTTTCACGTGAATTTTCATCGATGTATATGAATGCGATGTTACGATATCATAACCTCATAACGTTGAACCAAACTTCTCATAAAAATAATGTGATTATCATGGGATCATCTAAGCTCTCAAGGCGATGCTATCAGTTACTGCGGGTTCTACTCATCTACTCATAAAATACCAAACATCTAACCTCAATACTCTGCCTCCCGGGTGCATCCTCGGGAGTGTTCGGGTCCGAAAATGCGGTATGCGGCGTCCGTACAGCCAAACCCTTCTTCCCATGCGGCTCCATTCCCTCACCATAGCTGTCAAAGCACTTGAGAAGCAAGACCTCTTCTGGCATCATATCCTTCATATAGTAGAACTTATGCTTATCGTTGGGCGCCACAGCCATGGTCTCACCCCTGACCTCGTACCCTTCCGTTGAGGTATAGCTGTTGGGATCAGGGAGGACCTCCTTGCCTCGATCATCAACGTCCATGGAGTCGGCGCGCTTGGGGTATAATAGATCGGTAGCAACAAAGTCTGCAGGCGACGTCGTCCTCCAATCTATCACTGCGAGAGGATGGTCTGATGCAGCATTCTCAATTGGGCGCCATACGTTGATGATTTGGTAGCGTCCCTTGATCAGTTGCTCGGCTTCATCAGCAGGTAGATGTCGACGGACACGGGCTTCTGCTGCTCCAGGAGTCTGGTCGACGTGAACTTGCTGAACTGGTTGGCGTGGAGAGTTCTTATCTCGTCGGCGAATTGTATGGTCGAAGATGACAACTTTCTTGATCCCCGAGAGTTTCTCACGAAGAAGCGACTCAACCTCGGCGTAGTAGCCTTGCTGTACTGCCTCCTCGTTTGTGAAAAGCTTTTCTTTTGCGGGATAACGGTACACAGCGAAGCCAGCGTTATCAGTGTTGAAGTCGGCTTCCAAGCCTCGCAGGTTGTGGACGGAGCGCTTGTGCCATCCTTGAGTAAAGCTAACGCCAGGACCATCAACCTTGTTCCAAGGTTTTCCCGTGTAGGAGTTTGTGTCGATGTGGGAGAAACTTGCGGTGGTCATATTCGATGAATGATGTTGGTGTTGCTGATGCAAGATCAGGTCGAGTCGGATGTAATGATATCTATATGTGCTCTGTTGCTGCTTAGAAATGATGGATGACGCCATATGTCTTTAGCCGATGTGTTCATGATGTAACCAATCAGAATCGATCAAGCACCCGCGGAATTTAGTGGCAAAAGTACGCAGTCTGTAGTCCGACCCCATCAACAAGAAATATTTAATCCATGGTCACATAGCCTCAATGCTCGGGCGACTACAGCTTGGAGATGAAAGACTCTCAACGTCAAGAGTAGAAAATTGGAAGAAAACACTGGACAGTATGCGAAATGCATTTATAAAGTACCTCGGTACATTTGTTAGCTATTTCATAGGTGTACAGGTTGTTGTCATGTTGTAGTCGCCCGAGCATTACCATGGATTGAATATTTCTGGTGGATAATAGGGTGGTCCGAGTATGTTTGCTTAGTAAGAGACCACCCTGCGGACACTGACGGGCTCCGATTGGCTAGCAGCTATCCCCGCGACTTACTTTGATGCCGTCATTGCCCGACGACAGACTTCATTGTGGCTCATTTGTTGTCACCTCCAACTACAACATTCAGTTGATAATTTTGCAGAACAATTGAGTGTCAAATCTCTACAATGCCACGACACGTTGTCAGCGACGATGACGAGCCACTCGAGGACAAGACAGCAGCGCTGCCCATCAGGAACAAGAAGACAGAGCGCATGAAACGCAAGAACATGACAAGACAGCAGAAGCGCGATGCTATTGTCAATATAGCAAAGCTGCCTACGGAGATCATCCTTGAGAGCCTCAAATATCTTCGTCCGCGCGACGTCCACAACTTCAGCTTCGTCAATCGCCGCTTCTACGGTCTTGTCGCGGCGAATGCCAATGTCATCGGTGACGCCATCATCGCCCGTCGCTACAGTCTCCTCGTCAAATGCCTTCCGACACCCAAGCTGCTCGCGGATGTTGATCCAACAGTGCAGGCCTTGTTAATAGATCCAGCTCGCCAGAAGCAACTCAGCATCCACAATCGTCCGTACCAACATATCCAGTCTCCCGACTCTCGCCAGCTATGCACATGTTTAACGTGTATATTAACTTGGAACAACCTGGGTCTTGTGCTCGACTTTGCTTATTGGCAGCAACATCTGGATAGCGGCACGCCAATACCCATAATCCCTCGAGGGCAGGTACCAGAATGGAACAGAGAGCTGGTAGCACGAAATGCTCGCATAGCACGCAAAGCCATCGATAATACCTTGTGGCATGCATCTATCTTAGCTCTACATCTCGAAAGCACTGTACGCGCTATACGGAGGCATTCGAAGAATAGAGGCAATAAGCGTGTGCATGTTGAGATGACTGAGGACGACGCTGTCGCGGAGACAGACGCATTTCTGTCCAAACATGGGCCGCCGAGCTTGGAGTTTCCGTACCAGCGGGATGAATACTACATGCTGTACGTCGAGCCTTTTACTTTGTTTGTATAAGTGAAAAAATGCTGACAAAAAAATACAGTGAAGCCTATCTTCCCAATCGCTGGTGGAGGAAAGCGGAAGGATACTGGTTCTATACCATAGCGGGTCAACACGAGCGTGATCTGGACCTTGTTCAACGTTATGCTAAAAGGTAATACCGCTTCGCTCCCAGCCATACATCCCCCCCTCGACCTCTGCCTTTGTATACGGCGTGAATGAATACCGAGCCATGTGAAAAGTAACCGGACGAAGTATTCTAATCGCTCATTTTTCACAGTGACCAACTTGCCCTCCTGAACCATGCCATGGCGTCTATCGACGCGGATAATTGGATGACAGATGTGTTGGACTACAAGACGTATATGGCGCCCAGTTCGACTACTAAATCAGGCTCATCAACGCTGACATATAAGTATTATGCTGCTATTGTGTGATTAATAGTAAAGTACGTTGGGGCTCAGTTTGTTGTTTGTCTAACAGAGTGTCGTCATTTGATATAACATCAGAATAACAGCAGAAAGCCTAACTTGAAATTGGCTAGTAATATGATAAGCTAACAAGAGCGTGTTCAAGTCTAATTAAAGAATTCCCCCTGAGATGGACCCTACATGTCCCCACTAATGTGCCTTGTATCACGCTTCCTCACGCCCTAGGCCAGAGCAAAATAGTAATAACAATAATACACATAGCCAAAAGTCGTTTAGGTCACAAACCAACAAAAGAAAAGTGTGAGTTTTGCCCGTGTATGCATATGTGGCTTGGCTCCATGCCGATTTTCACGTGCATATGCGTATGTATGCGGCAGAGTGCGGTATGCGAGGCATATCATGCATGCCGCTCAACGCCCCGTTTTACTTTTGCTGGTACTAGCAGAGAACCAATCTATTCTTCGCTTCAAGGAACTGCAAGATGAGGAGGAAAAGAGAATTCGAGAGCTAGGGTGCGAATGCATGGGGTAAGTGGCGGTGTGGGGGTGGGGTGATGTGTCAATGTAGTAGATGGCAAATGGGGAACGTCTGTCTGGTTCCCGGTGACGGAAGGGGAATATGGGTTTGTATAGGGTTTGTTAGACGTGGCCGATATGAGAAGTCTCGTTGAGGTAAGTATGCGAAGTAGAGAGTGTGCTCGAAAGAGGGGGTATCGTGTTTTCCTAACCGCCAATGGATAGCTCAACAAACCTCTGTACAGGGGTTTCCTCTTATTCACTTGTTCAAACGTGACATCAACACATCTCCATGGCGTCTGTCACAACAGCAGCATCGACTGTTCTCTGCTCTCTGATTTCCGCCTTCTTTTTTCTTCTACATGCCCTGACAGCTTTCTTACTGGTACCAGACTCACGCAGCTTGAGGTACTTGTCCAGCGAAAGGCCTCTCCTCTCCGCAGCTTTGGCCTGCGCCTGGAGTGTCTTGTCTTCCCCAACATCTTTCATGGTAGGGTTAGCCAGATTCCTCTCTTTGCGAGCCTGCATCTTAGCGAGATTCTGGCGAGTACGTTTGCCTGTATGTGTATTAGCAAAGTATGCAGTTTCCGGCCTTGTGGGCGTTGTCACATGGGAACAAGGCGAGACCTGCATAGCGATGCGGTGAGAAGGAGGGAATGTGAACTTACTCATTTTTCTTCCTGCAGGTTCGGGATCAAGGGTCATGCTCTGATCGGCGCATGGCGGCTGAGCCGAGTCTGGATTGTGTGTTAAATTTGGCCCGTCATGAGTAACTGACATGAAAAAGCAAAAAACATGCGCTGCAGGTAGACTAGATGGAATAGCTAAGGTCTGACGGGTGACGTACCGGTTTGCGGTTTGAGATGGGCGCTGTTTGCGGAAAAGGCACTGCCTAGGACGTCGACTAGTTCGTCTGCCAGTGCGCCCATTTTACGTCGTTCCTTTTGCTTCTTTTTCTTTGACTTGGGCACGGGTATTGGCCCTTGGGCGTTTGCTTGTGATGGGAGGCTCCGCTGGCTGGCTTGTGATTGGTCGCTGTCGCTTGCATCTGAAAAGTGGTGCTCGTCGCCCAACCTGAATCCGGTGTTTGCTACTGTCGTTGACAGGGCAGACTGTATCTCTGCTACGGGAAAAGCGGACACCATTTTCATGCAAGGGCTGGTTGAGTAGGGTGATGGGGCAAGTGCAAAGGTTTAGACTAGATTTCGGAAAAGGCAAGAGGCAAGTGCTCGGCAAAACGTTTCGCCGGCGCATGTGGTTGGTTGGCCAGTGTGTATTATCGAGTACCAAATGTTGCGTCGCGTTCATGCGCTCTATGTTCTACTTCGTTTTCCGGCTTTTGAAGAGTATAATGTTAAATGCTATGCACAATGCCGCCCAAGCATACGAAGGAAAAAAAGTATGGATGCGAAGGAATGTCGGCGTAAAAGTGTGAAGACGTAGCCCCCGCAGGGTGGATGTGAAGAAGTTGGGAATGAAGGAAGAAAATTCGTGAATCATGAATGCATGTCCAAGCACGTCTCGGCGGCCGACCTGGCCAGTCCACTTGCGCCCAACTCCAATGCCAAAGCCCTGTCTAGCTTCCTAGTCTCAACTCCGGTTCAAGCAAATGAATGTTACGATGTCACTCGTCGTCGTCGACAAAGATGCCCCAGAATAGCACTTCCTCATTCTCGCGTCCGCGCAGGCGACCACCGTAGATGTCTGCACACATTTCGATAGGCACCTCAAGCTTGATGCAGCCGTTGCCGAGGAAGGTGAAGAGTAGCCACGAGTCGAAGTCGGGGAATGTGCCCTGGTCCTCTGGCTTCCTACTGAGTATGCCGCAATTCCGTAAGGAGGGGGTGGTGGGCAGGCGGAAGGTATGGTAGGGCAGTGTCTCCATGGAATCGGCGACGAAGAAGGAGTTGTTGAGGGCAAGCTCGACGGTGACCCAGGGCGACTGCGGCGAGGGGGTTGCCGGGTGAGGGTTGGGCGTGTTTTTGTGGAAGCGCAGGGTGCCGAAGCGCAGGTCGGTGGGCTCGCCCAGGAGGTCGAACAGCTCGCTCGAGTAGAGGCGGAAGTAGCCATTATGCAGGCTGGCCAAGCGCTCGTCTTGGTCCTGGTCGTCGTCGGTGTTGCCGCTGAGCGACAGGCTCTGCAGCTGGTCTTCAACACGCTTGCCCTCGGACTCTGCGGCATTCAGGGACTGGCGGATGTACTTGGGCGTGTACTTGCTGCTGAGGTCGGAGATGGCCAGCCTGCAGGCCC
>KE747843.1:1112180-1161135 GCA_000465215.2 Pyrenophora seminiperda CCB06
GGTTCGGCCGTTACAGTAGTCGTCAAAAGCGCAAAACAACAACAACAGAGCAGTCGCAACTTCTAGACGGGCATCAGGGGGACAGGCAGCGTGTCGACTCGAGAGCGCCCGAAGGTTTTTGTCGCGGGACAATGACGCCAAGACACATGCTGGTCTATGTATCAGTGCCTCCCTCTTCCAGCCCACCGGCCTGCACTACTGCATCCCCGGCCAATGAGGCCCTGGCCGACAAGACCACGGGCGATGCGCGAAGGGGAGGGGGGGTGGGAGGGGAGGGGGGCTTTGGCAGTGCGACGCCCTGGTCTTCTCGTGATACTTGGGGCTACAGCGGTTAAACGTCGCCATGGCACCATGGCCGAGCGCTAATCGTTGCTTCTTTGCTCAACACTCGCCGGACGAGTATGCGTTTCGCTTGAGGCAGACTCGGGCTGCTGAGCCAGGCCGTCGCTCGTCTTGGTGCACGCAGCGTGCCATGTGGCCGGTACCCAATCACACCGCCCCAGCAACCGGGCCGGATAAAATACACTGGGGCGGGCCGATGAGACGAGACACACAGCACCACAGCTTGGTGATGGGCCACCACCTAGCCCCCCAGCACCACCACACTGCACAGCACCACCACACTGCACAGCACCACCACACTGCACAGCACCACCACAGCAACCAGCCCTCAGCGGCTGGCAATGCCGCCGTCGGCATGCCACTCACTGCACTCACTGCACTCACTTGCACTCGCTGCACATGACATGGCCGCTTTCACACCCTTGGCGCGTCGATCACGCTTTCTGCATCGCCACTTCCTCGGGCTTCACGTCGCTCCTTGTGATTGGCCCTACTCCACCTGCGTCGATCCGCATCGCCACTTCTTCGAGCTTCACTTTCCCATTCTCTCCCTCTGCACTGTGTGCCCCGTCGTGTCGCGTCAGCAGCTGATCAGACCTGAACCCTTCCTTTGCTGACCACCGTTGAAAAGTGACAGATGCAGCCCGCCGCCCCCCTTCGGCCTGTTCACTCTTCACCGCGCCTTACTCGCAGCATGTCGGTAGTCTGTACCTGCTTTGGCGCCGCCCGCATGTCGTCAGGTAGTATACATACATATATACATCCCTATTGTCCCCATGTCCTGCCTTGTGCCTTCCGTAAACCCTTCACCCCTTCACCCCTTCACTCCTTCACCCCTTCACTCCTTCACCCCAGACCCCAACATGCCAGGTGCAACCATGTTGCCAATACCACACTATGTACGTCACTGCTGACAGACTTCAGATGACCACTCACACCATTCCAGCCGCAGCGGTCAAGCTTGCACATGAACCCCACGCTGATGAATACTCCGCACTACGGCTGTATGCAAGTCGACGCTTCCACGACCTTGCACACTCTCAAAACAGAACCGTCGTCACTGCTTACAGTCAGATGGAACCTGCATAGCGTGTACTAATATATTCAGCTCAACTCATGCACCACTCTGTCGCCTTCTCGCGAGCCTACCGCCGCTCTTAGCCTGGCTCTTAGCTCATCAAACCCCACGCTCAACCCGATCGGCCGGTGACGGCTCCTTCATGTTGTGCACCTCTGTGACCGTTACCGACCAACTTATCAAGTGCTATTTGCCGACCGTTACGGTCTCCGTGGCTTCATAATAATAGTGACGATTACACATACTCTCACCGTATTGGGGCCTGTACAACGAAAATTAGTCATGACGCATAGCACCAGGCCGTCAGGTGTAACCAGCCAGTCCCCGCCGTTCTGGTCCGGAACTACATCTGTGTCACAAGCTTAGAGAACATGTGTGGCTGTAAATATCCCCGGCGCTAATCTCTGGTAGGCGACGTTCCTCCAAGTCGTTTTTTTTTGCTTGTGCTTCATCTCCCGCTCCTTGTGCGCTCGACCGTCCTTTGTGTTTGGACTTTTCAACCAAATGTCCATTTTTTGAGATCCCTAGCATTCCTACCTTCTCAACACATCTGCAGCTTAATACCCGTAGGTTCGTTTCAATCTCCACCGAGCTCATGCCACGTGCACGCCTTTCTCTCAACGCCATTTCAATTTTGCAATATGCATAAACGTTGTTTGGTAAATACGCATACACCATAGCCTTCGAGGCATACATATCCTACCTCTACAAATGCTCTTTTCGATGATGCTATCTTGACTCTCAGGCTGACAATGCATCACATGTGACGAAGGAAGGAATCACGAAGAACCTGTTATATATGATCTTGTGACAGCCACAGACATACCATCAGACTAACCCATTTGTTATTCATCTGTATCTCATAGAACCTCGGCGTTGATGAATGTGAATGAGAAGATCTGAAAATGCGTCCGAGCGCTTTCTCTAGCGGGCAGTGGTCCACTAACTATATCAGGGCTGTTTGTTTTCTCTTCTTCTTTACTCCCGGTAGAACTCATGGCAGGTCTGCCGCCAGCTCAACTCCATTGACTACCGGAAACCCACAACCATATGTGCTTTTCCAAAGGCTGGCTTCCCAACATGGCTTACTAGGTAGGAAATTCGTATTACAGATAGCGCCAGTACAACAACATAGGATTCAACAGGTATAGTGGCTACGGCAAGGTTTACGACCAGGGATTCAATCAGAATGTGGGTTACAGTAGCGACTACAGCCTAGACTATAACGAAAGCCAACTCCAGCACCATATACCAACCTACAATGGGAACCACAAGAAAAACAAAGGTGGGAAACAACGCAGTAACAGGACTTTTAGTCCACAGGCTAAGCCTGACGCGTCCGGACACACCTCACAGACCATGGGTCACAACAGTAACACACCAAAACCTTATCTGCGTAGTTTTTAGCTCAAAGTAGTCAAGCGAGCCCTCGCAAGATCACTCCGAAGTCCAATGCTGCAAAGCTTATGGTCAACGAGAATACCCTGCCAATACTGTCCGAATAGTGGATCGTAATTACTAATGAAGTAGTTACAAGGGTCTGAAATCAGACAGCTGGTTTGGTAAAAGACCAGGATTGTGACGACATGGGACTGAAGTTTATCGCTATGAACAGCGACATGGAAATGAAGTAGATCTGGGTCGCTTTGAACAGGTAGCATTCGTATCTCACCATGACGTAGGTCATTTACAAGAACTTCTAGCCCTGAGTATCCCCAAAATTAATCCTGGTGTACATTACGAATTTGACCAGTCTCGTCAATCTCAACCTTTGCCTTCTTCAAACTTGCCTTTGCCGGGTTCGGTGCCTCAAAGATTTCCTTGAGCTCCTCAAGCGTCTTACCACTGGTCTCCACAAAGAAGAAGTAAATGATGATAATCTCGATGAAAATCCAGACAATATACACGAGATACAACTTCCAACCAATCTTCTCGATGGCAATGGAGATGCCATAAGTATTCACCATCATGGCGACGTTCAAGAACAAGAAGTTGAGACCGGACCCCTTTGCACGGGTGCGGTTCTCGAGACACTCGACAGAGTAGAGTGTCTGCAAGCATGTCCAGCCACCGGAGAAGAGGATGCCGAAGAGATAGATGGAGGCGATGGTGCCGTAGGCGAGCTTATTGTCTTTGTTTGCGGTTGCGGTGAAGGCGGTGAGGAGTATGTAGGCGAAAAGGCCACCCCAGAGGCCGCCCATGAGCATCTTTCTGCGGCCAACGCGGTCCAGAATGGTGGCACCGTAAATGGCAGCGATCATACTAAAAATGGGGTTGATGGCGTTGATGAGGAGTTGCTTATTAGGGTCGGTGATACCTGCATTTTTGATCATTGCAGGCAGGAAGTAGCTGACAACGTTGTTCCCGCTCCATTGACCGAAGAAAGCCATGGCGATGACCATGGCAAGGCGGTAACGCGCAGCGCGGGTGTTGCCCAGCTCACGGAAATCCCACCATGGGTTGTCATCACGTGTTTGGGAAAAGTCCTCGGTGATCTCATGGAGTTGTAGCTGGACAATGGGTGATTCGGGGTTTCCGTTACCATGGTACTTTGCCATGATGGCAATGGCTTCCTCCCTCCTGTCGTGAGCCAACAGCCATCGTGGAGTTTCAGGGAAGACTACAGAGAAATGTTACTATATGCTCACGAGAGTGCAGTCAGGATGATGGTGCTTACACAAGATCAGGCACATGACAATAGTAGGCAAGACGCACTGGACGATGGTGGGAATCCTCCAGGCCCACGACGAGTCGCCCATATGTAGGTTGGTGCCATAAGTGGTCCAGCCCGCTAGGATGTTGCCAAGCCACCAGAAGTTGTTGTACATGCCTGCCATGGTTCCACGGTAAGCAGGGTGGGCGAGCTCAACAGTATAAGCAGGACCGGCAGCTGAAGCGATAGAAGCGCCGAATCCGAGTACGAAGCGACCCCCAATGAAATGACCTCTTTCGTGGGCCGTTGCTTGGATAGCAGTGCCAACAATGACAAGCACACAGCCAACGAAGATGCAGATGCGGCGTCCATAGCCATCGGCGAGGAAACCGCAGACAGGGAAGGCTGCGATTTGACCAAGGTTGTAGATGATGAAGATGATGCCAGTGCTGGAGCCCTGGCCGGTTAGGCCAAAGGTGTTTTGGTAGCCTTTCATAGCGTTGATGGAGCCCATGAGAGAACTGTCAAAACCGTTGAGCGTGGAGACGAGGTAGCCAACACCCATAATCATGTAGAGCTGGATCATGCCCTTTGAGAGCAGTTTTGGCTTCTCGGCCTCAATTGCGGCGGCTGTAAGCTATTAGCATCTTCATTCATGGCGTAGTGCTGTATGACTGGAGAAAACACTTACCCAGAGCTATTGAAGCTACATTGGCCTCCTTGACGACATGCCTGTGCTTGTCCAAACCGTCGTCGACGGTGCTGACCTGCTGCGTCACAGTGTTCATGTTGTCCTTTGCTTCCTCCATGATGCACGACCAGAAGTAAGGGGAAGTGAAGGAAAACAGGGGAGGTGGCCTTGACAGCTTGGGAAACAATGATACTCAAGGAACCGGGATACTGGGTCATCTTATACCATACAGGCATTCCGCAAAAGACGAAGCGTACATACATACATGTAGGCGACCCCAGGGTAGAGCACCGAGGTTCTTGCCGTACTTGCCAAGACCCGATGCATGGCTCTGTTTCTGCAGGTGAAAGTGTCGAGTATAAGCGCCTCCCGTTTGGCAAGCATGCTTGTTGAGCGGCAATGGCACCGCTTCAGGGGTGGAGTAACAGCGGACTGACTCGCAACTGGCAATGGTGTACTACTCTAGACACAGTATGTATACGTATATCGCTAACCCATGTGTTTATCTGGGCCGGATAGAAGACTGGAAGCAGTACAGTGGGCGGGTACACGTCCTAGAGAGTACCAGCTTGCAAACGCTACGCGGTACGGTATACTCCGTATGCGAATCATACATGCTGGACTTCGGCCCTTCTATACATCTTGGAAGGACTGACGAGAGAAAATTCGGAGCCGTCCACCAGGGCTTGGTAGCGAGAGGTGGAGAGAAGCTAGTACATACGTGGAGAGTCTGGAGAAGTGCGAAGTGCGCTAATCACATGGGGCAGGCGCTCCGTGGATCAAGAGACAGAAGAGACAGGTGCGCCCGTGCGCTTGCATCTCGACCCCAGTCGCCCCACTCATGCCCCCGATGCGAGCACCTCGGCAGTCGGCACTACTGCTACCGCACTTGCGCCGGCAAACGTTTTTCCTTGTACCCGTCATCTGAGAACCATTAATCCGTACTATACGAAGCTAATACTATGTAGGACGTACATATGTACGGGGTACATACACAGTATCTACGCTAGATTTTGACCGGATGGCTTCCCCAATCCGTCCGAGCAGCCGTTTCCACGCCTATGGAGTGGGGGGCTTACGGCGCCTTCATCAGACATGATGGAAGCAGGACAACCGCTTGTGGGAGCACCGCCAGCATCCATCCATTTCATCCCTCATGGCTTCAGGTCAGCATCCAGCGAGCATTCCGGACTGGAACA
Organism: Pyrenophora seminiperda CCB06; assembly: GCA_000465215.2. Taxonomy (NCBI): domain Eukaryota; kingdom Fungi; phylum Ascomycota; class Dothideomycetes; order Pleosporales; family Pleosporaceae; genus Pyrenophora; species Pyrenophora seminiperda. Next base: position 1,118,144 of record KE747843.1, read on the forward strand.
ACCTCCATGTTCTCCACAAGAACACACTACCCGCACGTGCATACTTCCACAACTACACATCCGAAGCTGATGCGCTCAACGGAGATATTACAAAATCCAAAACGCACTCCCTCTCCGGCACATGGAAATTCAAGCATGCCTACTCTCCCTTTGAGGCGCCGGAGGGCTTCGAATCGGCCGAGTACAACACATCTTCATGGAGCGATGTTGCCGTTCCTGGCATGTGGCAACTGCAGGGCTTCGGTAAAGGGCCCCAGTACACAAACGTCATTTTCCACATCCCAGTGGACCCTCCCAATGTCCCCTTTACTGAAAACGAGACTGGGTCTTATGTCTGTAAATTCAGCGTTCCGCAAGAGCTCAAAGACGACCAGATTCGTCTTCGCTTCGAAGGTGTTGATGCCGCGTTCCATGTATGGGTCAATGGGAAAGAAGTGGGATACTCCCAGGGCAGTAGGAATCCTGACGAGTTCGACGTGACTGCGCTTGTTGATTCCAATGCGGAGAACACTTTGGCTGTCAGGGTCTATCAGCACTGTGACGGAACTTATATCGAAGACCAGGATCAGTGGTGGCTGAGCGGCATGTACGTATCATCTGTAACGGATTGGATTGGAAAACTCATGGCTGCAGATTCCGCGACGTCTTCTTGGTTGGCTTTCCAAAAGCTTCCCGCATCGAAAATGTGTTTGCCCAGACACTCTTGGACTCATCCTACACCGATGCAGAGCTTAAGGTCAAGGTGAGTGCAACCGGGTCTGGCAAGATTTCAGTGAAGCTTCTGGATGCACAGAAGAGGGAGATTGCTTCTTCAGAAGCAAGCATCGAAAGTAGTGGTACGACACATATCAACATCCCAGTCAAGAATCCTTCAAAGTGGACCGCTGAATCGCCCAATCTCTACCACCTCATTGTCTCTACCGGCAAGCAGGTTGTCGGTCAACGCATTGGCTTCAGGCAGGTCCAAATGAAGGACGGCCTGCTCAAGGTCAATGGCAAAAGAATCGTCTTCCGTGGAGTCAATCGCCATGAACATCACCCCACTCTCGGCCGTGCTGTCCCATATGAGTTTATGAAACAGGACCTTTTGACCATGAAGCGCCACAATATCAATGCTATTCGTACTTCCCATCAGTTGAATGATCCACGACTATATGATCTCACGGATGAAATGGGGTTTTGGGTCATTGACGAAGCTGATCTGGAATGCCATGGCTTCGAAAGTATTGCCGATGCCGCATTATCCAAGGAAGAGCGCGCACTACCTTTCCGCGAGCGCCAGCTTCTCACCAGGAAAAAGGCGGCAGAATGGACAACTGACAATGAAGCTTGGACCCAGGCGTACGTGGATCGTGCTGAAGCACTTGTCAAGAGAGATCAGTTACATCCTTCCGTTATCGTTTGGAGTCTTGGTAACGAAGCTTTCATGGGACGCAACTTCGTGGCCATGTACAATCACATCAAGGCGTATGATGATAGTAGGCCTATCCATTATGAGGCAGATATCTACGCAGATACCATGGACATGTACTCCAGAATGTATCCACCTATCGGTGAGATTGTCAAGTTTGGCGAAGATAAGGAGAAGAAGAAGCCACTCGTGCTCTGTGAATACGTAAGTAACGTGTTCATAAACCAAAGAAATCACGCTAATTCCCCTAGATACATGCTATGGGCAACGGCCCTGGAAACATCAAGGAGTACGTAGATGCGTTCTACAAGTACCCAGCGCTGCAAGGCGGTTTTGCTTGGGAGTGGGCCAACCATGGTCTCCTCACCAAGGATAAGCAGACTGGCGAGGAGTTCTATGCTTATGGAGGTGACTTTGGTGAAGACGTACACGACTCTACATTTGTCATGGATGGTCTTGTCAACTCAGATCATGAGCCTAATGCAGGCTTGACAGAGTACAAAAAGGCCATTGAGCCTGTGCAGCTGTTGGAGGCAACTGGATCAACCGCTAAGTTCATCAATCGGTATGACTTCATCACGCTCGATCACTTGAGCTGCCTATACACAACGGTATCCACATCAGAACTTGTGAACAAGTCCGGGGCTCTGAATATACCATCCGGTATCTGTCCGGGCCAAACATTCGCTGTTCAGCTTCCCAAGGTTGAAGGATCTCAGAACGAGGTTTTGCTCAACATTTCATTCCAGTTGAAGGAAGCCACACCGTATCTAAGCGCAGGTTTCGAGATTGCAACAGCACAAATATCTATGACTCCAGTATCGCCTTTGCGGCGACCTGATGCAAAGGACAAGCAACTCAAGGTTGAAACACCAACCAAGAATGTCCTCAATATCACAGGCGATAAAGCTACATGGAAGTTTAACACGCTCCACGGCTCCCTTACTTCCTGGATCCAAGGCTCCACCGAGCTCATTTCCAAGGCACCGGAAATCGACATTTTCCGTGCTCCTACCGATAACGACATTCCACAAGACGGCTGGGACTGGAAAGACAAGCAGCTCCACCACGCAAAGCCACTGACCCGCAAAGTAGAATGGTCGCAGTCTGGCTCAGAGGCTCTCAAGGTCGTCGTGTACCAGCGCGTCGCTCCTCCTATTCTATCGTGGTCCGTTGACTGCACTCTGACATACATTTTCAGCGCCGACGGCACCCTAACAGTGCACGTCACTGGTACACCAAAGGGCGAGAACCTACCCCGAACCCTCCCACGTGTCGGTCTTGTCATGGAACTTCCTTCACAGTTCCAGAAAGTCGAGTGGTTTGGCCGCGGCTTCGGCGAGTCATATCGCGACAGCAAACTCTCACAGCCTGTCGGAAAGTTTACAGCATCCAGCATCGACGCTCTCTGGGTCAACTACGAAGTCCCCCAAGAGTCGGCGAATCGCACAGACACGCGCTATGTCAGTATTGGCAATGGCAGCGGCGCTGGGTTACTCGCTCAGTTTGTGGACGAAGAGAATGGGTGCTGCAAGTTATTTGATTTCCAGGCCAGTCACTATAGGATGAAGGATGTGGCTGCTGCTGGTCATCCGCATGAGCTGACGAAGCAGAAGAGGGAGGACGTGGTACTTCGGTTGGACGCGCAGCATCATGGGTTGGGCAGTGGGAGTTGTGGACCTAGGACGCTCGATGAGTATAGTCTCTTCTGTGAACCGTTTGAATTCGAGGTCATGTTGCAGGCGCCGTAAGACTAGTAACCTAGGAATATGCCGAGACGGACGTTGAAGAGTAACATACTTGTAACAGCAATCTTGCTTGTGGCAGCACAACGCCTGCCTCTTTCGCTCAGCGAAGGAGCTTTATTAATACTCGTGGCTTCATCAATGCCTGTGATGTTTACACAAAGTCCTCTATACGCACTCATATATTGGGGTTCTTCCGCCGATTTGCTCCCCCATCCAACACCAACTCCTGTCCACTCAAGAAGCCGGCGCCCATGATGTACTCGACCATCTCAGCTAGGTCCTCTCCTCTACCCACCCTACCGGCCGGATGCTGCTTATGATACAATTCGTCTAGATCCTCAGCCCACGCCATCATCCTCAGCTTCTCCGCTACAGTCTCATGTGGCGCCGCCTCCTTGTACGATCCATTCTGCATCTCCTTCATCTGCAAATCCCTCGCCTTGCACTCATGATCCACACTGACCCAGCCGGGTGAAATAGCCATGACGCGGATGCCCCAGCGCTGGCAAGAAACAGACATGGCTTGTGTAAGCGCCAAGACACCGCCTTTGCTCGCTGCATAGCCCTCGCAATCAGGATCTGATTGGTGGGCACGAAACGACGCGACGTTGATGATGCAACCGCCTTCGTCTAGTTTGTCGTCTCCATGCAGGTTCAGAGGTAGCTGGTTAAACTCGCTTGTGCGCTTGAGATCCTTTGTGCGATCGACGCCCTCGATCCCATCTCTTTGCGTGTTCCGACTCTTCATAAAAGGAATGACGGCCTGGCTCATGTAGAAGGGTGCACTTAAATTCGTCGCGAGGTACTGTTCCCACTGCTCGCCCGTGGCCACATCTTCCATGGTGCCGTTGCCGGCGTTGAAGAAGCCGCGAGCGACGCCTGCATTGTTGACTAGCACGTCTATGCGACCGCCAAAGAAGTCTGCGGCCTTGGATACAGCGCTGCGGATGTCGTCTGGGTTACGCAGGTTGGTTAGTGAGGAGCTGACGCGGGGTGCGTAGGCGGATAGGTGCACGTTAACGACGTAGTCGAGCTCGTCGGCGTTGAAGTCGATGATGAAGACGCGGTGCGAGACTGGTAGTGATAACAGGTGTCGTGCTGTGCAGCGGCCTATACCTCGCGCACCGCCTGTGATGATGATGTTCTTGCTCTTGGTAGATGGCATCTTGTGATTTGGGGTGAGTTGACCTAGGTACCGGTGCCAAGTTTTTATTCATCTCCATGGTCGAGGTATCCAGGGCTTCTTATACACATTCACACGCATTGTTGATGCGCGCCGTTACCTAGGCAAGTCCAGCGTTGGTGGCGCCTACCTAAGCGGCGAGGTCAATATCGTGGGAACCGCACAATGCACCCTCTTTCAGCCTATTCTACAAACTTGGCTAACCCAAAATTTGGACAGCCCGTATGCCTCATCTAGATAGAAAGCAGGTGTAATGGTGGACGTCGCTGGGAAGCCCGGCATGGCTGCATAGAGTCCTGTACTGTGCGGTACGTATTGGAAGCAGGCCCGTGAATCCGTTGCGCCAGCCCGTAGCTCGCCTTTGTTTGGACAATTACCTCAAGGATCGACTATAGCGGCGGATATGTTATCGGGCTCAACGTTGGCTTGTGCTAGCCGGCAAGTACGGATTATCATATGCACACACTTACATATGAGCTGCTGTTGAGATGCGGGATCCGGCAAGACGGGACGGCTTGCGGTCGAGCACCGTCTGCCCAATGACAGCAACTTGGAACAGACGTGTCTCACGCGTTGCTCATGGCTGTGAGCTTACTTGAAAACGTCTTCACGAACCGGTTCTGTTCTCTACTGTCCTTATCTGTTTCCCTTTTGCCGAGGTTAAACACGCCTACCGCCATTTCTGCCACATTAGCCATCTCAGCCCCCTTAGCCCCATCCACGACTTGACCTCAGAATACAGACTCAATCTGAGAAGACTGGGTGATGATGGTGCTTGAAGAATGCTGGCAAAACAAGCGTATGACAAATTTCATGGCGGAAGTGGGTATCAACGGAACATAAGTGAGCATGAGCGATGAGCGATCTAGCAAGGTAGAATTGCCAAATGTGTTCAATGAGATGCATCGTTAAAATTATACAGAGGAAAGTGCATGGGGTTACTCCCAAGCGCTGCTGTTATCAATTTCTGAGCCCGTCGATCCATTCGCAGGCCTGACACGTTTATGAAGGAGCCAGGCATCGCCCAAACTGCAAACATGGTTAGTTTCAACACTGATATTGGAGAAGAAGTGACGTACGGCATGATCATACTCGGGTTTTCAAATCGCATCCCGCGCTCACGGGCCTCGTCCAAAGTAAGTTGGCCTATGGTTCTTCGCCACTGTTGTTGGCCGGCGATGGATTCTTCCTGAACATCTCGTCCGACATCGGATTGCTCCGGACTCCGCAGGCTTCTGAGAGCAATAAATTTCATCAGCGGTCGATAGGTGCGTGCAAACATGAACAAAAACCACAGAGTACCGATGACCAACGGTGCGACAAGCACGGCACGCTTGAACGCCTTTTTCAAAGCTAGTTGGCCAGCAACAGTAATTTGAAAGAGTACGACGCCTACAATGACGCGGTCGCACATCATCGTCCAACCTCTTCCAGTGGAGTGCTGGCGATGCTCCATAGCATATAGCAACTGGTACTTGTGCACAAAGTGGCCAATCATGAAGTAGGCCAACCCAGTGAGCAAGACTTGCCATGAGTCCTTCAACACACTATAGACCATGCAAATGATGAATATGAGAATCGTCTGTGGAAGGAAGAAACCATAGCTGAAAACAGGAGGTTGGACAAGTTCGGCGTAGTCTCGAGGCGTTTTGGCACCAATCAAGTAGATTGGATACAGAGTAAGGGCACCGAATTCCAGAAGCCTAAATGGGAACAGCCCGAAACCTTGAAGGATGATGAAATTGGTATAGAAGCCCAGCAAATTCGAGAGCGATGTCGCTAAAGCGTAGGCAATCTCCGTAGCGCTGGTGAGCTTCTCCGCGAAGCGCTCAAGCATGGCTAGGAACCCAGAGGCAGTTCCCAATATGGTAAAGAGTATGAAGAAGTTGAAAAAGGTGAAGAAGAAGTTCTTCGAGATGACCGAAAGCTCAATATCACCTTGTGAAATCATGCCTTGCTTGTTTGCAAGCCCTGGCTATTGTTAGCGTCGTGCATCACTTCTACAGAGAGTCTATAAGCTTACAATCATACAGAAAAGGTACGAGTACGTTGATGAGGGTAAGTGATAATGTCGGCAGTTGAGTATTGACAAGGGATTGCAGAAGCTCGTGTTCTTCTAGCATTGCCGCCAATCTAGGAAAGACCTCATGGATAGAGCAAGTGTTCAAAGCACCTGCTATGGGTACTAAAAGCACGGTCCAGAAAACACTGAGTATTCCGATGACGACTGTGATGGTCCATGCCCGATAGATGCGCTGAGAGCGAGACAGGTATGTGTTTGACCAAACAACGTCTGAAGGCGACGGACTGTTTTTTGCTAGAAGCTGCAGTGGTGACGGGTCAAGTACAGCTTGGATAGCCATCTGTGCGCTTGCAACGCTGTCCATGGTCACAAAAGCTAATGGAGTTGGTTCAAAGTCCTTTTTGCGTAGCGAGCGGATCTCGTCATCAATCTTCCGCAGCTTTTCTTCATAATAGTCGATGGCATCCACCCTCCGGTATCTCAGCTTGAAGCGGCCGTACCAAATCTTGGCTTTCGGCCGCGATCTAGCGTACGGAGTAATGTAGTCGGACTCTCGGTCTGCATCGCGCAGGAGGTGGCTTGTTTCGCTGTCGCCGTTGCCGTTGCCGTTGCCGTTGCCGTTGCCGTTGCCGCTGGTGCTGGTGGGCTCTGGTGGTCGTGGCTGAACGACGGGAAGAGTCTCTAGGCTCCGTTCCACCCTACGGCTTCCAAGGTGGACGGTCCAAGCTTCTTCCAGCTTCCGCAACACAGCATGCCTCTCAATGACCTTGTTATCTAGCTCTTTCCAATTCTTGCAGAGGGTTACACTCTCTACCTTTCCAATACCGAGATCCATGATAAAGTCCTTGATCTTGTCCTCGGACCGGAGTTCGACTGGAATGCCGGACAGTTTGATGGTGCGGTCGGTGATGGTTGTCTGGCTTCCCAAGTATGCCTGCCGAATATCGATAATCCTTCTCGTCTCGGAGACGATGAGATATAGTATGAGGGCGGTAAAGGTGTATGCGAAGACGAGGTACATCCAGAGATAGTCGGTGTAGCGTTCGTATTCAGCGGCAAAGGTGGAAAAGTCGGAGCGAACTTCGATGCGGTGGAGAGCAGGGTCGTCATGAATGGGGGACTTCTTTCCTTCCTTGTCCTGGTGCGTGTCATGCACCGGCTTGATGACGGCCAGGGCAAAGAAGAGGGTGACGAGCAGGAACTTGATGGCCATCTTGAAGAAGGCAAGGTATACGTAGGCATCGAGGCCAGCCGAGGCCAGCACCTGTTGGTCAGTGATTCGCCATAGTGGTATGATCCAGCCGAAAAAGCTGTCGGGGAGCTCGGGTAGCGATGTCGCAACGTCGTTCTGCTTCTTGCGTGCCGCATAGAGTCCCTTCCATCGTGGGCGGAGGAACTAGAGCAGGCAGTGAGTATTGAGTATGTATGCAGACGCTCGGCGCTCGGCGCTCGGATCCAACAACGTACGCAAAAGGTCAGGAAGGTGAACAGGCCAAGAGAGAAGGACAGGTAAATCTGGAGGCGGACGTCGCGCGGCCGCGAAGTGCCCCAAATGTCGTCACTGCCCGCCTTGCAAGTATTGTTTTTAGACTCTAGCATTGCAAAAATACGTCTCGCGTCGCCATAGACGACGGTACGTCGAGTGCGACGGTGAAGGAATGCTGGCTAGTGCTGGTAGTGCTGGGCACGGGGTTGGCGATGTCATAGTGCGCTAGCCGCCCTTGCATGCATGTACTCGGTAATCCGTATGCCAGCACCAGGGTTGCTGCCCCGTCGTCATTTATAATAAATGACGACGATTGACAACGACGGGCATTTTGTTAGTCATTTACGTCAATTGACGCTAAGCCACAACCAGCCTATGCAGCAAGCTCGGCATAGATTACTAGCTATAAGGGGGACTTACGTACGGGCTGCCCCCCCTTCTTGCTCCTACTACCTCGTCCTATGCTGTAATTGGGTGGCGAGGTAGCGGGAGCAGAGAGGGGGGGCAGCCCGTACGTGAGTCCCCCTTATATCTGCGTACGTATCACATAATATAGTCACGTGCTTAGCACGCGCTATCACGCATATAGCACTAATTACGTCTTCATGTCACGTGTAGGTCACGTGTATTACGTCATAGTGGTACGTGCAGATCACGTGCAGCGTCATTTATGTAACGGTTTTTTAAATGACGACGATTGACGACGACGGCAATTAATGACGACGGGTGACATAAATGACGCAGCAACCCTGGCCAGCACACAGGTGACAGCTGCTCGCTTCAACACCACCCAGCAATACCAGTACATAATACAATCAAGACGCAATTGGAGACCAAAATGCTACTACTGTACGCTGTAATATGTTTGCATGTACTATACGCACATCATCTAGCAGTTTGTTTTTTTGCCGGTTGTACATACTGTATGGGGTCCGTAGGTACATGGCGCGTGCGCTGCCATGCCGTGAGGAAGCACGTGACCAATGACCATGTGCAGTATGTACATACATACTACTTTGTATGTACACATAATCAGTAGTAGTACCCAAGGTGCCCCGTACTCTTTACATACACGGCGAACCGTCACCCTGACGTGTTGAATGGGGCTTGGGCTCGGGCTTTTGCGCAATCAACCCGCACATCTGTTACGAGGGCTGAGGGCGTGAAACGGCATCACAGCAACTGGCCGGGCGCATAAACGCGCACGACAAGCATTTGCGACGTCCTTGGCAAGAAGCTTAGCAGCGATCGCCGCCGGGTGGTTGAATGAGATGGCCATGAATCTTGCATCCGCTGACAGCCCGGTGGCACCATGGCCCCTCGTTGTTACATTGCCTGTCTCGCCCGCTTCACCCTGGCCCCTTGTCACCCAGCCATTGTTTCCAGAGGGCGCAATCGCGAGCCTGAGACGGCATCGGCCCAAGCACAAATCGCTGCCGGTCGACTTATTACTGGGCCCTGGTACATTGTACCTAGGTGGTGGAACAGGCATGCGAGCCGCACAACGACAGCGGCGTAGCCGGCTATCCGCATATCATGTGCAGCACGAGCACACGTACGGTAGGTACCGGTACGGGATGGTGTTGCCCTATCTCTTCCGCATGCTACTGTACACCCCCTCCCCCAAAGGTAGCTTCGGGAGCAAAGTCATGTTCCGACCATAACTGCTGACCCGACAACACCACACGTTGTTGTATTACTTGTTCCCTTGTTCCCTTGTTCCCTTGTTCCTTGTTCCCTTGACGACTTGGCAGCCAAGATCCAGTGCGGCTCTTGAACCAGCCGTGGGCGAGACCCAAGCGGTATGTACGTAACTGATGATCCCCCCATGCATGCTCCACTCTGCACGTCTTTCTCCTCCTCTTTCTCCTTCTCTTCCTCTTCCTCGTTGGTCGTGTGCCGCTGTATGTATATTCTGTCTACCAGACGTCGTGGCCTCCACCGAGTTGCGCCGGCCGGCACCATCCATCTACCCACGCTAGGGAGCACTGCCACCGTCATCACCGTCGCTCCCCGCCTTGGAGCCGCGAGATGTGCCCATCCTACTGCCACTCCTGCGCATGTTGCCATCCGCGATGCTGATGCTGACCAGAGTCTCGCGCCATCTAGTTGCCTTGAATCGACGACGTCTGCCTCCGTCTCCCAAGCCCCTAGTCCATCTGAGACAGTTGCGCGTCGCCGTTGGTAGCGACGGCCCTGTAGCGACGGCCCAACAGCCAGCGACAACACCACAGCACCACAAGCCCTTCACCTGACCGGCCCCCTCCTCCTCCTTCTCCTCCTCCCTCTCCTCCCCCGCTGCCGCTGCCGCACTCCATTTCCTAGCATCCTCCTGTCGACGTATTTCCCTTCCCGCCCGTCGCGCTCCCCTTTGGACCGTCACCTGCAGCATTCGCCACACTTGCTGCATTAGCCTGGTCCGCCATCGTCCGTCAGCTTGTCTGCAGAGGCGCGTGGGTGCGCTGCCAAAATCACATATACCGCGGCCGGCCGCATCATGCGCGCGGTCCACGGAGTATGACTTCCAGCCAAACACGCCCACCTCCCACTCCGTCCTCTCCCCCCGTATCGAGCCGATCGTTTCTATCGCGTCTAAAATCACCCTTGTCCTCCAAGTCTCGAAATTACACCGATTTCTACATCCAGTCCGATGACCCGCACCGCCAGTATGCGCCCGGGGACATAATCAGCGGGACCGTCATTATCAAGATTGTCAAGCCGCTGCGCATTACCCATCTAGCTGTATGTCTACATGGCTATGCTCAGGTCTTCAAGAACCCCAATACGCCAGGGGACGCTTACAAGAACTACTGCTCGACTACCGGAGCCGCCAAGGCAAAGAAGACAGGCAGCTACTTTGGCAATGGTTTTGTTTCGCTCTTCGAAGACGAGGTGGTACTCTGTGGGGAAGGGCGACTCGCCGAAGGCGTGTACCACTTTAATTTTGAACTTGAATTTCCCTCCAAAGGCTTGCCCAGCAGCATCGATGTACGTCAAATAATCATCTTGAGACGGACGCACTTGCTAATCATGTATGCAGTTTGAGCGTGGGACCATTTCCTACATGCTTAATGCTACCTTGACCCGCCCCACTACAATATCGCCGACGGCTTCGTGCGACACCAAGGTTTACCTTACAGATATAGTTGACATTGCACCCGTGCCGCCATTGAAGCCCCGGGTAATATCTCTGGAACCCATTTCTAGGCGAGCGCGTGCCAGATCGCGCAAACGTGCGCCCGAGGAAGCGCTCCAGATACCTACAGGCTCGGAACCCCTACCAGCAGGGTCGACGTTAGAGCCCGGCAGTACCATTGATGACAACGAGGGCCTGCGAAGTCCGTCGCCCAGCGACGTGAGCTACGAAAGTCAAAGGAGCAGTGGGAATGCTTCCGGGACCGAGTATGGAGTTCGCTCCGTTCACACCACCATAGATGGATCAGCTTCACAGAATGCAAGTCGAGCGACCCTCAAAGGAAAGACAATCACAGCCACAATTGACGTACTCAAACCCGCCTTTCTTAGAGGTGATCAAATACCGATCAAAGTTACTGTTAATCATACCAAGCATATTAGGAGTTTAAAAGGCATCATTATTACATTGTACCGTCAGGCCCGAGTCGACATGCATCCCGCACTGCCTGTAGTGCCGAACAGTAAAGGCGCCAAGACAAAGTCTGAGGACTACTATCCAAAATCAAGGACCGGCCTAGGAGGGCTGTCACTATCTTCGGCCGGCTCATCTCATTTGTTTCGAAAGGATCTGTGTCAGTCGTTTGCACCACTTTTCGTTGATCCCCGGACGCTCACGGCCGAGGTCAAGTGTGCAGTTCGTGTACCAGACGAGGCTTTCCCGACAATATCAAATGTCCCGGGCGCGATGATCTCGTTCAAATACTATGTCGAGGTCGTTATTGATATACAGGGCAAGCTGACTGGGCTCGACCGAATGGTGGCTAATGCCGGCCTTGTCAATCTACCTTCCGCTGGGGGTAACTCGCCCATGGCCGGCGAGGATGCCGCGGGCAACATGTTTTCAACCTGGGCTGGCAACTTTGTGGATACTGATCAAATCCGGCGGGAGAAGGGTATTGTCTCTGCTTTATTTGAAGTCGTTATTGGTACAAAAGATAGCGAGAGGAACGGGAAAAGAAAACAGTCGCCAGAGCAGCCAGCCCGCCAAAATGGTAGCCTGCATGGAAACGTTCATGGGCAAATGGACCCAAATGGCGAGTATGCTTACGATCCTTACTACTACAACCAGGATGAGAGCGGGCAATATCATGATTACGGCTACGAATCGACATTCTGGGACGTTCCTGGGTATGAACAACACAGCACAGAGGGTGCCACGTCCTTCCCTGTGCCTGCGAGTGTTGCTGGGGATGAGCAAGGAATGTCCGAAAAAGAACGCTTACGGCGAGCAGAAGAGCGCTTACTGCCCTCTCAACCGCCAGGTGCTGCAGGGTCATCCACCACCTCAGGCACTTCTCAACACGGTATACCGGCTTCAGCACCCATGTTGACAGAAGAAGATGATACGAACCTTCCCTACGTTGCAGCTACTTCGTCATCGAATCCGGTGCATCCTCCACCATCATTCCGTGCAGCTACGGCATCCTCGTCTTCACGTACATCAACAGCACAGCCGTTACGACGCGGTACTACAGGTTCCGGCAATGACGAAGCATTGGCTCCTGGAACTGGATCCTCGCTCACAGTATATCCAGACCGTCAAGGAACGCCTACCAATGGTAACGTAATTGGGCATGTTAAACCGCTACCTCCATTACCTCGACCAGATCTCACTAGGGCTCGAGAGGCGGCGCCAGAGTATGCAGCCTCGTCCTCATCGTATGTGGCGCCCACAGACGACAAACAAGAGCTACAACGGCGGAGACTAGAAATGGAAAGGAGCGCGCCACCACCAGAGCAAGATGACGAGCCACCCTCGTCATATGCCTCATCGGCACCACCTCTTAACAGACTACATAGCTCACATCTGGCGCCTTCGGCACCCATTCTCGATGACGAAGAGGATGATCTGGTGGATGCTGTGCGGCGGGGTCGTGGTGTGGCAGAAACAAGCAGGAGGCAAAGCGAAGCCTTGCCCGAGTATCAGAGATGAAGGCGCATAGTTACAGGCATTTTTGGTGGCGCATAGTCACATATTCACACTTTGCATAAGCATGGATTAGGGTATCTTTGTTGTGGGGCATTAAGAGCATCTTGGCGTGGTATGTTTACTTTATGATACCTGAAATGAAATTTATATCTTGATTAAGTCATGTTTGACCCGTATTGTATCTATGCGATTGTTTGTAGGACGAAAGGGGTACCTGGACACAGAACTCTCTGGAGTTATTCTAGGAGATGTCTCGGGCGAGTGAGTTGCAGTAATGGGGTGGATATGTGAAAGTTTACATGTAGCTGTAGTAAAGATGGTGACGGTGGTGTTACGACGTTAGGAAGCAGTGTCTTTCACTTGATTTCCCTCACAAAGCGCTGTACAACCATTTCTAGATCGCGAGAATGGGCATCGTACGCGGCTTTCAAGCTCTCCAGTTGCATCGACATGCTCGCTTCGATACTAGCTTTCTGTGCGAGAAGCTGCTGGAGATGCTGGAGCTGTGCTTGGTGGGCTGAGGAGCTGGCAGCAGTGTCAACGAGGGTGTTGATGGAATCTTCCATGTCGGACACGTTGGCGGTGTAGATGGTGTTTATGCTTGTCTTTTGGATAGTGTATCGTTTGCGTTGCTGGGTGCGAGCGTTAGTGTCAGGGTAGGTAATGACTAGAGATACGGGTTGACGGCAAGAACGGTAGTAGTCTGTGACGTACGTCGCCGATCATCTTGGCCATTAACCGCGCTAGTGCGACATCGGATGTGTCTTGAGAGTCTGGCTCGGGATTGCTGATTTCTTCTTCAGCGTGGGAACGGGGTGCGTGCTTGGAGTTGTCGAGATGTTCGAGCTTGGCGCTGTGGGGAGTGGATTTGCTGGCTGCGCGTCGTGATGGCGGCATGGTAGCACGTAGGTGGCTGTGTGAGCGAGTATCGATTGTTAGTGGTGTGATTAATCGAGTGTATATCTCGGAAGCAGCAAGCATGCGTCATCCGTCAGTCACTCAGTATTGTCAGTTGGTTGAGGCTGGATGGTCGAAAGACCGACTCGGGCCTACCCCACATGACATGGACATTGGATTAGAGTGGTGGTGGGACGGGGACGGGGACAGGGACAGGGACAGGAACGGCTGCCAAGCTTCGGCGCTAGGGCGCATCCACAAATTTTGTGGCCTGGCTTTGCTTGCGGCTTTCCCTCCAGCAACAATCGGATTATTCAGTCAGATCAACACCCATAATGGGTCTCGCAGCACCGAAGAAGTATGCAGCTTCATTTTCGCTTGCATACTTACAGCGATACTAACGCTCAGCCAGCCGGTCCAAGATTTCAAACGACCCGCAAAATACCACCTGGGCGAACAACACCTCGCGCTTCGGACATCGCATATTAAGCTCACAAGGATGGCAGCCTGGAGACTCCCTGGGCGCGAAAGATGCCTCACATGCCGCGCATTACACTGCCGCGTCGCAGTCGCATATTCGAGTTTTGCTCAAAGACGATAACCTGGGTTTGGGCGCAAAGCGAGGGAGTGAGCGAGCGGAAAACTTTGGGCTAGCGGGGCTGGAGAGCATTCTTGGGCGGCTGAATGGCAATGAAGCCGAGGTCAAAAAGGAAGAGGAGAGGCGAGAGGAGATTGAGAAGAGGGCGTTTGTGTACCGGAAATACGGCATGATGAACTTTATTAGTGGCGGTTTCCTGGTGGGCGATAAGATCACGAAGGGCTCGGATATGAAGAAGGTAGTTGAGATCAAGCCGGAAGTCAAATTGGAGCCCGAAAGCGACGGCGGGGTGGCGGACAAGAAGAGTAGAAAGAGGAAGCTCGACGAGGGCGCTGAAGATGAGCCGAAGATAAAGCGAAAGAAGAAAAGCAGTGACCTGCGCGACGAATCCAGCATCGTAAAGAAGGATAAGAAGTTGAAAAAGGATAAGAGGGATAGACGCGGAAAGTGCAAGCGGTCGCCTTCGTCAGAGTCGGAAGCCTCTAGCGGCGATGCTGCCGCTCCAGTATCTGCGCCAGAGCCGCTTACGGATAAGGCACGACGGAAAGCAGAGAAAAAGGCAGGCAAGGAGGAGAAACGGGCGAAGAAGGCTCTCAAGAAGGCGGCGAAGAGGGCTGCAAAGTCAAAGGACAACTCAGACAACTCAGACGACTCCAGCGAGGCAGAAGAGAATGCACCGACAACAATCTCAACAGTCCCGCGGTCTGCTACACCAGCTCCTCCAGTCTCTACTGGATTGGCGTACCACCCGAGGGGCATGCATGCGGTCCGGGCAAAGTGGATTCGTCAGAAAAAGGCTGCGACAATGGATGCACAGGCCATGAAAGAGGTACGTTCTAGTTAGCTTTGTCATGTCTTTTGCGCCGCTAACAATCATTGCAGATTTTCATGATAAAAACGCCATCCTAGGCTTGGTTGGTACTACTCGGAGACGGCTGGCATGCTCCGTCTCGGTGGTATAAGAGACAAGATAGCACTCTAATACAACATAAGCTTAACGAAGAGGTCAAACAATAAACTGGCATGCTCATTATTGCATCTTCATGGTGGACGGCACGTCGACACTGTACATGCCAATGGATGACGTCCCGCGGCAAACGGACCTACAAACTACCTATGCCGCTGTAGTGACGCCTCGTGACCCAGTGTGCAACGTGAAGTGGGGAAGAAGCAGAATCAGAGCCCAAGGCAAGATGCTGCACAAAGCATGACGCCGTCTATATCATAGTCTAGTGCCCACGGCAAACCTTGACATGCTTGGCGAACCAAGGCTAGTACCATGTGATGTTATGCTGTTATGCCAGCCATGTTGGAAGGAGGATTAGGAGGTGCGCCCAGTCTTCACATAAAGTCATCACTAGGCACAGGTCAGCTCTTCGTCGATTGCCCCCAAACCGTTGCCAAGGGCTATACTTACTCGCCAAAGTCCTCATCATCATACGCCCTAGTGTCTGCGCGAATGCCCACGTCCCTGCTCGCATTAAGTGTCGTCTTCGTCTTTGCCGCTTTTGTCTTCTTGCCGCCCTTCTCTGCCGCCTTCTCCTCCTTCATCTTCTCGTTGCTCAGTGTGGTCAGGCCCGAGGCAATCTTCTTAATCTGCTCGCTCGGCAGCTCCTTTGCGATCTGCTTTGTAAACTCCTGCAGGAACAGCGAGTATTGGCCCTTTTTGGAGTTTGCGACAAGCAGCGGTGTGAGTGTTTCGCGCAGCTTGGTGAACTGGTCCTTGGTGTTTGGGTTGAAGATGGCGAGCGAGGAGAGGTCGATGGCTTTGCCGGGGTCGCTCTCGTCGGTGATGGTGACGGCCTTGCCAGCGCGCTTGTTGCTGACACTGAGGTCGCCAAACAGCTCTTCGGCTTGGGCGCGCGAGCCGTCGACTTCCTGCTGCCGGAGACGTGCACGGCGTTCAGCCTCGGTCTCTTCCTCATCCGACTCGCCGTCGTCTTCCATCTGGCGGCGGCGGAGGGCAGCCTGCCTGTGCTCCTCGACGCGCTGCGCCTTGGACTTGTGGTTGGCCTTTGCCTCTGCGTCCGCCTTGGCCTTTGCCTCTGCCGCCTTCTTAGCCTTTTCGCGCTCCACTTCCGAGTCTTCGGCGGCGTCCCATGATTCTAGCACCTGTGGTTGCTATCGTCAGCATTGTCACCATGTCAGTATGCCCAACTTGTGCATGGCGGGGTGCGAATTATGCAAGCGCGGGGTATGCTGGCCTGACGCACATCGTCATCGTCTTCCTCGTCGTCGAATTTGCTGCGGCGAGTGATGGGCGCTATGGTTGGAGAGGTGGCAGGTGTACTGCCCTCTTCCTCGTCGTCTGCTCGCTTGTCAGTGCCAGTCGATGCAGCCATGCAGATATACACGGTCGGTAGTGTGCATCTGACGTACCCCACTTTCCAGGAGCCATGGCGCTGCCGTAAGTTACTGTCTGTGTCGAGGAGGCGTTGGCAATAAATCACGTGTATCTCGTCTCTCTGTGTCGCCGGATCTTAGTAGTAGTAGTAGTAGTTGTTGTTGTTGTTGTTGTTGTTGTTGTAGTGGTGGTGTGGTGGTGTGGTGGGAACAGCACGTGTCGGAGAGGAGAGGATATGCCTTCGTGGCGCAAGAAAGAGACTAAGACTGAGAATGAGACCATGGTTGGGTTGGGTTTGGTTCGGCCAATTGCGCCTGGCCTGGCTCGCTTCCGCTGTCCTCAAAACTCAAAATTGTCTCGTGGCGGCCCAATCAACCACAGTCACCAGTGTGCGTACTATTGTATACTAATTATGCGTGCATAATACAGTAAACATGTTTCCACGTGATTTTTACACATATGATGCATTCATCTCAGCATCGACTTTGACTACTTTGACTACTTCGCCTACTAATCTAGTCCCCTGTTCTCGAGTTTTCAATCTTGGTCACAATCAAGTCGCTAGCCCCAATCTCAGTCAACTTGTCCATGGCAATGGCAATGTCTTTCCGCAGCACCATCGCCTGAACGGCCACCCAACCGTCTTCTTCCAAAGCATTGACTGTCGGGGCCCGGCGTCCAGGAGTGATCTTACGCGCCGTGTCGAGTTTCGAACGCTCAATGTTGTACGTGCATAGTACGTACTTTTGAGCAGCTACCATGTGTTAGCTTCAGACCATGGCTTCAAGTACATGATGCCTCTCACTTATGACCCCCTTGATCCTAGCTGTGATGAGCTCTACCAGCTTAGGATCTGATGGGTGCTTCGACTTGATAAGGATCGCGCTCGATGAGATGACTGTAGAAATGGCCTTCAGTCCTGCAGCCCGCATCGTCTCTCCCGATTCCACCAGATCAACGATGCCATCTGCGACACCCAACGCGCACGCCGCTTCGACACTACCACCAACATACTTGATGACCGTCTTTAGCTTCGCATCGCCCTCTATTTTTCCGTCCGTGTTCCCGACCTGTTCTGCTTCTAGCCTCCGGTAGTATTGCTCTGCGAGGTTGGTAAAGCTAGTAACAACATTCTTGCCGATCAAGTCTTCTGGCTTGGTCAAGTCACCTTTTGCAGGCACTTGCACTTGCAGGCTGCATTTTCCGAACCCGAGATCGAGCACCTCGTCTACGCCCGTCGTGGCTGTAGGTGGTGTGACACACTCATGCTCTGCTACCTGGTCCCGTCCAGTGATGCCTAGGTCTACGCGGCCCTCTCCCACAAATGTAGGGATATCGGCCGCTGGGAGGAAGACGAGCGCGAGTGGTAGGTTCTTGACGAGCGCAATATCAAGGCGTGAGTGACGGTGAAACTGGATGTCTGAGCCGTGCAGGAGATCAAGACAGGCTTGATGCAGGCGGCCCTCTGGGACGAGCGTTAGCATCCTGTCTCAATCCATGCTGCTGCAGGAAACGTACTCTTGGGTACCGCGAAGAGGAGGCGGTCGTTGAGGCTGTTACCCAACAAGTCAGTCAAGAATGGGAGACATCTACTACCCTGCCGCGGTCTTTGCACCATTTCCTGAACGCCATTTACACCATTGGTGTGGCCCATGGTCTTGAGCGTTCCCGGCGGACAGGAAGTAAGAGAGAAATGCAACACGTACGAATTGACGAGATCCATGCCTCTTATCAACACGCGCAGTACTAGCCTTTGTTCTAATCATGCAAACGCGAATGCTGCACTCTTCAACAAAGCCCTGTTATTCTTCAAATATTATTAGTCAGTGGATTGCGTGCTGTATGCAGTATATGCGCGGGTAGCGTGTGTCGTTTTGGAGTGTTATAGCCTTTGTCCTTGAAGCAGATTGGTGCGCGCCCTGGAAAGTGACTCACGGAGGGGTAACCACCGACACGTGCAAACCTCCAGTGGATGTGGAGCTCGTGGGACCTTGTGGTTGCTTGTCAGACCTATACCATATAGAGCTCGTACGCATTCAGGCCACCGGTAGCATAGCAATTGGAGCAAGTAGTTTGGAGTAAGAGGGTCTAACATGCGGCTTTGATTTTTCCGCGGCCTGACGTCCAATCAACAAATCACATTCCGCGCTAAGAAGCCTCCTGCCTCACCGGGAGAACACTTTCACCCACGCTGACGTGAAGCATTTCAGTAATCTGACGCATGGAATCACGTTACATCGGCAATCATTGTTAATGTTGGAAAGTACCTTCATTCAAGACAAGACTACCTACGTAGCTACAGCACCCTTCAACTCACGACCATCGACAAACATTCCAAGGAAAATCAATGACGCTGCAAAATAACCCAATCAAATGCCCACTATTATCCATCATAAACACCATCGCAATGCCACGCTTAATGATAAGGAGTGAAAGTCGCGAGTCGTCTTGGTCGGGCTACCGGTACCGTACTCCAGTTTGACCCGCAGCAAGCATGTCAGTCGAATTTGCTTACTCGATGTTGATCTTGCGCGCCTGGGGAGCCTGAGCTTTGGGGACGACAATACTCAGGATACCATCCCTCAAGCTTGCCTTCACGGCGTCCTGGTCGACACGGGCAGGGAAGGCGAAAGAGCGGTGGAACTCTCCGACGGAGCGCTCGCTAACCCAGTACTTGGCCTTACTAGATTCATCCTGTTTGGAAACTTCCTTCTTGTCGGATTGCTTTGCGACTTT
Organism: Pyrenophora seminiperda CCB06; assembly: GCA_000465215.2. Taxonomy (NCBI): domain Eukaryota; kingdom Fungi; phylum Ascomycota; class Dothideomycetes; order Pleosporales; family Pleosporaceae; genus Pyrenophora; species Pyrenophora seminiperda. The sequence continues at coordinate 1,137,695 of KE747843.1, forward strand.
GGTATTGGGGTCGGAAGGGTCATCCTCAACGGTAGGTTGGTGACCAATCTTCTTCTGGTCTGAGTTCTCGCCGTGCTCGATGAAGCCCTGTGGGCGCTGGCCTTCCTCACGGACGTGCTCGTGGCGACCAGAGATGGTCAAGGTGTTGTTGTCGGTCCACTCGATATTGATGTCCTTCTGTTGGACGCCGGGGAGCTCGCCGTGGAGTTCATAGCTCTCCTTTGTTTCCTTGACGTCGAACTTGGGAGTGAAGGACTTGACGTTTGGGAATTCGCGATCGAGGTTGCGGAATGCCTGACGGTCGTATTCGTCGAACAGGCGGAAGATGGGAGCGAACTCCTGTGTGAACCGTGGGAAGAGAGACATTGTTACTGGTGTGGTTGCAAAGTGTCGAGTAGCTGCTGGTTTCGTGATACGGTTGAGTTGACGAGGAACGCGTGAGATTGTAGTGCGGAGTGATTGCATAGAAGATCTGTTGAGCTTTGTTGTTTTGATGGTCTTCACAGGAGCTGGTTCGAGTTCTATATATACACTGGAAGAGGGGTTCTAGAAACATCGTACGCTGGACGGTGTTGTTATGCCAAACCGTCATACGATGTTGTGCGACCTTTCGGGTAACTTCTGGAGCTTTCGACCATTGTACTTGCCGTCATACCCACGTACACGATCAGACCATATCATGAGACTGCAAGTTTTCCGGTTCTCTGGAGAGGGGAAATTCCCATACCAAACATGCAGTTTGCCCTTCCCGAAGCAGTGACTAGCATCCGCTGGAAAGTTCCGTTGTGAGATTATGTCACGTGACATTGGACATCGAAGATTCCAGTGGTATTGATGCAACTCTTGAGCACATATTGTTCAGATTGATGACGCTACCATTCGATAATTTTAATATGCAGCCTGCACTGTTGTTTACCTAAGGGATTCATGCCGTGTGGCTGTCCATTGCTGTCGCATGTGCAAAGGCAATACACATCATCATCTTCCGTGGACCTTCCGCACTACATACTACCTACGAATATCCCGGATTCCTGGATCAGACCATGACTCCAGTTGGTTCCGCCCCCTCCGGAGTAGGTACTCTATAGTTCCAAAATCCTTCTTCCCAATGTCTTTGTATTTGTGAAATTGAGTCCTATCAATCTTTATCAGTCGTTACGTCAGAGAGAACCGTGTACTGCATGAGGCTGTACCTTGCGAAATCACGAAAGTGCGATTGCGTGTCCTGTTAGTTCGTTAGTAGAGGTCACGATACCTTGGTATGTAAGAGAACTGATAGCGTACATTCGGCTTTGCTCTCACCGCTCGCAAGCATTGTCGGTAGAGCGATAGCACGTCCTTCTGAAGTCCAGATAGTCTCACCATTACTCGTTGAATGGAGATTTAAACTTGTTTTGAGGATATGAATAAAGTCGATCATCCATGTCACGAATGACAGCAAGTCCAGCCTGAGCAGAAGGACCGTGCACTTGAACCGAAGCAGCTAGCGTGTTTGATGACATATGACATGACCTCAGGATCTAGGACTGGACCTGCAGATTCAAGCCCAGCCATCACACAACAGAATTCAGTCAACGCATTTATAAAGACGATCTAGATATAATGGGGTTGCGTTCTAATGACATATCCAGATGGTGGGTTCCGTAGCGACGATTGCACAATTACACCTATAGTACACAGAAGATGCGATGATGATTCACAATGCCCCCTCCCCCCTAACCTTTTAAACCAACAGCTTTACGCTTATTCCTCAATACATTTTCACAGTGCTTTCAATTGGACTCAGCTTGACCTGTATATCATGGGGCCACACAAACCACTGCTTGTGTAGATCCCATTCCTTGTTTGGATCCTCAAGTTCAATCTACTCAATCATTAGCACGATTTCCTCGAAAATATCCACCAGATATCAGCGAATGAAACAAACATAAATACCTTATGTTTTGCAAATAAGGTTGCAATAACCTTATAAACCTCCACCAGTGCCAATGCCTTACCGATACAAATTCTGTTCCCACCCCCAAATACCATATCCGCATCTTTCATGTTCTTGATTCTGGCCTCGTATGTAGCTTCATCTTCTTTCTCGTCACGTAACCAGCGCTCTGGAATGAATGTGTGTGGCTGCGCTCCAAAGATGCTCTCTTTGTAATGAACGACCCATGGGTTCACGCCGACGATAGTACCAGGCGGTAGAATTGTTCCGTTGGACAGGGTGAGGCCACTGGCAGGTACAACCCGTTCAAGAATGTGACCAACCACGGGATGCATACGTAGCCCCTCTTTGATACAGGCGTCAAGGTATGGGAGTTGCTCAATGTTTGTGTAAAGTGCTGGGTAACACAGATGTGCAGAGCGAAGCTCCTGGACGAGGCGCTCTTTGGCAGCGGGACTTTTGAGGATGTGATAGAATATGGCTTTGATCACAATGGCAAGGGTATCCGCGCCACCAAGAACCTATATGACACGATTTTCAGTACGGGTGCGTTTAATTGGGAACAAATTTCACACTATAGCAGGAAGCGGGCCACTAACGTTGATAATCATGTACCCAACAACATCATTATCAGTGACAAGTTGTGGGAATTCCTTCTTAGCTGCGAGAAAGCCGTTGAGAAAGTCGTTTTTGCCGTTACCAAGTTCGGGATTCTGCATGCGCTCCATAAAGCGCTCAACCGAGAAACCAGCAGCGACTGCGAAGTCATCAAATTTGTAGATGGAGCGGGGCCACTTGGGATTCTTGCCAAGCCATTTATCGAGAAGGGGTATTTGGCCGACCTGTATGAGGTCAATAGATGCTACACTTTCAAGAGTGGCTGTCAACGTACCACAGAGAAGTAGCGCATCACTCGCTCAGCTGTACCCAACCTTCAAGTGGGTTCAAAAGGTCAGTACATGTCGCAAACACAATTCTTTCCATGTTGTACGAACATATCGCCAATGTCTTCACCCTTTTCCATGAAACCAATTCGCTTGTTTCACGTCATGTCGCCGAGAAAGTCCCAGGCGAAGAATGAGATCCAATCGGCGATATCACAAGTCTTTCCCTTGTTCGCTCCTTCCATGAAGCGTGTTTCAAGTTGAGCACATAGTGTACGAAGATTGTCATTCATGATAGTCTCGATTTGAAGCGCATTTTGAAGACTGTACAGCTTCTGGACAGGCCGGAATTCATTGCTTCGGGTGCTGAAGATGTTCTGGATGACGTGGCCATCTTGGAGAGCATCATTATAGTCCGAGAGGGGGTCAGTGTGTTATCCGGCAGACGATTGCTTATGCCTTACGTAGTAGTCACTCTGACTCAAAATCAGCGTCTATCACTTTCTTCTCATGCAAGGTGACTCGTGCAGCTCGGGCTTACCTTCAAGAACGTCCCGCGTGTATTGTAGATGATCTTGATCAGACTCTCATCTGCAACACTGACGGTGTTGGAACCAAGGCGAATGATGTCACCATGCTGCTCATGGAGCTTCCTCTGTGTTTCAATATGAGTTTGTCTGTAGTGATTGAGGAAACGCCATATGCCGGAGAACTTGGCCAGGAAGGGTCCAGGAATTGTCTTGAGCGGTGATTGCAGATAGGCTAGAAGGTATTGAGAGATGATGAAGAGGGCTCCCAGGCCAATTGCCTTGACGAGCAGCCCCATTAGTGCCATTGTACCGACCTTGTGGATTAGCTGTGGGAAGATCAAAGAGGAGATTGAGAGAGCAGAGTTGAGGGGGTTGCAAATAAGTGACGGGCCGAATATGGGCGCCAAACTACACTCTCGTATAGCTACCCTCGTATGGCTCAAGACAGGGTATGTTCTGCTAGAAAGATAAGTGATAATACGCTAGGGATCTCAGTTGGCTGGCATCACGGCTTAAGATTTTCGGATTGAATTGTTTTTTCCCGCCACGATATCCTCACCATCACATGTACATATGTACAATGATTGGATGTATCGAAGGATTGTGGCGAATCTAGCACTTATACGCGACACGCTGGACATGAGGGTACCATAGGTACTTTTCTGTGCAGCACGAAGCACGAAAGATAAAGAGGAAACCCAAGGCCGGAGAGACGTTAGCTCCGTGTTAGCTGTGGTCTTGCGAACGAATAGCGGGGTCTGGACCAGCGTGCCGGCAGGATGATGCTGGTGGCTCGGGGCATCATGTACATACGGTACGTCAACTGGGATGTGTCAGCTGAAAACAGCCATGGGAGCCGTGCACCCGTGCACCCGTGATGGCCCTTCCACAACCGCCGAGGCTCGCTTGCTAGGTATCCAGCGGAACACGGCCCTACACGCACGCTTGGCCCAGGCCGAAAATTAGCTTTGTAACAAACTAGTGAGACACTGCTTACACAGTACCTTGACATTAAGTTAAACAAGCCTTCATCTGCCCGCTTTTGATGCCCGACGAGGCATACCTACCTAGTATGTAGGTACGGAAGCGACAGAACACGGGCGTTACCATGGTCGATGAAGAGACTGGAAGCTAGACAAAATATAGTAAACAGTACTTGTACTCGTATGTATATACGCACGTATGTATGTACCGGTAAGTACATAGGTAGTATGTACCTAGCTCACGGCAACAGGAGGTGGGGAAACGAGCACGATAAAGTGACAGCGGTAGGTAAGCAACGGCCCGTAGCGGGGGGGTAGCAAACGTCCCGAGACGTGTCGTGACGCCACCCGCACAGTCATTGGGCAACAGGAGAAAGGCATGTTCTGTGGAAGATGAAAGCTGCAGGGTCGTGATGGTGTGTCTGCCCGGGCGGAGCATGATGCATCACGGCGGCATAATCAGAGGCTCGATAATCCGTATGTATACCCGAGGGGATTGGAGGTGGGGGAAGGAAAGTAAAAGCAAAAAAGAGCCAACGGCACGGAGACGGGGAAGGCGCTGCCTGCCATACATATGTACTGCTAGAGTACTGGCGCTTGGACACGCTAGCTACCTCGCTATGGCAGCTGGAGCGAGCGTCGTACTCAGTCAAAGAAGGCACCCCGAAGCTAAGTGCTCACCCTGCCCTCATGTTCGTTCGTTCATCCGTTCGTTGGGCAAAGTGGGGAGTACTCCTCCCTGTCGCTATGAACTACTAGCTGTGCTTTCGTTTTTGGACCCATCATGCCTCCTGCCTCCAGCCTCCAACCTCCAGCCTGAGGTCTAACCTGACCCTGGTCCTACAAGGTAAAGCGCACATAAAAAAAAAGTATCGCCGACATGCCCACAACGATGACCAGGGGACACCGCCGATTCGTCTCGCTCCCACACTTGGCAAACCTCCATTATCTAAATGGGTTTGTGCGAGTTGTGATCTACTATGTACTTGACCCGCGACGAACCTCCCGTTGCTTCTTCGACATGGCCATCTGCGTGAAGCAAAATGGGGAAGTATGGCAATCCACTCCCAATCGTTGCCATTGTCCAAGTTTTTCAAACCGAATCTACTTGTAGCGTTCGATTCAGGGGCAGTGCTTTGTGCCATCATCCATTCATCCATCTTCACCAACTGAACCGTTAGATCGGTTGCAGTCAAGATGGGCAAGCCAGCCGACTTTGCCAACATACTCAATGGAGTCATGTGGTTTCAGGTGGCTATCGGCACCGTCTTCGTCGCCCTACGACTGTACACACGACAGTACATTGTGAGGAATTTCGGATGGGATGATGTGCTGATGATAATCAATCTGGCAAGTCCAGTCTAATCACATAGCCCTCACATCCATTTTCTAACCTGCCCATAGATCACTTTCGTAGGATATGTTGGCTGCATATCCGTTGGCATCACACATGGGGTTGGAAAAAAGACAGCGGATATCATGCGTCTCGAACTCGATTACTCAAAGTCCATCATGTGGGAAGCCATTGGCCAGGGCATTTGCATCATGGGAATCGCTGCGTCTAAAGGCTCCGTGGCAATCTTCCTCCTACGCATCGTCATGAAGGGATGGCATGTCGCCATTCTCTGGTTCTGCATAGTAAGCACGGCAATACTGTGTACTATCACCACAGCTCTATTGTACACTCAGTGCATACCGACGGCCTTTCTTTGGGACCGAACGATCAAGGGTGGCTACTGCTGGCTGAATTTCACCCAGGTTGGGCTGGCAATGGGTGCGTGGTCCGCATCCATGGATTTTGTTCTCGCCATCCTTCGTAAGTACACCTCGTACCAAATATGCTCCAACTATGCTTACTTATCTTCGCTTGGCACGTCATTATGGGGCTCAACATGAAGCGTAAGGAGAAAATTACCATCGCATGTGGTCTTTCTCTAGGTGTTGTGGCGGGTGCATGCTCTATCGTCCGCACTATCGAGCTGCAATCCCTCTCCTCATTGGAAAACTATGTATACGATACCGCTAGCATGCTCCTGTGGTCTTCTTCCGAAGTCTGCCTCACTATCATCTGTGCCTGCGTACCGGTCTTGAGGCCACTCTATGTTCGCGTCGTGCACGGCGGCGAGTCATCCAGCAAGAACTCATACCCACTCAAGGGATACTTAAAGTCGAAGAGCAGCCGCGGCGAAATCGATAGTCCCCACAACACTATGAAGATATACATGGGCCCTGGTGGGAGCTTGTTGCAGACAACAGTTGCAATGGGAAGCGACAATGCGAGTGAGGAAATGATATTGAGAGCATCCACCGAGCAGGGGTATACGGCGGAGAACATGATACACACGGAGCCCGGCTCTAAAGAAAAGAGGCAGATCAAAGTCACTACCACACTTACCTCAAGAGATAACAATGTATGAACGAGACGATTTGTAAAAATATACGACACTGCTATTTGATATTGAAATAAACCCCCTAGAGATATGATTCTATACCATCTCTTCCAAAAACCAATTATCTCGCTATGAATATCCCACCTAGATTCCAGTCGTACAAAATTCAGGATCGACAAGACAAAAAAGTGAAATGTGGTCGTATAGGAGGCTACGCAAACGCCTGAGGACTGTGGCGTGAAAGCTTTCTTTTTGGCGCCTGCAGTGATCTCGGGACAGCGGCCCCACAGCACCACATACAAGCAAACACGATTGTAGGTGTACAGTCTCTATTTTAGCACTAGACTCACGGCGCGGCGAGGAATTGTGTTTTTTTTTTCGGTGCAATGCCACACATTTGCATCATCGGTCAGCGACCCCGCATGATGCCTCGGGAGCTTGTGCGATTGTGGCAGCTGCTGCCAGCCTCTTCAACGGACACAACAACAGATCGCCTACCTATCAGTGCAAATCTAAATTCTAATAAACTTTCCCTGATATGTAGTTCCCCATACGACTCATGGTGAGAATTGACGTACATGATGCACACCCCGCTGACGCGCGGCATTGGAAGGACCGAACACAGGACCCCCTTGACCCTGCAGCGCCGCTCAGAGTTTCCAATTCTCTCAATTTCGATTGCGCAAGCCCCATGTAGTGTACACATGTGTGTCTACATTAACTAGATAGCCTCTTTTGATGCCGCGGAAGTGGCATCTCCGTCGTGAGAACCAACTTCTCAATCTTGTGGGATACGGCGGTAGTAATCTGCAGTGATCGGCATTTGGAGGCCGTGACTGGAAAAGAAGGAAATCTCAGATTCCGATCTCTGTTGCTCTAGTTTTTTTTCACGCACCCTCTTACCTCCATAAGGTGTAGATTGATAAGCGGATGTATTCCCCCTAATCTCGGCCAACACTGTACCATACCCACTTCCATAGAAATGGAGGTTGTCAGATGCATGCTGCTAACGGAGATCAAACTCTACTTGTGGATTTGGTAAAGGAAATTGACTATTCGGGAACATCACAACGCACTTGATGATCTGGAAGACCCAAGTTGGCCAAGCTTCCCAAGCTTAGCTTATGCATTCCAAGATATGCAGAGCCACACTGTACGCCAGTAATGGTCGCTTCTTTATATCGAGCAAGCCTAGTACGATGCCTTGCTCTCTAAGGCATAGCAAGTGTTTTCTTCAGCGGCGATACTGATACGAAAGGGTGATACAGTATATGTACTACTCAAAGAGCATACTGATCTACTCTGATGGCCCTCCTGGGGTGAGGAGAGTATAGCGATCAACGTTGTATCTTACAAAGGTAATCGCCGCCCCTAGCAGCAGCCTCGTCAAGTTAATAGAGAGCCTAGAAGCAGATAAATGGACTGCTCTGATGGAAGCCATGGAGCTAGTGTGAGAATAGGTGAAGTGTGGTAGCTGTATGTCTAGATTGTACGTAAATCGCTTATTTCAGGCCAATCCATGTTCCTTTGTTGCAAAGTAGAGCAGACATAGTGCAAGTGGGAACTTCAACATGGTCTCTGCAAACATTGGCCCACTGGATATGGCTACTAAGCCGGAAATGGCTACGATAGGCTTCGGTAACAAAATGTCGTGGGAAGTGTATGCAACCATGACACCCATAGCTCAACTATCACGACCCATTACGAGGTTAGCCAACGCCATGTCAAGGAGGGTAATGAATTTTTCGGTCGGTACATCTTATGGCCATGCATGTGTTTAGCATTCAACCTATAGTGCAATGCTGCGCAGCCGTAGTCAGCTTCTATATAGCTTAATCTCCCTACAAACTACAGTGTGGGGGCTGTTGACCTTTGCTGATGGTGCTTTGTTGCATCAGCACCGGGGCTCGTACTAGGTAAACTGTACTGATGTTGGAAGTGGCTGCTGAGATATGCATTAGCCTGCACTTGGTTACGCAGTGAGTCGTCCCGTCCGTGTGAGCCGATTTCCATCTGGGACTAAGTTACGTGTGTAGAGATATCTCGCTCTACGAATATACTATACTGTATTCCATTTTCGACTGGGACGTAATCGAGACTCGAGAAACTGAAGAATGGACAACGATGGCTTACACTCAACTCCCTGACCATTCCCGGATTGAAGCCCCGGGTGAGAACGAAGTTTATTCCACATGGCCTTCGCACAACTTGTCTCGCCTGCCATTGTACAAAGCCTTGTTCGGAGCTTCTCTTGCTCCTTGGATAGCAACATCGGCCAGCCTCGTCTGGGTGTTGGTATATGGCCCCTCTAGATACGGCAATCACACAGCGACTTCAATGCCATTCCTCTCGGGTATGACGCACATCAAGAGGCATGTTATATTAGTTATGTTGACTGAGATGTTCAGTGCCGTCACGTATCGTCACTTTCGGGCCGAACCCAAGATTTCACTATACTGCGAAGAAGGCTGGAGAGCCTGCTTGGTCAGCCCTGATGCCCAGTGATGCCCCCAGGAGGGATAATTGAAAGCATGAAACTGACAATTACTCTGTAGATGATGGTGGCATCCTCTCTATCGACGACCCGTTCAAGTACTGTTTCGATTACCTTCGGCAGGTGAGATGGCCCACGTTTTGACACACCATGGGAGAGTTTGGACAGCTGACTTGAGCTCCAAGGCCATAATGTGCGCAGGCGATCTATCGCTGGAGCACTCGGTAGTTCCCGACGAGTTTGGTTTCAACGGCTGGGGCACGTCCCACCAGTGCGCTGATTGGAGTGCGATGTGGAATATTGCCGTGAGCCACCGGTACGACCAGAGTTTGGGGCAACAAGCTGGAAGATGAAGCTGTGGAGAATGCAAGGTTCCATGGCACAAACCTTGTTCAGTTTCAGTTCCAAAGGCCAGAGTTTGCTAAGAACCAAATAGTAAACAATCAACAAGTACGTCATCATGGCAGAGTAATGTTACGCATCGACAATGCCGAGAACAGACGTTTCCCGGCTGCGACCCTGATGGAATCTGGCAGGGGGCGGACATGAACGGCAGGGGTAACTTCAGGGCAGCGACCTTAGGTGTACACCTACACCTATTGACCTGACGCAGTAAGGTGAGGCCATAGGTTGGTGTGCGCAAGCATCATGAACAGTGCCCGGTTGGTAGGAGCCTAGGTGTAGTAACGACATGTCGACACCAACAGAAACGAGTGAGGATGAGGGCAGCCGCACGCTCAAAGCCGTGTGGCTCGTGTGGCCCGTTGGTGTGGCTGGGGGGTGGCGCTATAAATAGGACCAAGGAAGCCTGTTTTAGCGCCTTGCCGGACCAGCCGAAGAAACACCAGCCCCTTTGACAGCCACGCCGTCTCCCGTACTCCGAGTAGACTGACGACGCTGCGCTTGGGCTCGTCCGACTGGCTCGGTGGGCCCAGGGGTATCGTAGTTGGGTGACAGGGCTGGACTGCTGATGGCTGGGATATGGGTTGGACTTTGCGAGGGCTAGAAGGTACTGGGCGGACGTATGCAATCTTGGGCGGAGGCTCAAAGAATATAAACACGGACGTGCTACTCGACCTGACAGTCATCTGGCAACTCACCAAGTTTACATCACGTCTACATCAAGTCTACATACATACATACATACAGTCAACATGCAATTTTCCGTCATACCCATGGTTGCTGTACTCGCCGCTACCGCTACCGCTTCAGCTGCCTACACTTCCACCAACGGCACAGCTACCTCGGCTCCTTACCCAACTGGCACTGGCGCTGTCCCCCGGCCGACTGGCTCAACCCGCCCCTTCACTGGAGGAGCGTCGCACATGGCTGGATCAGCTCTTGGTCTCGTAGTTGCTGGCGGTGCTGCTCTGGTATGTTCTGGCTGACTTTTGGCATCAGCTGTAGTACTTCACTCACACCAAAGTAGATGCTCTAAGCGTTCCATTTTGCTTGCACGTTAAAATTTTTGGCTTCTGGGACATTGGCCGACATTTTTCTCTCACCCTTCCTTTGGTGCTCGACTTTGGCGTATCAAGGCAATTTGCGCATAGAAAGGTTAGATGCATACATGGGCCAGGCGTTTGTTTACGGGATCACATAGTACTTGGTATATAACCTTGGAAGTATAGGTACAACCACTCAAGAGCCGAGACGGACAGTCAGTCTACGGGCTTGGGGCAGAATACAAAACACACTTGAACAATATAACACGACTATCCAGGAGTGTGTCGTGACAAACTTACGAAGAATATGTATCATAGGGTGTACATGTACCATCAGGATTCAGGTATCGTGTGAGACTTCACATTCGGGATGGCGCCACGACACGTGACGCGTGACACGCGACGCGTACCGGCACCGGCACCGCCACACCAACCTGGTCTGACGGTCCAGCCCACATGCAACACAACCACGCTCATGGCGACTTGGGCAGACAATCTGCTCGAGGGCGAGCCCTGGTAAGGCTTTTCGTCTGTCTCGTACCGTGTACACAACTGCTAACGGCCAAAGTGAGGATGCGCCGCCCGCACCGTGTCGAGGTGCGTCTGCATATAGTCCGCAGCACCAATTCCTACTGCCGCCAGCCACCGAAAGGCACTATACACAGCAATTCGCCGACATGTACTTTCTGCGGCTGATGCAATTGAAGAAGACGGTAAAGCAGCTGGCAGCAGAAGCTTGGCGTGAGTTCAAGGTATGCAATGCAAACCCACACTGGTGGGATACACGAGCTTGCCGCAGTGCAGCCAAGGGCCGTGCTAACACTCCCAAAGCTAGGTCAGCAAAAGCCGAGCTTTGTCGAGCGAGTCTTGGATGTGCAACGCGGCGAGCTGTGCTGGGTGGTGGGGACAGTGTACATGGAATTGGCAGGAAAACCCAATGTGCTCGACGACATCGAGAAAGACGTACTACCGCCCACTTTCTCCCTCATGCATACCATTTCTTCTAACACTGCCCAGAATTGGATAGCCGACCCTCCGCAACGCCACACGTACGTTTCTGCTTCTGGTGGCGATGCGATGATGCTTGAGGATGAGTCCGGCCGCCTTCGCATTGCGGACAAGCCACTCTACCGCCGCTTCGTCACTGGCTGCATTGTGGCAGCATTGGGTATCGAACAGGACGACGGCACTTTCAGCATCATTGCAACACAGTACGCAGATCTACCAAGACAGCCACCGAGGTGGGAGCGCGACGATATTGCCCTGTCCAAGCAGAAGCAGAAAGTACCTAGGCGTGAACGTGCCGGGAAGTTGGCGATCGTTTCGGGCTTGGAGCTCACGGGTGCAGACGATGATGCAGTTGCCTTGGATTTGCTGGTGGAATACTTGACAGGCGAAGCTGCAGACCCAACTACACAGGCCCAAGCTTCGCAAATAACACGCCTTGTAATAGCAGGAGGCTCGCTCGCACACGCTTCTCCTATATTGTCCCGCGAAGACTTTGCCGCCAAGAAGGCCGCAGCCAGACACTATGGATATGATGCTTCTTCGTACGATTCAGCGCCTGCTGAACGCCTCGATGATTTCCTATGCGACATGCTCCCCACGATACCCATCACCCTGCTGCCAGGCACCAACGACCCCTCGAATGTTGCATTGCCTCAGCAGCCCCTCCATCCTGCACTATTTCCCAAGACCAGACTTTACGCTGAGTCGCCGATTGAAAGCAACGAAAGCCTCAACGGCTTCGACGCCGTAACAAATCCTTGGACAGGCGACATCAACGGGTACCGCGTGCTTGCAACAGGCGGCCAGACCGTCCAGGACCTACTCAAATACTTCAAAGGTGTCAGTCCTGTCGAGGCCATGGAAATGATGCTGCGTTGGCGCTGTGTAGCGCCCACAGCTCCAGATACACTATGGTGCTACCCTTTCCAGGATGGGGACCCCTTGATGCTGACCGAGTGCCCACATATTTACATTGCAGGCTGCCAAAAGAAGTTTGAAACAAAGACCATCAAAGGCCCAGCTGGACAAACTGTGCTACTGGTCAGCGTGCCCAAGTTCCGTACTTCGGGCAAGATTGTGCTTGTTGACTTGGAGAGCTGGGACGTAGAGGTGGTCCAAGTAAGGGCCAAGCAAGACAACAAGGCAGGCGAAGAGACGAAGAAGACGAAAAAAACGAAGAGGAAGAGGACGAGAAAGAATGGTCATGTGCAGATGGAGGTGGATGCGAAGCTGACGCAAGAGGGGAAGAACGGAGGTGAGAAAGTGGACGAGGATAAAACGTCGAAGCAAGATGATGAAAAAGATGGAGATGTGAAAATGGAGGAGTAGGGAATGTTGGTGGCTGTATGGTACTCAAGATGCAAACAAGCTACCAGATTGCCATGCCCACAGCCACCGCCAAGTGCACTTTCTTCATGTCGCCTTGTTTATTCATTCATTCATTCGTCGTCATCATCATCCCATCAGCCTCGTGTGCTGTAGGTTGACGCGTCCGCATCACGAACGTGTATGACATGGGAAATCATGCGTGAAGCTTTGAGCCAGCCCATGTCAACATGAGCCGAATGTAGTACCATTATAAGAATGTCTGCGCAAAAGTGGTATCTAGACTCGAGAAGCAACAAAATCACCCAAATATATACCCAGTGAACACCGTGATCAATGTACATGGCCGCATTTTTTCTGCCGTATTGATACATTCTTGCGCGTCAAGTGAAAAAAAAAAGATCTGACGAGGCTCCTAGGCCTTGAAATTGGCGGTCGTCCATTCCTGATACTCTTTCTTGAGTTCACGCTGGACCCAGGGAATAGTAAGGGCTGTCCAAACACCAGCCCAGAGAAAAGGAAGGACCCACCCGACCTGTGCGGAGTTAGCATGGAAACGTCATGTGTAGCAATGGCTAGTCTACATACAACATATGCAGCGTCACGCTGGATGGTGAAAATAATGGTCGTGCAAACTATTGAGCAAACGACGGCGCCAATGGCCCAAAAGAGTGTCAAACGGTGCAGCATTACACGGAACGCCTTGCTAGCCTGATAGCGAAGGTTCAATCGTTGACGGAACTCGGTGCCGCCAGAGCCGTCAACGGCGCAAATATCCTCAATGTAGGCGTAGATGCCAGGGCGAAGGGGCGCGCCCTGAGGCAGTGAAGAGATGCGACATGGCGCAGGCATATTCATGATGCGCATGACGTCGACGATAAGAAGCTCTACACCAATAGCAAACAGCATGGTGGGTGCCGGCATAGCCAGGAGACGGATAGGTGGGTCATGGGGGCATGTGCCGCTGCAGATTGTTAGCTGAGCTTGTTAGAAGTCCAAGGGGAGCCATACGCAATGAGTTCAATCATGACAAAAAACCAGCCGACGGATAGGTTCCAGTGGAACCAGTCAAGGTACCATCTCTGTGCACCGATGACCCTGCAGCTGGAGTTCTTCTTCCACAATCTGTGGAAGCGGACAAAGTACTCGACGATTGACACAGTGCCGAGCAGAGCAGTACTGATGCTGAAGACGGCGTTTGCAGACAACTGGTCGCGAGTCAGGCCATACCACATGCCAAAGTAGAGACCGATGGGCATGAAGACACAGTCGACAACAATGAGGCACCAGAAGTAGATGATGGACTTTCTGCGGGTGCGCAGTGAGTACTTGAGCGGCGGCGGGCGAGTAAAGTCGGGGTCATCGTAGGTAACCTGCGTGTGGGGAAACATGGCGTTTGGATTTGGCGATGGGGCGCGACTTGGGTGTGCGCTCGGGTTAAGGCTTGCTGCATTTGTAACGGGTGTAGTGCTGCGCGGCTGTCTCTGGTCGTCGACGGCCGTGTCGACGTGGAAGCCTGGTACGGGCATTGTGTTTGCTTGCCCGGCCATGGCGTGCTGCGAAGCATCTGTGCTAGGCGTGGCCGGCCTTAAGGGCTCTGTTGACGCTTGCTGCGTCGCCATTGTGCGGGCGGCAGCGAGTGGGCGCTGGTGGTGATGGTGGTGGTGATGGTGATGGTGATGGTGGCAACAAAAAGGTCAGTATTATGTTTGCGGAAGGCAGCGGATGCGGCCGTGTCTTGTCGTGCGGATGGCTGGTCCTTGAGGGAGTAGCACAGTATGTAGGAGGACAAGGGCGACGACGGACGACGGAGCCAGCTAGAGGCGTCCGGGCCCATGATGTAATGGCGCTTTCCTTGCCAACATTGCCCGCTCGCGCTTTCCGTGCGCCCGCTCGCGCTTTCCTTGCGCCGCTCTTGGCGCGTCTCTTGGGCCCTCGGCGGTGACGCTGCAGCCGGCAGCCGTTGGTCGCCTGATTGCTCCCCACACTCTGTTCATCTGTGACCTCACCACCATCACCTGTGACAACAGTGACCTCACTGACCTCACCTCACTGACTTCACCTCGCCTCATCTCATCTCATCTCATCTCACTGGCAACACTGGATACATACACAGCATATATGAGTAGTACTATGTAGTAGTAGTATGTGAAGCGGCAAATCTCATGGGCTCTATGCGCAGCCTCCTCGTGTGTTGTTGCTGCGTGCTCATCGTCACAGCAGCCCTGGCTGGCGCCCACAACACGGCCAACGCCTCGCTCATCACACAGAAGCTGTTCTGGGAGCTCGAGCAGCTCGCGCGCATAGTCGACATTGCGTATTGCGTAGGCACCGCTGGCCTGGGCATCCAGAAGCCTTTCAGGTGTGCCAGCCGCTGCAGCGATGGGGACTTTGACACGTTTGAGCTGGTGACGGTGAGTGGCTGCAGCCAGCAGCGTGTCACATGACTAACACGCCCACTCAGGCATGGAACACGGGCCCTTTCCTCTCCGACTCCTGCGGCTACATCGCCATCTCACACTCCCGTACCAACCCGCGTCTCATCCTTGCTTTCCGCGGCACATACTCGGTTGCGAATACCATTGCCGACCTCTCCACCATACCACAGCCATACGTGCCCTACCCGACCGACCATGACGATGACACGTCTGAGTTCATAACACCGAGAGTCGGCTTGTTGGACCGCCACCTACCGCCCGCTGAGCCGGCCAAGTGTGACAACTGCACTGTCCACACAGGCTTCTACTCCTCGTGGCTCAACACACGAAACATCGTCCTCCCGCACGTGTCCAAGGCTCTGCAGAGGTATCCCACCTACAAACTAGTCTTGGTGGGACACTCGTTGGGCGGCGCTGTTGCAACCCTAGCCGGACTAGACTTCAAGGCGCGTGGATGGGACCCGCATGTGACCACGTTTGGGGAACCCAGGCTAGGGAATAACGACTTCAACACCTATGTGAACGAGCGTTTCAACATAACATCGAATCACGAGCATAACAAGATGCACCGCGTCACCCACGTTGGCGACCCTGTGCCTCTGTTACCATTGTCTGAATGGGGCTTCAGTATGCACAGCGAGGAAATCTTCATATCCGAGTCCAGCCTACCCCTCTCTATTGCCGACATACACTATTGTGATGGCGATGAGGATCCGCACTGTATAGCTGGTGGCAACCATAAAGCTGCTTGGCGTCTTCCTGCCCGCTTCAACTTCTGGCAGCTCTTTTTCGCCCATCGCGACTATTTCTGGCGACTGGGCTTGTGCATGCCTAGCGGTGATCCTCGTGACTGGTACGGTAAGTATTCCAGACAGCAAACCAGCAATGATGAGTTTTCCGAAATAGATGAGTTGTAATGGTGTATATAACCTTGGACTTTTGTTCTTTTGACCTTGTAACTCGTACATGTTGGCTTCTGTTCCAAGTGCCACGCTATAATGAAATAAGAAACGCCACGACTGTCCCTATGCGGCTCCTACAGACGCCTCTATGAGAAAGGAATTGTAAAGTGAAGATTATGCTAGCCGAGAAGTGTCCGTCTCTTCGCAACAGCACCAGCAAGCTCTTCGAGCACCGTCTCTGTCGTCTCCCAGTCGATGCATGCATCTGTAATGGACATGCCGTACTCAAGCCCGGCCTTGCCTTCTTTGGGTACTTTCTGAGTACCTGCCTTGATGTTGCTCTCAATCATGACACCCATGACAGCCGTCTCACCTTGGGCGATCTGTTCGGCCACGGCATGTGCCACCTTGGGCTGATTCATGTGGTTCTTCTCTGAGTTGCCGTGACTGCAGTCGATCATTAAACGTGAGTTCATGCCCTTGGACTCGAGCTTCTCGCGCGCCTCCTTGACGCTTTTGGCATCGTAATTGGTGCCCTTCTTGCCACCGCGCAGGATGACAAAGCAGTCGTTGTTGCCAATGGTGCCGACAATAGCAACAACGCCGGGCTTCGTGACGGAGAGGAAGTGGTGAGGATGCTTAGCCGAGCCGATGGCGTCAACAGCAACATCGAGCGTACCGTCTGTGCCGTTCTTGAAGCCGACGGGAAAGGACAAACCCGAGGCAAGCTCACGATGGAGCTGCGACTCGGTGGTCCTGGCACCAATTGCACCCACACTAAACATATCGGCCAGGAACTGGGGGGAAATCGTGTCCAGCATCTCACTCGCTAGCGGCATGCCTTTCTCAGTCAAATCAACGAAGAGCTGCCTTGAGATGCGCAGGCCCTTGTTGATCTTGAAGCTGTTGTCGATGTCGGGATCGTTGATTAGGCCCTTCCAACCCACCGTCGTCCGCGGCTTTTCCAAGTATGATCGCATGACAATGAGCAGATCATCCTGGTATTTCTCCTTGAGCTTCATCAACCGGTCGCAGTATTCAAGCGCGGCGGCAGGGTCGTGGATAGAGCACGGGCCAATTACGACGAGTAACCGCTTCTGTGCATCTTTGCCCTGGACGATTTCGACAGCTTCATTGCGGCCTTTGAGCACCGTGTCTCTCGACTTGGCCGTCTGTGGAATCTCGCTCTGGAGGAGGTCTGGGGGGGTCAAAGGGTTGTATCCTTTGATGCGCCAGTCTTCAGAGTTGGCTGGGTCGCCGACGGCTGGGTTTTCAATGTGGAACTGTGAGCAGGTGTTGGTTAGATGAGAGGGGAAAGAGAGAGTAGTGTAGTTGGTGCTTGTGGCCCGCACTTACAGACATGTCCACAGCCCAGGCTATATCAATAGACTGCGGGGAGCAAGAGTAAGTGTCTCTAGGGAAAGAAGTTTGTATCCGTTCGAGCAGGAGATTGTGAGCTGGACTACTTTGCGTAGACGGGCTGGCCTCTTTATGAGTCGAATCGCATGGTTTGAGTATGACGGCAGCGGAGTCGGCGTCCCTCTCATTGGTCCATGGGCGGAGTGCTCGCGCTGATTTTACTAAAGTGGCGGGGTCGCCTGGCTGTTTCGTTTCACTCAGTCCCGCCACGCCTCTCACGCATGCCAATAACCTTCATCACCGCTATCTGTTCTATACCCATACTCGTTGAACATTCTCAAGGCCCCCATTTAGATAATTACCGAAAGGTACTAAAAAAAGGTAGATTTCCTCCAGTGGGCTGACAGCGGGGCTTATGTGAGCATACCTAGTCGGTCGGCATAGCTCAGCAGTAAAATCTCTCGCGTCTGCTAGGTAAACTTCCACGACTTCGTACTCATCTACATACTACCGTCGACCAACCTGCAGGCATGTCCAAAAAAAAACCACTAACAAGGGTACCACGACTGTGACTGTGGACACAAAAAGACTGTTGTTCGACATGTCACCAGTAGTGCCAGGCGTTAGCAAATGTGCCTGGTGCCGTCATCGCTGCTCCACCAGTTCTACCCTCTACGTCACAAATATGACAGAAGAAATAAGAAGCCATTACGCGACGCCGCGCCTTCTCGCAGCTCATGCATCTACAGCTCCCCATCTTCCTGGTCGCCTGATTACTTTTCCATTAATCAGCTCATCTTCCGAGGTCAGATACTTCCACAATGGATTTATTCGACTATACCACGTTGGCATCTATTCCTATCAGCTATGCAACATGCTCCCTAGGCACTCCATCAAACCCTCCACCCCTACTTGACCGTCTAGACGCCATATCAGCTGCCGGCTTTTCCGCCGTCGAGCTCTCGTTCCCCGACATACTCTCATACGCCCAGACATTGCTTGGTTATGAGGTAGAGCCTTCAAGCTACAATGACCTCTGCAAAGTGGCGGCTGAAATCAAAAATGAGTGCGATAACAGAAGGCTGGGCATCATGATGCTGCAGCCCTTCTCCAACTACGAGGGCTGGCCCGAAGGTTCGGACGCGCGCAAGGATGCTATGGAACGGGCCCGCGGCTGGATCCGCATTATGCAGGCATGTGGCACCGATATGCTGCAGGTTGGGTCGACCGACTCACCGCTCGACAAACTCGACAAGAGCAAGATGGTGTCGGATCTGCAACTTCTTTGCGATATGCTAAAGGACCATGGCTTCCGATTAGCTTATGAGAACTGGTGTTGGTCCACGCATGCTCCGGACTGGAAACATGTCTGGAGCATCGTCCAACAGGTTGACCGACCCAATATTGGCCTCTGTCTCGATACTTTCCAGACGGCGGGTGGAGAGTGGGGCGATCCAAGGACTGTCTCCGGTTTGCGCGAAGATGTGCCAAAGGATGAGCTGGAAAAGCGGTTCCAGAAGAGCCTCAGAGAGTTCAGTACCACTGTTCCAAAGGATAAGATATATCTTCTCCAGATTAGTGATGCGTACAAGGTACCTCGGCCCTTTGATGCCGAACGCGATGATGCAGGCTTACTGCCTCGCGGCAGATGGAGTCACGACTTTAGACCTCTACCATACAATGGCGGATACCTACCCGTCGTTGATGTTACAAGAGCAGTGCTAAAGACTGGATTCAGAGGCTGGTTCAGCTACGAGGTGTTCGACGGTGGTGCAGACGGTAAGGCTACGGATGTAGACATCGTTGCGTACGCACGCGCTGCGAAGAACGTACAAAACAGGCTACTTGCCGAATGCGCTAGTCAAAAGTTACCTGAAGTAATTACACTATAGTAAATAGGTTCAGTAGAAATCGTCAGTCTACGAATAGTTCATTACTACTTTGGGAGAGCTATTTTTGCATAAGTGAATAAAGTATCTTGTAATGTAATGACAAAGAGAGAAAGAGATGAGAGAAACTTAGTGTTGAAAAAAACAAAAGGTATAGGAGTATGTACCTACAGTTTTATTATCTCTCTATGTTATAGTTGCTACAAAAGTTATTAAGCCAAAATCCCTCGTTAACTAAGGTAGCTAATACACTATAACTCTTCTTATTATATACTAGAACTCTGCAACTAACTACTTTTAGCCTAGAAGTCTTCTTAGTAGCTTTCTTTATTGTTAAGGTAGGCTTTTCTTCTATATAATTACTAGTATTATAAACTCTTACTCTTACTAAGCTGTATAGAGATTAGCTTATAGCTAGATACTAAGCTAGGTTAGATAGAGCTATATGTTTTGTGTTACACAGGGTCTAGTCTCTATAGTAAGTAGAGACTAAAGAGAGTTACTATACTTCTCTATTCTAGTCTATACTAAGATAGGTAAGCTAGAGGATAGCCGCTGTAAGAGTTATCTAGCGATCTTTAGTAGAAAAGAGTTATTAGAGTATTAATAGTTTAATTTAATAATTCTACTCTATATACGATAGAGTAATATATAATAATCTTATTAAGTATATCGTATTTTACTAGCGAGCGCTATACTCTACCAAGCGCTATACGAAAAATAGCGAGGCGTACGCGTAGTAACGTAGCTTAGTAGTATAATATAAATTTTATTCTCTTATAATAGTATAGTATTATTTAGAAGCGTCGCTATTATTTGTATTCTTAATTTCTACCTTATACGTACGAGAGTTATACCTAATCTTACTATAACGGCTGCAGCGTCGTATTACGCGTACTCTTTTCGCTAGCTTTTTACTCTTCTTACGCCTACTACTCTCTCTTTTAGCAATTAAGTCTAATACCTTACTAACTATTAGTATCTCCTCTACCTATACGTAGCGTCTCTTGTAACTCTTCTACTTAGTAAGCGTCTCTATTACGTCTTAAAGGCGCTCTATCTCTACGCGTATTAATACTATCTTATAAGCTATCTACTACGCGCCTTTTATTAGCTATTGTACCTACTTATTAAGTAAACTTACTAGAGACCCTCGATAGATTTGTATTCTATTTTAAATTAGCGTTAATTGCGCCTCTATTTCTTTAGCGTTACGTAGTGTTTTTACCTTCTAAGCAGCGTTATCTTGCTATAGTAGAGTCTACGTACGTAGCTATATATCTAGCTTTAATAATATAGCCTATAGATTATATAGAGATAATCTAGTACCTTAAAACCCTACGTAAGTATTCTCTCTTATAAATACCTTCTTAAAAGCTACTTTAAAGGCTAGTAAGAAGGTCTATTTATTAATATAGTAGATACGATCGCGTACTAAGGCTAAGATCTTATCGCTATACGCGCGCTTTAATAGCGAGAAGTAGGCGACGTTAAGTAGCTATAGAAGGTACGATAAGTATAGATATATATAAAGAGTAATAATCTTCTTCTTTTTATAGCGATCTTAGAAATCTATTAAGTAGTAGCTCTTATAGCTATTAATAATTAGTAGCCTATACACTCCTATAGGCCTCGCATGCGTATTAAAGTATTTAAGCTAGGTAAGCGCTAAATTATTATTTGTCTAGCCTATTAGGCTTACTTAAATAACCTAGTTACGTAAGAGATTCTTAGTAAACTAGTTAGAGATAAGAACCTTACTAGTAAAGATAAGGAAGAGTAAGATAATACGCCCTATTACGCTAACGCCTTATATTAACGTAGTCTACTCGCGATTACTAGGCTAAAGCTTCTTTACTTTTCTAGGTTTCTCTATACCTATTATAATAAGTTGTAAAGATATCTTACCTATTAGAAAGCTAGACTTATTAAAGTTATATATATTGTCGTCTATAATATCGTACTTCGCCTTTATATTCTAAACTAGCGTAAACTAAGGCTTAATAATTACTAGATCTTTATAGAGAGCTCGCTAGTAATTATATAGACGGGTCTAGCGCGTATATAGCTTAAGTATACGCTTAATAAACCTATTAACTTAGTTCTTACTAATAGACTTACTACTATAATCGCGTAGTAATCTATTAGCTATATCTTATACGTATAGCTTCGAGGGCGGCACTCTATATAGATTCTTATTAAGTATACGTTATATAATTACCTTCTCTTCTAGCTTTATTAGGCTCTTTAAGTTTAGCTTGTAGTCGCGTCTAGAGGGCTTTCTATCGCGTCGCTGTCGTATCGTACGCTTAGGTACTTTATAGATCGCCTTAGCGCGTTATAGGCTTATAATCTAGTCGAATTTAATATTAGAGAGAGTAAGCTATATATTAGCTTTAGTATAAGCTCTAAGAGATTATAGTTATTAAGATATTACGTATTATTACTACGTACGCGTATTAGTAAGGAGAACTACAGCGCTTAGTAGGGTGTGGCGCTCGCTAGTAAAATATAATAAGTAACTTATAAGAAAGTATAATTAATTTTAACTATAATAAATATAATAATAAAAACTATCTATTCTTTATACCTTTATTACTATATTCTACTATCTATACTATCTACTTAATCTCTTAGATAGTGTGTATAGCTTCTATTACTACTATCTATCTTCTTAGCTACTATCTATAGATAGTAGAGTCTTAGCTAGATAGTAGTTACGTAATCTCTATACTCTACGTAAATTCTTATCTTCTAATATATACGTCTATTATCTCTTAACGCTATATCTCTTATTAAGAAGAGACCTCTACTTATTACTACCTATATCTATGTAGCGGTGGAATAGCGTCCGTTTTAGGATGCGTTTGGCCGCTGCTTTTGGAGGCGTTTCCACCTCGCTTAGCCTCTGTCCCATTGCCGCTTTAACCAAACCCATGCTCACTGACCACGCTAAGTGGGGGCTTACCTCGCCGCATTGTTGTCCTCATCATGCTGCCCTGCTAGTAGGACGAGGAAGGCTGCAAGTACCGTCAGCGCCTCCGTGAAACCCAAGAATGGCACTGCGCCTACAGCTTGCCCATGGGCCGGCGCCTACTTATTGTGATGGCATGCTCACTATCCCTTCTGCCATCGCCTCTCCTACTTCTTCTCTCGAACTTCCTCCAGTCGCTCGCCTCCTACGACAATGCCGTCCTCCACGAAGCGAAGCATTCGAAGAGAGCCAGCCACCTCTACTGCCGTCAAGAACGCTGCTCTGGTGCGAAATCGCTACTCATTGCGTCGATCCAACCCACCTCCAGCTGCCGTCTCGTGCTGGGAAGGGCAGTCGGACACCAACTCGTTCTCCGACACGTACTCGGACCCCGATACTGAGGCGGATACGGATATTGAGCCAAGTA
This sequence comes from Pyrenophora seminiperda CCB06, assembly GCA_000465215.2. Lineage (NCBI taxonomy): Eukaryota > Fungi > Ascomycota > Dothideomycetes > Pleosporales > Pleosporaceae > Pyrenophora > Pyrenophora seminiperda. Next base: position 1,160,680 of record KE747843.1, read on the forward strand.
CGAGTGAAGATGCTGGCCTGATCTCGGAACAGGAGCCAGACACGGACCTGGACTCTGAAGCTGAAGAGATACTGAAGGACATTGCTCAATTGAGGGCGGAGGGGCCGGCAAAGCCAAACCATACCCCTCATACGGTGAAACTATGGAAGAGGGAAGGCGACTTCTGGGAGAAGTAAGATCTATCTCATCTGCATACATTTTATCTTTGCAGACTCTTGACTAACGCATATTAGGTACTGTTTCAAGATTATGAAAAAGACCAAGAGGTCCCCAGAAGAACAACTACGCGCATGCGACCCAGAGGCATTTAAAGCGTACCTCCGCTGGCGGAAGAAGCATTCCCGGGTCAAGAAGGAGAGCTCAATGCGGAGCTATTGGAAACGAATCAGCATGTGCTATATGGATCTTACACGCCACACGATGGACGCTGATGTCCTCACCGATGTTTGTAATGTA
>KE747843.1:1162364-1178104 GCA_000465215.2 Pyrenophora seminiperda CCB06
TATATTCTGATGGACACGTTTCTCCCTTGCATAGCGGCGCACTAACACGGCGGTAGTGGATTCCAACCCTAATGCTTGATAAATCCGAGAAGGAAAAGCATGCCATGTACGTCCAGGATCTCTACGCTATCCTCCACGCACTCTGGGTCGACGACACCAAACCCCTCCATGGCTATATCCGAGTTCAAATTTCGCTTCTTCTCCTCCTTAGCGCTGCTACAGCCACGAGACCAGGTGCCATTGTCGAAAGCGCAAGCGCTAAGGGCAGCAACAAGTCACTCTCGTTCAGGAATATCGAACTTCTGAAGGTTCGCAGCACTGTAGATCCCAGCCGGAGTACTATTGTGGCGAATGTCAATCTCGAGAACATCAAGAATAAGGAAAAGGATGGGAAGCCGTAAGTTGAATAGTTGGTGTGGGAGTCAAGAAGTCTTGCTGATTCGTACTGTGTTGTGTTGCAGGAAGAAGTTCACTTTCCGTCTAGAAGGGACCCTCGCCTTCTGCATAGTTTCGTATATCCTGAGCATTGGCGTCAGTCAAGGAGCATTGAGGGACGATTTTACTAGCGTTCAGGATATATTTGACCTCAACATACCTGCGGGCCGTGACGTACTCCGCGTCAAATGGAAAAAGGAATTGCTAAACCAACCCTTTCTATGCGATGTTAGGAACACCAGCGAAGGTGTTCGTATACTAACAGAGCAAGCGTTTCCTTATGCGAAATACCGCGATATATTTGTACGCTTGGGGCGTGTTGCGGGCTTTGAGAAATCATTGGAGCTGTACCAGCTCCGTCGGGCTTCTGGGAGGAATATCAACAGTAAGTCTGCCTTAGACCGCGTGTTGCTTTTGTTTTGCCCAAGCTTATAGGATCCACCAGGCGCGCTTGACCCAGTAGAACGGAACCAGACTATGGGTCATCTCGGGAGCACATACGAAAAGTACTACACGCCAACGCATATTGCGCGCGACTTTCAGTCTATCTACTTTGGAAGCCCTTCAGAAGACCTCCTCATCCAATCTGTTGCACGCATGGGCTTATCACGGGATCGACGTGCACCCACGGAGCTGGATGACGCGCAACAGGAGGTCTTACGGAACGATCCTGCACTCGCGGCCCTTCGAGAGGAGCGAGAAACGTACAAAGGACAGCTTCATGACCAAGGTTTCCATCCACTCTCGAAGGGTCAAGGGACGGATCTTTACAAGAAATACGAGGACTCGAAGCGAAAGATTAGCAGTACATACCAGAGATTGTACAGAGAACGGTTAGATGCGGCCTACAACGAGTTCCATGAATCGATCGATACAATCGAGATAGCCAGGCAACTCAGTGGGAAGGCCGCAGCTGAAGTCCTGACGCTACCAGCCGTTGAGTTTGAACTTCGGGAGCGAGCCACCATCGCCGGCATGCTCTTCAAGCCAATTCAGGACGACAAAGCCCGGGTAAGATTTGTGCGAACCTTGGCTAGATTGTGCCACAAACAAGAAACGCGGCAACCAAAGGCATTCAAGCGAAAAAATGTGGGTTTGGTAACCCGCGAAGCCAACGGCTCATGTTTGTCAAACAAACGAAAGAAGGGCACCGATGGTGTTGAGAACAGCCTGCTGAATCAGGATGGCGAAATTGCGGAAGAAGAGCTTGACGTACCTCCGCGCGGAAACATCTTGCAGGCTCGGTTTCGGCAGCTATACCCAAGAGTGCTCCCTCATCCGGTATGCCTTATCTGTATAGGGAATGAAGAGTTCTCGTATGAACGGAGGATGCGCCATGTTCCACGAAAGGATGTCCTGAAGAAGCACGTGGAGACCCATTTCCGACTCCCTGAACTTCAGTCAGGGTTTCAATGCCGCCACCCTAGTTGTTCCGTCATGCTGGTTGACACGATGCATTTCAAGAGGCATGCGCTTGACGTTCACGGAGTGTCTCACTGATGCGCCTAAACTCCCCTCCGCTGGTACATAGTGCAACGAAAGCAAATTATCACGGCTGAATATACATGGCAACGGTTCCTTTTTGCTTCTTCGATGAAATATGCGCTTAGATTTTGCCCCTTCTTCACCGTAGTTTTGCTTGCAATGTCTATGTCTGAAGTTACCACGACGTCTTAAGCTCGTGCAGCAAGTCAGCCAGCTGCGCTAAAAGCCACGGCTCCAAGTGCCGATAAGCGCATCAGCCTCATCATCGTCTTTCATTCATGAAATGTGCGACAGACTGGCAATCAATAAGACAAGGGGCATAACGCTGTCGATTATCTCTCTACAGCGCTGGCTTGATATCGGCTAGCTCGGCGGTGCGCAACGTGGTGTATGCGATGGAGGTACCCGGACGCGGCTGCGTTAGCTTCCCAAACGTTGTCTAAATAGATGGGCCATCGTACCACGAGCTGAGGGTAACCGTGCGAAGGTTGTCGTTCACAGCCCACTTTCCAATGGTTTGAAAACCTGCACATACAATCTGTAGCCATTGTGAAGCCTATGATTATGCCTCGATTGGTTTCTGGTGCTAGGCACATCCTGTTTCCTTGAGCTCATTTTGAGCCACCTGGAGGATCTGCTTCATATCAAGGTACAGCTGTGGGTTGGGAGACCTCCATCTCTCACCATTAGGAAATACTTTCCTCCGAAGCTTATTGACATATGGGAGTAATGGCTGGTAATATGGCGTAAAGTTGGTCTGGGCTGTTTTGAGAAAGTCTCGTTCATCATCCACAACGCCTTTTTTTGCGCCAGCTAACTCTTCTGAATCGAGGTAGTTCCATTTATCGAACCGTGGAACAATCCTCGCTTCCTGCGGACCGTCATAATGAATGCATATCCAGAATAGCACCCAGAAAAAGGATTCAAGATCGTGCATGTAGGAGTGTTGTTCGTCGTCTAAAAGTACCCCGATTGCCATGAATGCTCTGGTACCAGTCTTACCCCAAGCGCCTGAAGACTTTTCGCGCTGTTCTTTGATGGCAAGATCGAGATCGATTAAAAACGCGGGCCAGGAGGGGTTATCGTTATCGTCGTTCACCATGAGATTGTTTAGCGATATGTCGCGTTGAAGCATGCCTGCTCGTGTATGCAACGACTCATACCCTTCGATGCATTGTTCGAATGCAGCCAGCAGACTGATCTGGGAGCTTGCTTTGTAGATAGCCTTCCCGTAGTCGCTGACGATGACACGGCGGTGTACCCGATTCGAGACAGCACGTTTCACTGGAGAGCTCGAGCAAGTGCGCTTGCTAGGCGGCAAAGGTGCGTCTGTACAACTCGAGGATCGTTTTCGCCCGATGAGGTTGTTGCTTCCGTCCCTTCGCGAGGTCCGGCGTCCGGTCGTGCTCGGTGGCAGCATCGCTTTCTCTGGCTTGTAGTTCGTCGCCTTCGTTACGTCCAGGCCTTTCCGTACGTTTGCGCGGATGTCGTCATCTTGACCACCTACACAAACCGTCTCGTGGTGGAAGTACCTTGCAACGTTCACCACCCCCTTCTCAGTCGCCGCGCGTAGCAGTTCGCCTTCCTCTTCGCGCTCCGGATACTGCCATGAATCCTTGACAACGAGCGGCGTGCCAGGATCTTCTTCTTGATAAACTTTCCAGCAGGTTGTTGCTCGACCAGCGACGCAAGGCACCCTCTTTATGACCCTGTCAATGACGAGGCGCTCTTTGCCATTGTCCCGCTCGATCTCAATGTACCGCTTGTCTCCAACTGTAATGATCGTCGGGTCGAACCCCAGCTGCTCCTCGTTCATCCAAAGAAACCCAAGCATTGCAGACACAAACTGCAGTCCATCTTCATTGACGTCGAATTGCTCGGAGGCGATGCCTCCAAGTCGGTCAAACTCCCACAGCCGCATAAAGGGTCCACAGAGAGTGAAGCCAAGAACGAAGCGGCGGCTGTCTTGAGCAGCGAGCACCTCCCTCGCGTATCGGCCGAGGTCAAGCCACGCCTTGGACGCTTTGTCGGCCAGCGGGTTGCTCTTGAGCTCTCCAGGTATGAGGATCTGTGACCAGCGGCACTTCGAGTCCACGCCGGCGTTCGGATCGTCCACAAAGCCAATATCCAGCTTGCGATCGGCAGCGGAGCCTTGCAAGGGTCGATGGGGCTGTGCCAACGGTCGCCGTCGACCATGGGATCCCAGCATATGCTCTTCCGCAAAGTCCAGAAGCTGGTCTATAAGCGGCGCGAACCAGCTCAGAACGTCCTTTTCCTTTGCCCCTTCAGGCCAGCCCTGCCAGCCGCTCTCCACCTGATAGAGCGGGCTTTCCCCCTCCTTGCACTTCTTGAACACGGCCTCTGCCGCCGGTCTTAGCCCTGGCACGTCTTCGAAAAACGCCTTGAAGAAACCGGGTATGCCAACGTACAGGTATCCCAGCTCCTCCTTCAGCACATCATCTACGTGTTTGCGGTGCTCGGTCGAGTTCGCGAAGCTGCCTGTGTTGATGGACAGGGGCGTTTGTTGGAAGGACGAGGTAGGGCGGGGTGGAGGCGTCGATTCGGTGACGGCGTCGTAGACTCTGTTCCAGACGACTTCATCAGGTTCGTTTTCGAGGACTGCTCGAAGAAGTGGTTTAATGCGTTCAATGTCAAAGTTGTCAGCTTCCGTCGAGAGTTCAAGTCGCAATAGATCACTGCGAAGAGTCCCTCGGCCTGCGACGGACGGGAGTGATCGGGCAACTGGTAGACCTTGCAATGCTGTGATGAGATGGACGGCTAGGTCTTTCAGTTCTAGTATGGCTTAGACGTGAGAACAACAGAGGAGGTGTGGGCATTACTTTTGTCGGATACGTTCAAGTCCCTACTTAGGGTATTAAACGAATTGCGGACGCTGCTCAATTCCTCTCCTATGGGTTTAGAGTTGAGTATTTCCAACCGAGACGGGGCTGCCATTGTTTGCAGTCGCTCAAGGAGTCGTAGTTCGGTTGCGCGAACGAGCTTGCATGCGCAGACTTTCGTACGTAGAGACTATGAGTGACCGAGGCAGAAAGTCCATTGTGAGAGGGTACGGCGAGGACGAGGATACAAGCGGCGAAGTACGCGACCCGCGCGCAGGCCAAGGAGGTTGGCTCGGCAAAACGTCGGCGATGGACAACGTGTGTCCGGCCCACGTGATCGCGTGATAATGCTGCAGTCAGCGTCTATTTACCCCGCCTTCGCCGTCGCAAGCTCTTTCGTCCTCCAAACTTCAGCCGACGTTGCTCAGAACTCGTCGGAGGGCGTTGGGCTGACTAGCTAGCCTATCAAAACTGTGTTGTGTTTACTGTGACTGTTGGCGATATGTGTCACTCTCAAGTATAATCTTATATCCGTTCTGCTATGTGATTTGGCTTTGTATCGTCAGATCTTCGCCTCATCGCTTTAGCCAAGCGCTCCAGTTATTCTTGGCGTCTCAAGGCAGAAAGAACCGTCACTTCACCTCTTTCACGCCTTTTCTATCGAATGCTGTAATAAGCGAAAGTGGAAGGCTTCCGATCGACCTTCTCAACGTCCCTTTATTGCGCCTTCAGTATCGCTTTCACGCGCAGATCTGATGGTAAAATACCTCTCACCATAGAACCTTCCAAGGAAGCGACTGACCAAAACCCAGCTACTCCGCAATCTCTAGAAATCCAAAATGTACCTTCAACACGACACAGCTACCGACCAAGAGCTCGCCAGCTATTGCGCTCGCTCCAATCTTGACCGCGGTGTACTCTATGAACTCCACGGCGGACATTCGGTCATCAGAATCTCAAGCGACGTAGTCATCAAATACGGTTATGGATTAACGCAAGAAGAGGCGACGAGTCAGATCCGAGTGTACGATTTGATTGACCAGACAATTATCCGCGTTCCCTGAGTACACCGGTTCGTCTCATACAAGGGCATTAGATACATTATAATGGAATACATCGATGGAAAACTTCTAAACTTTACGGAAGATCCTATAGCATGTGACCGCATTGCCAAAGCACTAATTAGCTCATTTCTCGCAAATTCAGAATGATCAACCTGGCCCACTTGGCGGAGGTCTCGCACGCGGACTTCTGTGGATAGAGGGAGATTGGATCTCGCCAACGAGCGCTAATGATGTTGAAAACTATTTCAGCACACGACAGTTACAACGTCATGAAAAATTGAATATCGAGGATCAACCCTACAATTTGTGTCATCTTGATATCGCTTCCCGTAACATTCTTAAACTGAGGAACGGTTCGTTGTGTCTTCTTGATTGGGCTTCAGCTGGGTTTTATCCTAGATTCTTCGAGATCTGCACCTTGCGAGATGATATGAGAGCAAGTGATTTTTTTTTGAATATCTAAGAGGTTTTAGAAGCGCACATGAACATACTCAAGTCGATTTACCTTTAATTCCAATCCAACCTAAAGCGGACAAAGAAGCCGGTATCCCATGGTCTTTACATAGATAATTGAATGAATTGCGAACGCTGCTCAATCCATCCTCTATCGGTATGGAGCGAGTATTTCTGATCGAGATGGAACAGCCATTTTTCGCAGCTGAGCAGAAAGCCATCGTTCCGTCGGCAGACTTTCGACCAGATACGCCGAATGAAACATGAGTTACTAAGATCGAAAGTGCATTGTGAAAAGGTACATCGAAGGTAAGGAGGCAAACGCGCCACCAACGCGCTGACCACAGGGACGGGCGCGGGATAACGTCGGCGTTCTCGCGCTTGGCACTAGTCGTTTGCACGGGCCATCGTTCCAGGGGATTATATTGTGCCTGTGCACTTGATGTGCTGATTCAGTTGATGCGCGCGCGGTGCGGTGCGCGGCGAACACCAAAACCATCCACCAGAAGATGAGGTTATTAAGACACCAGCAATAGCTATTATCTTAAGATTTTGTGGTGGAGTAGCAAACAAAGGCATGCGATCAAAATGTACTACTTAGATTTCTCTGGAAAGTTGACGTTGTGGCCGCGGCGTGTGGTTCGCAAAGTGCATCATCCTCCATGGCCAACTTAGTTGGAACAACATGCAGATCGGCCACTCTGAAGGGTTCCTGGCATGAAAATACTACGGGCAGCGGATCCGGGTGCGTTGCACCCTTTGAACTTGGGCTCCAGCTCACCCCACTGTCAGTGCCCAACTTACCGACGGCCAGTCGCGGTAAACTAGGCTTTGATGCCCGCCAACCCCACTTCATCTGAACTATACTTTGATTCTCCCGCTGTCTAAACTTGCTACATTCATCAACCTTTTCGCTCCCGTAATGTCTAAATCGGCTCTCTAGCTCAACGAGTCTTCATCTTCATTCCGTTGCACACCCAGATTCTACTACGCCGGCTTCTGACAGCCCGTTGGCCTCTCCTTTGGCGCCAAAACTCCAGTCCGTTTCCGTCGCACGAACTGGCCTGCTCCAGACCTGAAGCTCTGGGGCCTGGATTTGAAGTTATGTCAACCACGGAAACAGATTTGGTGAGTTGTTACTCCTGCACTTGTGTTTACCATAACTAATCGTTGCAGAGAGATAGCTGGCAGGACTCTACCACAGCCCAGTTCGGGGACGAGCACAAGCGCGCGGTACATCTATTTGAACAGAAGAATCACACGCGGACCTTATATTGCAAATCTTGCGAGGACATACGGTTCCAAGATGAGAATGGCACAACAGTGTGGAATACGCATGGCAGTGGGCAGATAACGCTCCCAGCGGGCATACGTGTTCTTGCGAAAGGTGGATGGGCTATGTGTGAATGAAGCGTTTTGATTACCTGTACAACATTTGGACAATCTGGAGACATTCCATCCATCCAACGCACAAAGTGACCATAAGACAGGACCCTGGATATACATGTACCTTCACACATGATGTCTCGATCTCCAATCCGTCCTGTATCTCCTTTATCCATGCATGACTGGCGATGATGCCACTCAACACGATGCTGCCAAATACTGCTCCGATCTGACCCCTGACTGCACGTTCGAGTGCAAAGGGTTCTGCTAACTAGTAAGTTGTGGTTCTGTCCTTGATTTTTCATTCCTTACCTGCCGTGATAGGTTGAGGCACTTGGTGACCGAAAAGTATTCTCAGAAGCTCTGTGTCGAACCCAACCGTCATTCTGATGATACAGTCGAAACTCTCGTCAACCAGTAAGAATGTCGTGATGTCTCGAACAGCTCTAGCAGAGGGCATGGCAAATGAGGAGTGGATAGCTTTCTGCGACACCCCGGTGAAGCACCAACATGGTCGCCCGGCCAAGGAATATTGTGCAGCCAACTCGACGGACCCTTTACCAAGTCGTCGAGCCTTTTTGTGGTCTGACGTTGTCAATACACGTGGACAGCTGTCACTGAATGTACACCTACCGGTCATAAATTGTTCATAGTCTTCGCCTTCAACATTACAAAGTCGAACCACCTTGTCAACATCGTCATTTGCAGAGATAATATGCAGCAAATTCCGAGATGCCGTCTCAGTCCGCTGTATAAGCAAGTCAAGCTGCTCGGGCTTGAGGTCTCTAAGTGCCTTTTGGGTGAGACACAAGCCGCAGATCTTGATGGATGTGCAATCCAGCTTCCGAAGAGCCTGGGTTTTGGGGTCATCCCGAGTCTCGAAAACGTAGGGCAGGAAGCGCTTGAGCCTGGTTAGGATATGTGGTTCGAAGCCCGTGAAATCTGGTAGCATTGCATTCAGGGCTGGCTTCAAAAGCTCGATGATCTCCAACTCAAGGCGCATCTTCTTGAGAGCTTCAAGAGCATTGTCAATAGGAGCGTCGTTTGCTCTTAGAAGAGCCTCAGGATCGAAAGAGTTACACAATGACTGGACTTGTTGTAGATACTCTCGCGCATCCATTGTGCGATACGCAGTCAAAATGAAGCAGGGCCTTGGTGAAGCGGGATGGAGCAGGGGGAATAGCAAAACAAAAGTGTTGGAGGGAATTTGTGTGCGCAGGGTGCCTCATTTAGCTAATGGACAAGAGGTATGTGCATTTGAGACGAAGCCGTGTGCAGCATCGAAATGGACGAAGTGAGGGGCAAATTGTTCCAAGCAGGGGTCTGATCCACATCAAGTGGAGGCGAAGTTGTCTTGGCCCACCCTACTAGCTTGGGCTGCATGCAACAATGGCTCATCGCAAAATGACCCAGATTTTGGCGACAAGAACATCATTTAGATGTTGGCTTACAGCTCTAATCAATGATTATACTCGCAGCAAAAAGGGGTACCATTGATATCAATGAAAACAGTTAAGGAACCTCCATGGCTAGGTCGACATTACCCTTCCAAACAGAGTATCATTTACAGTAACAGCCCTAAGGCTGCGTGCTCACCACATGCATCTGCAAGAACGCAACAATGCGAAGATCATCCTTTCATGCAGTGCTTCCGGGTTGTTACGACTGCAAGCCCCTTCACACTTGCGGATGTATCCACAGTGAATGCTAGGTTTGCTCATGCAGAAGTACTCGAGGGCACTGACCGGATGAGGGAACTTGTCAGCAAGGCATGGAATTAGGTGAGAAGGGCTAGGAGGATGGATTTAAAGTCTCTCGATCACCCTACGAAAACTCCTTCTCACCAAGTCAATTTACTCATACGCATCTATTCAAGTACAGCCCACCTGACACTCTTCTTTCACGTCAAAACTATCCTTTGTCATCTCTTTAGAGGTGGCCCACCATACAATACTTTCATTAAGCCAATTCCTTCCTAAATTCCTCTAACAGGAGCAGAGCATTCACTGTCGACCAAGTACTATTGCTCTACAAAGGCAGATTAATGTTTGATTGCCCTGATATAATAATAAAAGCCCCAAAAGTGAGGCCAGCCATTCATTCCCTCTGAAGCACATGCTTACGTTAACAAGCACCTCCTTCCATCCGCCATGTCCGACTCTACCAACCACTCGAACTCCTGTGTTACCAATACCTCCAATGCAACAGGCCAGCAGGCTACCAGTTCTGCAGCAAACCCCCCAATCACGTCCAGCACTCAGCCGAGCCCTTCCACCTCCAGTGTCGGTACCCACGCCGTCAACAGAGGACTCGTGAATGGCAATCACCAAGCCCAGCGCACAACCCCAACCGGTAGTACTATCAATAGCGACCACCAAGTCAGAGACAACGCCCTAAACAATCAAAATGACACGCCGCCCTCTGCAATGATGATTGTGGAACATACAGATGACCCCACTGTTCGAAGGCTTCATGAGGCCTTCCACACGGATGCGCCGCAACGTCCTAGACGGCCTTTCACACGTGCGAGTTCTATAGCGCACGAAATGACCGCCAGGGATAGACAAGAGTTTGGTCTACAGCCTGACACTGCCCAATCAGAAAGTGCTTCCAACAACAATCAATCGACAACTTCGGAGCCTGACGGTTTCGATCTCTTCGAAATCCCCTCCTCTGGAATCCCACCAGTTGCTGTCAGGAACACTCCGGTCACACTGGGTATGTCTCAGGTAGATGACTTCAGCCCGTCCGGTGCCCTACAGCCTGGTCCTCCACAGGCGAACAGTTCCGGATCCCTCAGAGTTTCTCAAGCGGCTGACTTTACTGCCTTTGGCTTCCATGCAAGTGAATTGCCATCATACCCTATGCGTCGTTCGGCGCCGCCTAGCGGAACGGCCGCACTTTCCAGTCATCCTCTTGGGGAAGCAAGCGACGCAGCCACCATGCTCAACTCTACCCCACTCGTCAACGGAAGACCTAGTAACAGCGACCAACGCCCTTCATATTCCCTAAGAGATTTAGAGTTGAGTGGCGACGACTCCAATACAGCTGGGGGTGTATATGCTACTGTCCATTCTGAGGCTGACTGTACCCACCGACAAGCAGAACACAGCAATGGAGATGTTATTGAAAATGGCCATGGACGAGCGCAGGCCAGCCCAGGTACACCAATGAATTCTCCACCTTCGGTCAACGTGAGCGAACTGCGATTGGGCCCGGTGGGCAGGGAGTCACACACCGAGCTTGCGCTTTTCAGCCAGTACAGCGAAGACGAGCCAAACAGAGCTGCTCCAGACGAAGACACTACAGCAAGCAGCTCCGAAACCCCAGTAAGGCGCCGTGCTCTTGTTATTCGGTTTGGGAATGTACTCGCCAACCATAGCGATGGACGAGCACCAGCCTGCCCAAATACCCCGTTGCAGCTGCAGACCACAGATTCACAGCCGCCGTTCGACCTTTCCAGTCACCATCCGGGTAGGAGGGCTAGCAACTCTTCTCTAGTTCATGGTAGTACGCCCGACAACAGCATTCGCAACAACACACCCAGAGATGACGGGCGTGCAACATGCTTGAGCGATTACTCGCCACAAGAGCCTCCGTCAGCTGAGGATATAGAAAGGTGGAACAATGCATTCGAACATATGCGTGCTCCAGAGAACGCCACGGAAGACCAGAGACACACGAACCTAGCGACACTCCGGGAAGCCAGGGCACACCACAATGCTCTCAACGGTGATGGAAATGACTTGGACTCTGGGAGCAACGCAGAGAATATCCGATCGAATACACCATCCGATCCTTCTAACCCAATGGGCCACCAGGACACTGCTCATCTGATCGCGAATGGACACATTCCTAACCATGACCGTCCAACTGCGGCGAGCATTCCTGATAACGCCCCAGGAAACGGAGGTAATCCGATGTACTTGACCGATTATTTGGAAGAGCTGTCAGCCGCTGAGAGAGAAAGATCGACTCGTGCGTTCACCGCTGCTCAAGTCGGGGGCAACATAAGCCCGAACTTCTCTCCAAACCCTGCCAATCTGAGTGCTCATCAAGGCCATACCTCATCAGTCGTTAACAGAAACGTTGACAATCGCGACCGCCGAGCTCCAAGGACTGTGGGGTCCTTGAGACGAATAAATGCCGAAGAGAACGAGGCTTTCTGGGATGAGTTTGACGACTCTGAAAACAGTTGAGGTTCTGGTTAGAGGTTGTGGGGCGGGTAGGATACGTATAATGGGACATCGTTGTTGGGATCGACGGGTTGTTGGGAAGGCCTGAACAACGTGCGGATAATGGAACTGTAGAGTCGTTTGCTTTCGTTTAGGTATAATAGCTAAACTATCCACTTCATTAATACGTATGAGCCATTGAGAATGATTTGTGACTCGTCCTCGTAAAGATAAGGGAGGCATCCTCCGAGACATGGCCCAAGTTGGGGATAACGTAAGCGCCGTGGTAACCAATTTCCGGCCACAGCACGTTCGACGACGTGCACAGAAGCCAGGAAGCTGGTTCTGGCACTCTCTTGCGTGTTGCGATATTAACATAGCCGTATGCTGTGCTGCATCGTGAATTTGTTCCATAGCCGTCGCGCTCACGGCCAATTGACGGATCATCGAAAAGCTGGGCGCGTCGGTTGACTCAGCAACAGCGCCACGCAGCCAGGGAACCAACGACACAACCGCAGCTAAGGCGGTGAGCCACCGCTACTTGACGTAGCCTTCGTTGCCCTCGACTTCGTAGGAGCAGTCATACCCGTCGCGAAGGTCATGGGCATCTAGTAGTCTGCTGATCTCGGCACGGATCAGCTTGTGCGAGCGTGTAGGGCTGGCGTCGTGGTAGGCATGTGCGAGAATGACAGCTCGTCGTATGACTAAGCCAAATAAGCGAACAGGTCCAAACTGGACCAGTTTCTCATTGGCCACTAGCCTAAGCTCTGTAGGATACCGAATGTGCATCCGGAGATTCGATTATCCGAAATGCCCCTCCCACCGAGGTTCCGTTGGGCGAGTGATGAGATCTACCCCAACTTCTCGCGCTAGATGGCGTGAAAGCTCAACTCTGTGCAGCCAGACCGCGTTTGAGAAATCACATTCAGGTACGGTACGATCCTCTCGTGCTCCATACACACCACTAACTCTTCTTAAGTAGCGAAAGAAAACCACCGTCGAACAGCCACGAACGCACGCTCTCGTCCTCCTCATGCCCGAACACCTGGCGGCATACCCGCTTGAGAAACCACTACTAGACCTTCTAAAAGAACTTGGGAAATGGCTCGAGGATAATGGTACTTTTGCGCCAGGAATCCAAAACTTTGACAAATGTACAAACTCAGACTTAACTGAAAGAGTGCGCCAAGTGTGGGAAAAGATAAACGTATTGTTCGCCCAGATACAGGGCACGAGTGATGTAAGTGGCACTACGCTATGGTTGAAACCACTAATTATATTCATAGCCTCCAAAGCTCTGGGGTATTTCAAGATCACAACGTGGAGGTGGTTGGATGATGAACACGCGCGGGCAACTTGTTGTTCCTATTCGAAGGACAAAGGACTCGACTCCATATATTCAACAACCTAATGGTGCATCTACGGAATTTGCACCCGGTAAGGCGATGTATTTGGCGCCTAGTAAGCTAGCATTCATTAGCGATGACGTGGAGTTCTTCTTCGTACACTAGCGTCTATAGCACCTACCTCGGGAGCTGCAATGATTCTGCTTGAACTAAAAACTGTACAATAGATGAACCACTAATGTTGTCTATGAAACAAGTGGTTGCAGTGAAGATGTAGGTCGCCAGGTTCCATTCACTGGCCAAACGTCTGCAAGTCCAATTGCTGTAGAGGCATTACCGAACAGCGTGAAGTCAGCAGGCTGGAGAAGCTCTGTACAGGGGATACCAAAGTCCGAGAAATTGGCGGGCTGCAAAAGTGCTGTGGGGTCACCGAACTGCGTAAAGTCGGCCGTTGGCCAAACGTCGTTTGAGGATGTGCTGTGACCAGTATACGTAGAGGCTTGCTCTGTCTCCCCATTTACCATAATATTGAGACTTGGGGGAGGCCTTCTTGTATCATCGTTTCCAGGGATGCGAACCGTTTCGCTGTCGGCGTTACTGCTCGGACAGTAAGATCTGCCGCTCTGGTCATGATTCCCTCCTCTTGTATTTCCGCCATGATAATGTTCCTGCGGTATGGGTGTATCTACACGAATGTGGGGTCAGCTGTGAGCACGAGCGTGGAATACAGTCATGTCTTGCCTTGATGTCGCACAATGCCACCAGACGTTGCATGAGAGGCTTGATGTTCCAAGAGTATGCGAGCTTGCGTGGCAACTAAACCGGTATGACCGTCTGAAGATGTCGCTGCTTGAGATATTAGTGAGTAGGCAAATAGCATAGTTGCGAACCTACACTCATTCGAGCTGCACAACCGCCGCCGTTTCGAAGCTTGATAGTCGGGTGCCTGCCCTTTGTACACCTTATAAGCATCTAGCATTAAGGGTGAGATGCGGGTGGCCACCTCGAGTGCGTCAGGGAGCACTTTGAGTGCTGCCACAAGTTTTTCGATTTTCATCCTACAAAACGACCGGTGCGTAATTGCTATGAAACCTATGAAGCCGGCACAGTTGTCAGAGGAGATTAGGTTCATCTTTTCAATGGCAAGAGCTCTGAGTCCATTCCGGATGGCATCGCGTACGACGTTGACATCCTGAAGAGGAAACTTTGCAGTAGCGTACGTTACGATCGAGTCGGTACCCCGCTTTTTCCCACGCATGTTCGCGCTCTGAGAAGCGTCGAGAAGTCGATTCGGGTGGGCGTGGATGTAATCTTCAGCTAAACTTCGCTCGGCCATCACACGCCGAATGTCGCATCGAAGGTCAACCGTTCTGGTGTTGCCATCAGCGACTCGAATGTCAATGAGGCGATAATCATGATTGGGGAGTTCTCCAATCACTGTGTCCGCCTTGTTGACTGCGCAGAAGTCTTCGAGTTCTTTCAGTCGCCTGGTTGAAAGACCAATGTTTTCTATCGGCTTCGGTTTCGAGGACTTCGGGTTCGAGGCTTGAGTAAGATGGGACTTCAGTCGCTCAATGCCCTCAACTCGAGCAAGTTCATCAGGTGAAGTTTGGCAAAGAATGTTGACGGCATTGGTGAGTCGGTTCATGTCGCCTGTCTGAAAGGGCGAGTGAGTTGAAGAGGGCGAAACATCTGTTGCGTTGTTGGTCGATGCCCTCTTGCGGACAAGTCACTCACGGGTCGGTGCTCTTGCAGGTGGAAATTGTGGCGCGCGGGATGTGCATGGATCATGGCAGGCACGAGCAATGATTGGCCTTTTCGTTGACATGTCGACGAAAAGGCCAATCACAATCCTTAGTAGTTTCGAACGGCAAAAGCAATGCTTTAGTGGCGCCTCTTGCCAAACCGTTGGCACACCAGGAGTATGAGCAGTTATTACTGTGCGCCCCACATTATGCATTCAGCTCAACCTTACGTTCGTCATTATCAGGAAAAGTTAAGGTGATCAATGCCTTTTTTTGAATTTGTGCATGACTCAAACGCTCACAATGAGCTCGACACTCGATCCTCCACACTTGCGAGGCACGGCTTCTGGTACCCACATCCGCGTCTCGCTTCCCTCACTACCAACCCAGTTGACCGAGGCCACTCCAGAGCGTTTCTTTTCTCGGATCATCCATGAGGTTTTGGAGATCATTTTCCCAAGAGCGGGCAGACAGTCACGTTATATTACTGCAAACAATGACAATGTTTTAGGACTATAAAGACACTGTAGCGGAAACAGGCGCAGTGGTTCGAGAGCCGAAGCCGAATGAAAACGCATATCCCCGGGCCGCGGTGCTACTCCTTCACAAAGCCAGACTTCACACAAGTGATAATGAAATATTTCTCCTTCAACGCTTCCCTATAGACACGGAAACACACGAAGCAATCATTCGTCGCATTCTGGAGATAGATCCTACGTTCAAAACTGCGAGCGTTACAGACATGAATACGAAGCTCTTTACACAGAAGAAAATTGGGTTGCGTGGTAGTACCTTTATATATGCTTTCGGC
>KE747843.1:1188284-1202003 GCA_000465215.2 Pyrenophora seminiperda CCB06
AGAATAAGAGGCTACGTGCAGAAAATCAGCGTCAACAACAAAAGAAGAGTCGGCAGCGTCAATATATTGCTTCTGGTGGAGTGCTCCAGGTGCAGCAGGCTCAGCAGTTAGCTGCAGAGGCAGAGAGAGTGGTGATGGAGGCTAGCCAGAGCCAGGCTGGTGAGCGACGTCGGCGCGCGCCACCAACGTGCACGAAGTGCCATGTTGAAGGACATACTCGGACTTCATGCAGAGCTAGATAAATAATATCTTTAAGTTTTATCTCATTTTACAAAGTTATTGTGGCTCAATTGCGCAGAACGTTGCGTCGAGTCTGGTGGGGCGGCCAGCTTACTGGTGTGGCCAGCTTACTGGTGGAGCACGTTACCACCCTTTCGGCTTCGGAAGGCAGTAGAGATAGCAACAGAGGTAAAGAGTCGTAAGAGAAAGTACATTCGGACAGCTAAGACATTTACAGTAGGAGAGGTAGCTAACTTAATAGCTGAAAAGGATAGTAGTAAGCAGAAAGAGGGTGGAGAGACTGCAAAGAAGGTGCGTAGGCAGAGGCGCTGCGGACGTTGTGGCAAGGTTAGCCATAACGCTCGCACCTACGTAGCAGAAATTGTAGATCCTTCTAATAGCGATGAGTCGAAATAGTACTTACATGCCCTGCGAACTGCAGTAAATTCTAGTGGTGTTTCAGAGAGTGCTTTACAATAGACTAACTTTAGAAAAGTGGACGGTTCGCTTGTGAACTACGTTATGCCTTAGATAGTCGGTATAGTATAACTTAATACAGCCTTTGCTTATAGGCATCGAGGTAGAGCTCATAAGCCCGCTCTAATAATTACTTGCACTCTAACAATAGCGGAGATACTATGTTTACCTAGCCAATTCCACGTGGTAACGTATGTGGCAAGCGAGCGCCGCACCCCACCAAGTTTGCGCACCTCTCTTACCTTAACGTACAATGGCTCAACGTAGCGCTACTCTACCAACTTCAAATGAAGCAGATATTCAGCTTGCTATCTTCTCTATTAAATCTGATCAAATACAGAGCAATCGCGGTGCTGCTACTATCTATAGCGTGTCTGAACGAACGATCCGCCGCCGACGCGCTGGTGTACCTGCCCGACGCGATTGCCAGCCCAACTCAAAGAAGCTTACCCAGCTAGAAGAGGAGGTAATTGTGAGCTATATACTTGACCTAGACCAACGTGGGTTTTCGCCCACGTACGCAGCGATACGTGATATGGCTAATAAGCTGCTGGCTGCGCGCGGCGCTGGCCAGGTTGGGCAGAAGTGGCCAGCCAACTTCGTCAGGCGTACAGACAGTCTTAAGACGTGTTTTACTCGAGCGTACGATAGGCAGAGTATAGGAAGAGCGAGCAGCCGCAGCTGAATGCCGTCTTCAATGCGAAGCAATGGGAGCAGTTTGTCAACATGGCACAATCCAAGATCAGGATAAGTCAGCAGTGCCTCGCTCCGCTTGTTAGGATAGCTGAGTATTGGGGCATGAACAAGGTCCAGTACTATGAGTGGGCATCAATGGGCGTCAAGTACTGCGATGTGCTGGTCACTGCTGCTTCTCAAAACCCTGTCTGGGAGGAGGCCCGGGTCAAGCTAAATCAACTGCTGTTGAGAAGGATCGCCGAAGGGCGTTTTCTAAGAACGACTGCGAATCCCATTTACCTACTCGATCTAGAGCACCTTATAGCTTGGACAGACAAGACCAACTTTGAGAAGAGAGGCCGCAGAGCATACACCTTGAAGTATGAGCCAATTACCGAATCCGATCTACCAGTTGGTTATAAGCTTGACCAATTCGGGCTTGTAACTGTCGCATCTCAATCAGCCCCATCAGCATGCACAACGACGGAACTAGAAGCACCACATCATCTGCACAAAGGTGAGAATGAATTCACGACAACTACAACAGCCCTATCTGAAAGTCGTCCTCCTCAACAATATTCTCGTAGCTGGCAAGTCTTACAGCTTGCGACGTTACTAAAGTGTTGTCTGTTAGCGGTATTTTTTTGGTGGCATAGGCAGACATAACTTAGATCACTGAACAGTGCCATATACACATTGTTCTCAATGTCATTGGAATGCCTACTCTCCGTGAATTATGCCAATTTCTTTCGCTAACGTTACAGTACTCCCTACTGCAACTACGTAGTGTTCTAGCTACAGTACAGATCTCGCAACCATACTGTTACTGCTACTACCCTTAGACCTCGACGACTTCATCCGCCTCCTCGTTCGCTTTGACTAGTTTCGAGATTTTTGCGCGTTTTGCATTTGCAGCGAAATCATCTTTGCTTTTATTGCGGCGGTAGATAAGTTCCTCCACGTATGAGTCTTCGTGGACGAGCCACGTCACGTATACCTTCTTTCCGGCCTGACCAATGTGATATCCGCGGTAGCCAAATTGAATGGCCTCGGCGTTGATCGCGTGAGGTTCCATACCAATAAAGTGCTGGCATTCGACCAGGTCAATAGACTGGCACACGGTCTTTAGGCCAGCGACCATAAGCCATGTTTTGTCTTCTCGTTTACTTGTGTCCGGGTTGAAGAAAGTGCGGAAGTTGCGTATCTCTTCTTCCTTCTTTGTGCCTCCGTCGATGTATGCAATTATCTTAGGACCAAACTCCTTGCATAGTTTCTACGTCATTGTTAGTACTTTTACAACAGTTTGGCTTTGCGCAACGTACTGCGTAAACAATCGCCTTGACAAGGCGGACGTTTGTAGCAACGCAAAGCTTGCTCTGATAGTTCATCCATTCCCTGTCTGGACCGCGTCGCCTAGCAGTCACGCCTTCTAGGCCACGAGCCTCTGCCATCAGATGCGCAATCTTGGCTGACCCTTCGCATATCTGGTCGATGCACTTGTATAGCATCGAATCCCTGATCTTGACGGAGCTGCTCATGATCCCTTGTAGCTTATCGTTGTCGCCGCCTGCGCTGTCGCCCCATTTAAGGGTGTCATCGAATATTCGGCGCTCGTCTGGGTGCCGCTCTTGGTAGGCGTATATAGCGGTGTACAGGTTTGGTACGGTTGCCAGTACTTTGGCCTTCTGGTAACCCTTCCTGTCTGCGTATCCAGCAGCAACTGGCTTAGGTCTCGGACCCTTACACCCCTCTATCTGCCAGTCTTCGACAGCCTGCGCGTGGTTTTCCTTTATTGTCGCTTGTATGGAGTTCTCCACGTCGACAAGTATTTGATGTGAATGCTCGTCGAACCTTATTGCCTGGTACCTAAACTGTAGTTCGCAATCGAGGAGGTTGAGCTTGTTACCACTTGGGTCGACCGAGTCATAGTCGCGTGCAATGAAATAAAAACTTATCATACTAGCAAAAGCGGACAAGATATTCTTCATGTCCGGGTTTGCTCGAATACGAGAGGCGACGGAGCCTTTCTTGCTCTTAGTCGTGAAGTTTTTCCACGCGGCTAGGGAGGTCTTGAGATCCATCTTCCTAAGCTGTTCGACGGTTGGGTGGTCCAAAGCCCTCCAATCTTTATCTTCCCGTAATAGGGTCTTGAGGGCAAAAGTCAGCATCGTGCTGATGCCGTTGGCAAGAGCTGAGCCAGTTATAGCCGTGACGGACGGCCAGTGTTCGGGGTGAGTGACGTGACGGAAGTGGTCAAACACGTGCGAGTAGGTAATTGTGTCTTGTCCTCCTGCTGAGTGGATCTCGTCGGCAAGCACCCATGCAGCGTACAGGCCGTTGTAGACAAACTCTACATTTCCCTTAGTGGCTTTCGAGCTCGGCCATTTACCCTTACGTGTAGCTTGGTGAAGCATACTGCCATCCTTCTTGCTAGCATTTGCGTTGACGAAGGACCTATATTCCTTCACTCGATCCCTCTTCTTTGCAGCGGTTTTCTCTTTTGAGATCGCCTTGTGGAGCTGAATGGCTTTCGGGAAATCTCCGCTCAGGACATCAAAGACCCTCGACTTCCAACATCCGTTGGTTGACACGATGAAGAACCGGGTGCTGGTTGGGCTAGGCTGTGTTTTTGTGGCGTTCGGGTGGCTCTTCCACTCGCTCTGTGCACCCTATTCGTCGACGTCCTCGATCTTGATATCGCCACTGACATTACCCCAGCTGGAGGTAACCCTCCTCTTGTTATCCCAGTCGATAGCGGGGCCCATCTCCCACAAGTCCTGCCTAGTGAGAGTCGAGTATAGCCCGCTCTCTTCTCCTCCGTACTTCTTGCATAGTGCTTGTCCTTCGCCGTGGAGGACAAGCATCTTCGGGCGCCATGCCTTGGGTGTCGACTTCATAATACGGCTTCCACCAAAGACGAGCTTAAACTCTCTCGGCCAGGGCTCAACGCCTGAAGAATAGGCTGATAGGTATGTCGCACCGATTCGCGGCTTTCTGCCTTTGAACTCGCCCTTGTTGTTAAGCTTAGGTCGCTGCGTTAGGCTGAGCTTGGTACCGGTGGTTTTCTGGTAGACCAAGACCAAGTTCAGGCCCCATGTTACTTCTACTTGTACTGTTTTTCCGAGGCCTATGAGGTCGGCGAGTACGCATCCACGCGCAGGGCCAAAAATAAGATCGTGGATGCGATCTATGCCTACCGTTTGGTGGGCCATGAGGCCAAGCTTAGGGGCGAACCCAAACTCAGGCGGCACGGGAATACATCTTTCGGGACTAGTGGATTGTTCCAGCAACCGCTTCAAGGGTATGCTGAATGTATCTGCTGCCGAGCTCCAGAAGGCTCTATACGCCAGCATTGCTCGGATGCCTGCCTCAGTGTTGTCTAGCTCGGTAGATGTGCTATTTACGTCAGTTGGTATTCTTTAGACAGTATGGATTACTTACATCTCAAACAACGCGCCCTCGACATCTTCGTCTGGTTCGTCCACATCTTGTTCAATATCGTCCGGCCCTATCTCTGGTAGTGCCCCCAGATGCTCGGCCTTTGGTGGCGGAGTTGGGGGTGGAGGCGTTGGTGATTTCGGGTTCTTAGGTTTTGCTTGTGGCGTTAAGTGGTCTGGTCCACCCTTACCACCGCTGCCGTTCTTGTTCTCTCTGCCGCCGCTGCTGTTCTTGCTGTCGCCATTGCTTTTCTCTCCGCCCCCGCTGTTATCCTTTCCGGCACTGTTGGCGTTCACTCCGCCGCCCTTCTTGTTACGTGTCCTGCCGCTGTTGTTGCCTCCTCCACCGCTACCACTCACTAACGTAGGTGTCTTGAAGACGGGGGGTTTAGGTATTGTAAGCCTGGCCGTAGTATTACCATGTTGCTCTTGGTCTGCGTCTCCGGTGTCATCTTCATCGTATTCGCCGTGTTCATCGCATTCGCCGTGTTCATCGTATTCGCCGTGTTCATCGTATTCGCCGTGTTCATCGTATTCGCCGTGTTCATCGTATTCGCCGTGTTCATCGTATTCGCCGTGTTCATCGTATTCGTCTCCCAGTTGGTCGAGCCGAGTCGGATCATTGGTAGCTGTCCACTGCGAGGACTGGGGAGCTGACAGACCCAACGCTTGCACTTCCGGTGCAACTTGCGTGGAAATGTCGTCACTGGCTGCAACTTGCGAGACTTGGGGTGGCAACGTGGCGAGGTCTTGTGCATCTAGCTGGGCATCGTCGTCTTGGACAGGAGGTGGCGCATCTCTATTAGCCGTGGGTGAATTACGGTTCGAGCGTTGCGAGGCATCTTCGTTGTGTCGAGTGTCTTGCTCGATGCTATCTATGGCGCTTGTGTCACTTTCGTGTAGCGTGATTGGTTTGGTGACAACGAATGTGGTTAGGTACACCGTGGATCCTCTCGTAAAGTCTGCGAGGGCCGTTTTCATCTGGCCTGGCGTTCTAACAGCAACTTCTTGTCTAGGCCGAGGCGAGAAGAATAGCTCTGGATAACGGGCGCTGCTGTCGTAAAGGAAAGTTTTGCGGTCGACATCGCTCACCGAGTCGGCCTCTTCTAGGAGTGCTGACCACTGGATACGCCCGCTCGTGCTGGAACCGGTTAGAGCATCGCCAGCGACTTCAGCCAAGGTCTTCACAATTCTGCCGTTTTGAACTGCGCACAGTGCAATTCTCAGCGTAAGGTCATCTGGTTTAATGGCGTTGCTACCAGGGAAAATGGTCATAGACTGTGAGCTGAACTCTAACGGAGGAGTACGTGACATCGAGCGCTTGGCTATCGGCGGTGTAAACCTGTTGTCGTCGCTGGAATCCTGATCTGTTCGACCTGAGGGCTTCTTCCGCTTGTGTTGACTAGGTTTGCGGGAGGGCAAGGCCTCGCGCTTGACTGCAGTCTTCGCCTCTCTTTCGGCCTTGCGCTGGGCTGCACGCACTAGGCGCAAGTTGGAATCGGTTATTAGTGTAGAGATGGCTTTTGTCTTCCATGGTTCGGGTGCGTCAGGGACTAGAGGCAGCGCGTCGAAGACTTGCTGTCCGTAACCAGCTCTTTCGGCTTTGCTCGTCCTGCTCGTCCCTAGTTGAGGGTTCGGTTTACCGAAATCAGCGTGGAGGGTCGGGAGAAGGCTATCAAACTTGTTCATGACTTCAGTCTGCAAGGCGTCGTTGTTGGCAATGCCAAAGCCCTTGAAAACCTCCGTCTGGGTCTTAGGATTAACGTGATCGTAGGCGTAGGTGTCAGCGACAGGATTAGGGGGCCTAGTCACCACGGGGACCGGCGCACTGGTCGCCATCGCGATCGCTCGCGCTTGGGAGGTGTCCTCGAGTGGGCAATCTTGCTGTGATGTGTCGCAATTTGAAGAGACGTGTGGAGGTGGGCGTAACTTTCGTGTTGTTGCTGCTCTCGCGCGCGCAAACGACGCGTTGCCAAGCAGTGATGGGTGAGCCCATGACGGCGGAGTGGTGAACGGTGAAGATTTCTCAAAATAGACTCCGAAGACCAGCGTGCAGTTAGTAACGGCGTATTTGCCAAGACTATGGGCCTAGGTTCCGGGTGATAGAAGGCAAGTTGCGCTAGGTGGCTGATGGCAACACAGTCAACGGCAGGCTTTGAGATAGTATAGATAGCGACGGCAAGTGTGTCACCATAGCGGTCTACTCACCTCGTCGGCATGCTTACGGTGCGCTCAGCTCTTTCGTGGGCCTAGCCGTAACTATACCTAGGTAGTCGACTGCCAGTGTCATCCCGCATGACCAACCACGCTAACGAAGACCCGAAGTCCAATCGAGCTATCCCCATCTCCACGCGTCCCACCAAACCAGAGCCCTGGTGAAGTTGACGACTATGAAAAGTCGAGTGAACTGGAAGTGTGGATTCTTATAGCTGGCTTGGGCAGGTACGGCGGTCAGAGCCCTGCTCAAGGTTTCGATGGCAGGGGTGCAAGTGGTTGTGGTTCTGAAGCTGGAGAAACGGTATCGTCCCTAATTACTGGACAGTTTTGATACCCCTAAGATGATTAATAATAGCCACCAATCGTGCAACATATATACATACCGGATACAATGTATCATCTAGAATAGTTTCTTGAGAACTCATCACTCTCTTGGCTTCTCGAGAATGCACCGGTTGTGAGGTAGAAGAGGGATGACATTGCGAGAAGCATTAAAAGCTCATTTATATACCAGTGATCTTGACTAGACTAGCTAGGTCGTTGCATGCGCTACGCAATGATATCTCAAGTCCTCACAGGGGTTGATAGTCCTATGCGGCATGGCGCACATCGCCTGCACGTTAATAGGGATGTGAACACACACACAGTCGGTGAAGCGAAGTAAATAAATGCTAGGCTTCCAGTCCACTAGATGTTGTTGGGGGCGTGATTAAGATGATACCAGATTTGTAGGATAGTCTCTGAGGTGTAATGCGGGAGCGGCTGAATAACGTTGTAGACGCATTCAGTTGAGCTGACACGACATGGGGGTGCAAGAGAGGTGAAAAAGTGCGAGGACGTAAGTAGTGGGTCGTTCTTTCTTACCCACTAGTGATAGCACGGAGGCTAGGAAACCGCGCAGTCGGCGCTTCGAATAGGCTTTGCTCTTGGTCGTATATGATATGTCGCCCGCTGGGAACTAAGCCGAGCACAAGGAATCATTCAGCCAAATATAAGAAGGCAGTAGGGGAATATGATAAGAATACAGCCTACATTCATTCTTTACCGACATTGCCCTTCCTCCTCCCTTCCTCACCTGTGCCCGTTATCATTACCGCCCATTCTCATCATCGGCCTTGTCCTCTGTATCAGGCTCGACGGTATAGAAATCGTCGTACTTGGACAGTTTAGCTAACTACATAGCAAGCTTATCAGTCCATAACGTGAAGACCGTTTCGGCGGCGTTTAGAGTCCCAGGGTCAACCTCGAGCTTGTGCAGCTGCTGGTTGGCGAGAAAGAATACGACATCTCCTGGGCGTGAGAGGTGGCGCTCGGCGGTTGACGGGTGATGGGGTGGGCCCAGAGAGAGAGCTTTGGCGCCGGAGATAGAGAAGGGTGGTGCGAGGGGGAGGCCGAGTTGGGGAGACGGGGTTGGGAGGGCGAGGTGGCGAGGCCGAGAAGAGGTTGGTGGGAGGTTTGAGGGCCGGCTGGTGCAGGAGGCGGCCAACTGCGTCGCCCAAACAGCCAGGCTCTCTCAAGCTCAGGGCGAGGGACAGTGACGCAGTGTGTAGGCGCACAGCCTGTGACGGCAGCTGCAGAACCAGCCAGCGGTCTGGTGTGTGGATTGTGAGGATCGTGAGGGGAGATGAAGGATTGAGGCGCGCCCTGGTGGGGGCTTGGAGCTTGGAGCTTGGCGGCGGGGTAGCTCCTGCAGGCTGCAGCCAATCAATGGCACTGCGCTGATCACGTAGGAGCTCAAACTCATTAACTTTTCCATCCGCCCAACGTCATGTCATGCAGATAATGGACTCTGTTTATTCATAGGCGCATAAGAAGTAGTTTCGAAACTATAGCTTCCTCTAAGTTACTCTTATTTAGACATCGCTATTTGTATGCGTGCCGTTCATAACTTCAATTAAGCTGTCTTTCTTTCTAGCCTAGCGATACCCGTGTATATTTGCTTATCCTCGAATGAGTGTAGCTCCTCACTATAGTTTCCCACCAGTCTATACCCACATTTCACACAGTAGAAACATCAAGGCAAGAATACTAAGTGGCTAAAAGAGTGTAGTACTATTGAAACTCTATCCTTCAAACAATCACCATCCTTGCCGCATTCGCCACACAGTAATCATACAGAAAGTTCTCCGCAGAACCGCAATAACGCCTCTAACTAGCGTATCCGTAGCCAGAATTATGTACGAATTGACGCATAGCCCTGAACTAAAGTTGTCCGTTACAGCTCTTCTCAGTCTGCCGCTGCGTTATTCAAAAAGTACCATTCCCTGCCAATCTACCAACGAACGAATGGCGCAGTCTTGTTATCCAATCACTTATCGGCACAATAAGTCGACGCCAGATCCGATTAATATAGAGAGGAAGATGACACAGCAGCTGTGTAGCGGTGCACACCTAGTACAAATTAGATTCTGTAACGAAGGTAGACGGAAACTCACCATAAATATGCCTTGCCGTAGTTGGGTGGAAGTGTTTCTGCCGGCAAGTGAAAGAATAGAGGTGAAGATCGCGCCACCAAATTGAATAGACGCTGCAGCCGCGTTTGCAAAGACGAAGGTATGCAACAACCGCATATATTCTTCGTCTCTGCGCTCAGATCCTGAGTTCTTATGGGTCTCCAGTTGCTTAGATGAGAGTGCCGAAGATAAAAGCGATGCGGCAGCGAAACGAGCAAGCAGTGCCGACTCGTAAGCAGGAGATACAGTTTTGCCTCTACTTGCGATTAGACAACTTCGAATACTAATGCAGTCGACCTACGTAATCGCGGAAATAATGTCCAGTATAGTCAAGACGGCCACCAGGTGTACCGCCCATATAACCCAGGGAGGAGAGATGAAGATCTGTAACATTCGGGCGAGCTGAGGTTCCTGTTATTCGGGGACGAGCTATCAAGGTAGGCAGACTATCTCACATTGTTGCTGGTGAGAAGTTGCAGATTACACATAATGACTGCATCAAGCCAGGAGTACATCTCTGTTGAATGGGGTGCAGTCGCAATTGCAACGAGGCCAGTGATCCCTAGGCCTATTGAACCAGTACCGACAACGATTCCCGTAATCTTCTCCCAACGGTAATCGTACTCGGAAACCGGGGCTTCCGCTCTGAAATGATTTCTGATATCGAGGTAAGTGAGCGTGCTGCTCAGTATAGGTCCGACTAAGAAACAGATCGCAAGGCCGACAAGTACAAAGAGTGTCATGTTGAAGAGAATTGGTGCAGTACAAAATATGGGGGGCTCATCTCTTTTGTACCTGCTCTATACTCCGTCCAAAATAGAACTTGTGGATAGTTGCGTTGTAAACTGATTCCCTGTAGTGGAGCCCGGGCAGAGTGTGTGACACTATGAGAGAGTAACTCCGAACAGCTGCATGCATAGCTGTAGGAAGATCCATAGCCTTGCGGTATTCGGCCTTGCCGACCACTAGGATAGGGCTTGGAAGCAGTCGTGATGGCTGCAGGTGCCCACATCGTCAGGAGTATGAATCAATGTGATACCGTATATGCAGCCGCACAGCCTTCGTTAAGGTCGCCAGCGGACGCTGGTACTTACCTCAAAGTCCGGCCATCGCCTACGTTGAGCATACTAGGTTTTGCTCTTATGTATAGAGCCTACGTGGGCTTTGCGGTAAAGGCCTAAACTTAGATCAGCGAAACTTCCGAGCTCTTCGTACAGAATATGCTTTGAGGTCTTCATAACATAGAACACTCACTGACCTAATGTCGATCTTCGTATTATCCCCTTCTTCCAGCAAATTCTCTGCGCCGTATACTCTTCCCTGAAACCACCTGCACGTTCGAAATCTAGACTGACCCAAGTTCGCGATGTTAAGCAAGTTGGCAATAACTTTTCAAGATTTAAAGTATTGCCAAGAACCAACAGTCTATATCCATATTCTAGGGATAATGTGCGACGAAGGGTTCTAGAAGCAACTTGATTGAAGCCAATGCCAACAACAAAGTCAACGCGTTGGTTTAGATCGCGATAGCGCGCCGAATGTTTGAAAGGGGAACATAATAAGCAGCTATAGGCAAGAGAATAAGAGAGACGACAATCATCTTCGTAAAGAGTGGTTGCGGGGGGAAGTGCATAAAACTCGTAGCGAGGCTAAACAACCTAGGAAACAATCTCGGCCACCGGTATGAGCAGACAGGAAAGATGGAAGATGTCAGAAGTTGGGGTCTCGCCTGCTCTGCTTCTGCAGTCGCAACTCACCTTTGGTAATAGGACGATGCCTATCTAGGACTAGCGCTGTTTATGGTCACCCACCTACATATACTGTTCGTAGCCTCACACAATACAACCTCACCGAACATCAACTTTTCCAGGTCGGCGAAAGGTCGATATCCATCGATTTTTCGTCAGAACACGACTCAAAGCACCTGAGTACTAGTCAGGGCGCTACCCGTCTTTCATGCCCCCTGGGAGGCTTTTATAGGACGTTAAACAATACATACATACATACATACATACACAATACAACCTCAGTTCAATCCGTCAATATTCCGCACATGCGCACTGTTCACACACCGCCACAAAAAACCACTACTTTCATGATACTGCAAGCGTTAATGCGGAAATGCTAGACGCACTACCTGTAGCTGGCAACTCAAATACTACGATAAACGAGGTCTTAGATAAGATAGAGGGACTCCGTGTCTAACTCCCCGAACAGAACGCAAGACTCAAGTTAGTAAGTGAACTTATATGAAAAGAAATAGGCCGTGCGCCTAAATATCTTATGTCACCCTAGCACTTTTGTTCACTGAGTACACTATAAAGGTCGTACTCATGTAACCCTCAATTACTTGCTTACTCAGCTCGCTTGTATATAATCGCTCGCTATCACTCGCCCAATACAACAACCTTCTCCTTCATGTCTTCCTCTATGGGTTGCCGAGCACCGCCACATGTGGCTATCCACAAACAACCGATACACAGTTTCATCAACACAACTCGTCGATTTGAATACAAAATTCGACTCCATTTTTCAAGCATCTATTGAACTTAAGGTCTGAGTTCTCCCAATATTCTCTGTCTAGCGTAAGCAACATTTTTGTTAGATTTGGCAGAAGTTTTCGTTTAGCTTCCGCAAATACCCTGATTATATTATGGATATCGTTGCCATGAGCTTCTGTCAGTCTCGAGTAATTGTCCCTAAGCTCTAGTTCGATCAGACTTTCTGGAAGTATCTCTTGTATTTGGCTCCCGTTGTCAATAACTGCGAATGTGCCTGTCGAGAAGCGTTCCAGAGTCGTGAATTGCAAGAGGGAACGTATTGGCAAGCTCTCAGAGGGAAATAGATCGTGGTTTTCGAGTATTAACGCTCTTAGGGTATTGTGAAAAGGTGATAAAATCTTTATCAGTGAGTCAAAATCTTCACTCACCCAGGGTTGGGCATCCCAACGATCACCGTAGGTGAAGTGCACGAGCGCAGTACAAGAATGTAGGATCTGCCTGAGT
Source organism: Pyrenophora seminiperda CCB06 (assembly GCA_000465215.2). NCBI lineage: Eukaryota > Fungi > Ascomycota > Dothideomycetes > Pleosporales > Pleosporaceae > Pyrenophora > Pyrenophora seminiperda. The sequence goes on from KE747843.1 coordinate 1,200,768, forward strand.
GTTTTTCTTGATATTTTCGCGTAGGGCAACGCCAATGTTGATAGGCCATTTGATCTTGGTCGAAACGACAATTCTCCAAGTCCTTTATCGCGTTGTGAATGAGTGATAGGCGCCATCCGCAATGACCTAAGAGATGGTAATCTGAAGACCTCAGCCAAGTCGCACACTGAGCAGGATAGACCTTCGAGATTAAGCTCTCGGACGTTGCGCAAGAAGGATGATTTTACCAAAGATGTAGTGATCTTCGGCATTAGTAATGTCCAAAATGGTTGCTTTTGGGACAAAAGCCACCCAGGAATGCCGGTGAATCGGTAATTGTCGTATATTGAAGAAATCTCAAGTATCTCTAACTTTGGTAGGTGGGAAAGCAGTAGTGTAGCGAGGGCTCTTCTATAGGTGATTTGTTTGGACCAAAGCTCCTTAACGTGTAACGGTATGTTAAGGTTTAAAAGATGTCGAGTTAACAAAGCAACGAAGTTTTCCAGATATTGCATGTCTCTGTAGAGGTAGCCCTCTTTCATGTATACACGCCGCACTCGAGATGCCAGCGTCTTGTTGAAAAGAATAGTTCGCATAAACATAGCGACGTTTCGACCGTCAGTATGGAACTCCTGGTAGAGCACGTCTTGTGCAACGTTGCGAAAGTGACGGACATAGCACAGATTAAGAAGATCAGGCCGTGTTAGGAACGAGAATATGATATAGAGAAGCTCATATGGGAGTGCAGTGAATGCAGAAGGCAATCTCAAAATTAAGTGAGTATTCATAGTAAGATTCTATGACAATGACGCTCTTGTTTAATTCTTGCTCTGCTCGCTTTTTATACCGCTCCTTTCAAACTTAGCATTAACTGTGATAGGCTAGAGCCTAGTCAGTATGGTGTTCCTTAGTGGAACCCTCGGAGCTTCTTCGGCACTCTGGGAATCGCTGAAAGCTTCTTGAAAATAGCACTATTGGCGATTTATATAAACTCAGCATGAACATACGATACAGTAGCATCTTCATCGAATATAGTCCTGTTACTAGGCATCGGCAACCTTTGTGCAGCCCCTTACATTGCCCTTTGTAAACGCTACCGGTTTATGTACTTGCATCCTGAAAACGGTCTGCTCCTGAAAACGGTCTGTTCCTAGCAACAGAGAGTTTTTAAGAGCAGACTGTTCTTAGGATGAGAGTGCTCCTGAAAACTCTCTCTTCCTAAAAGTGGAACGTTTCTGGCAGCAGGGTGTTTCTAGG
>KE747843.1:1202444-1233465 GCA_000465215.2 Pyrenophora seminiperda CCB06
AGCGTTTCTGGGAGCAGTAGGTTTCTAGGAGCAGTAGGTTTCTAGGAGCAGAGCGTTTCTAGGAGCAGGGTGTTTCTGGGAGCAGAGCGTTTCTAGGAGCAGAGCGTTTCTAGGAGCAGGGCATTTTCAGAAACGCTCTGCTCCTAGAAACCTACTGCTGCTGTAAACCTACTACTGTAAACCTATTGCTTCTAGCAGAATTGTCAACAACCAAGCCGATTAAGCCTTGATTGATTGGCTTGTTTTAGCTTGAGGCTTAATTGAAAAGCTTAGTTAACTTAGTGTTACACAGATTAATTGCGTACACTAACTACTCATTCTCGCGATCCCAATAGCACCATCCGTAACCTCCCTCCCTACGCAGCGAACAGCCTAGTGGGCCGAAAATACCCAATAAGAGCGCAAGAATAGCAGATATCCAGACCTTACACAGTATCTTAGCATCAGTTAGAGTCGCTGTGGCAATACTAATACCAGCCCTATACCACCACCGTACGCACTGTATAGCAACTAATGTTAGTAACTAAGGTGAGATCTGCCGCCGTCGGCTCAAGGAGGTCGCCAAGCTCGCTAAATATACGCCCATATTCGCAGCTTAGAGCAGGTATAGAGAGCACATCAATATCCATCTGGGCAAGGTTAGGGTAGCGATTGTGCAAGCCTACCTAGTATTTGATAGGGTAAACAGCTGTGTAAGTATCCTTATTGGCCTTCAGTTCGCGCGTCTTCCACCTCCCATCCTCATCTATATCGCCATCAGTAGCAGACGTCTAGAGAGTCGAATAGGCAGCATAGCAACGATAGAGGCAGGTACAACAATCACTATAGCTTTAGGAAGTAACCTTCTACAACTCTCCTGCAATATCATTCTATCTACCTACGCTTAACAGCCAGATCGGCTTGACCGAAATCAATTCTGTGTATCATACAAAATACGATAAAACTCATGGTGCACTTCTACTCGTAGCCACTCTTTACAAAGATCGGCGTCGCTGCTCTCGTTCTTTTGCCTATAGGAGCTAACAATGTTTAAAGATGCTGCTGTTGGCCATAACGGCGGCGAAACTCCTTGAATTATCGAGCGAACGAAGGGGTCAAGTTCCCGGCTTAGCTGACTTCCTCTAGGATATACGTTGTTTATATATGTAAGGAGGGCTGGGAACCTTTTTTCAGGAAAGTTGGGATCATTCCTACATGTGTCAGATAAAAATATATTTAAGAATCATAGGTAATCATACATTTTAGCCTCTAATTCGGGGCTGCAGGTCAAGAAGATACCAAGGCCAAAGTGTGACGCTACAATAGACCACCTTCTGCCGATCTTCTTGTGTTTTCGAAAGCTCTCTCGCAGCTGATATTCTGTTCGTGTGAAGACATCCTCCCCGGAAGCCTTACTAAGCCCGTCGATGAATTTATCTGTAGCAACAGTGGCTGCATCCTGGCCACGGGAAAGAGGTCTATATCTCTCTAAATTATTCTGTATATTAATGCAGAGTTCCTCGAAATCTTGGTAAAGTAAGATCCTCGAGAATCGAAATTTGAGAAGATCTATACCCGAACGACGCCTGAAGGCTTCAGCGTAGTAATACCGTCTGAACAAGCTTTGCATTCTGGAATCGCCGCCAGCGAAGCTATTTGGTACGGGGCGATAGCCGAGGTCTGTCTGGCTCCATCTACGGCAAAACAATCTCAAGAACTCCCCTACGTCTTCCCGAAAAAAGTGATCGCCAAGCCAAATAATGTCTGCTATGTGCATCTGAACTTCAGGGTGAAGAGAATCTAGTCGCTGCATGCGTCGAGCGTAAAGAGTCTCCGGAGTTCCCTCCCGCCATATAGGCTCATGCTCCGCTAGTGGGCTAGGGGTGGAGGCAGGTGGTGACGGCGATATCGAAGCAGAACTTATGTAGGAAGGTAAAAAGGACGGGTTTGAAACGCATATAGAAGCGCCTGCTTGGCCATCTAAGTTGTGGGCTACGGAAACGTCCAGCGTCTGATTCCTGTCCGTTTCTAGTTGGGAGCTGCCGGTAGGAAGGAAAGTAGCGGACGGTTGGATATCAACAATGGCTGGATGCGACGGGCGCTCAGACTGTGCAGCTTGTGTAGAGAAATCCGAGCGGCGATCGAACGAAAGCCTGTGTGGTAGAAGCTTTGGCCACAAATATTCTAGATACTCAGGTTCCGCCCTTGCAAGTAGGCACAGAAAAGCTTTGCCTGTCGAGACAAACTACCAAGAGTTAGCGAAATCTTGATTGGACTACTCATCGTGCCTCTTCTTCTCTCATTCCAGCCTGGATCTGATCTAGAAGCGGCTCATCGTGAGTAAACTCCTGTCTCTTGTTAGAAATAGTATTGCTATTACCACTGAGCTTACAAGATGTATAGAGCGCATAATGTTTTAGAGTGGCAGATTACGAATTCGTGGCACGAAGACAAGAGAATGGCACAAAACTCCTTATATAGATTAGCAAGCTTACACTAGCGTTACGCTCTTATCCCCACTAGCTCAATTTGTAATGTCATGCTAAGTCAGGCACATGTGATAATAGCGCTTAAGTTCTACTGTGCCGTAATGCCAAGATAGCTAGAAATACAGTCATTAGCGATTGTGGCTTCACCTTTGCAGGTAGCATTCCAAAAGTGCAGTCATCATTAGAATAAGGATTGACTAATCAAATCGATTGTTCTGCGGCGAGCATCTGGCGCTATGCCATTTACAGAAGGTAGGGCTGTGCAGAACCGTTGCGCAGCTGCGTGTATAGGTGAAGCCACGATAGCTAATGACTGTAAGCATCAAAATACAGCATGACACCAGGAACATGTAGGGGATTTCACTGTCCAATATATCACCAAAAAAACTAACTTACATGTCATCAGCACTTTATCCTGCTTTGGCAAGTAATTTATATGTGGCGATTCTTAACTACAATGCCACGCCTAATTGTTTTTTAACACCTAGCCTTCTGGCATCCTATTCGAGTCCTTACGCGGAGTCTGTTATGCACCGTCCTCTCCCGCTTCTTAATTTTGAAGATATAACCAAGTACTGAGGTAGTACCTTTATGAGGATATCTATGTGTGCTAGAAATAAGTGAGCAGGAACGCAGCTACATATATTATGAAGAGACAGGTAGTAAATTGCGGGGTGTAAGAAAGGAAAATTGTCGTGAGTTGGAATTAATTCTTGTTACAGTAAGCGACATGTCTCGATGCTTCAGTATCACTCTATATCTTTTCTGGAGGCTGACTATGTATGTATAGCGTTAGGTATATGCATGCTACATACTGTATCGTATTACAAACATTTTCAAGCTTCTGCAAAGGGGCAAGGGTTCGTGCCGGGACCCACTTTCTTGCTACTCTTGTTACTGAAACCGGAGGTAAATTTCAAGCTAAGTTACAGTTGGTTGGTTTAATTCTAATATGAGTCATCTTGTGAATTTCTGCCTATATATAAGCGTGGGTCAGCGTGTACAGCAAACTTAGCGCAGTTTTTCAAGACTCACCGCTACAATTTCGAGCACTTATCGCCAGCCTGCGCTTATCTGATTATAATATGCCTGTGGACTGGAGACCAGATAAGTCTCTCCGAGATTTTATCAAAGAAAACAGCCGTTCTCGCCAGACGGAGCGGCAGGAGAGGTATCAAGGCAGATTATTCAATGACAAGGGCTATATCGGCGAACAGACGATCAGAAACAATCAGGACGATATATACGAAATTGAGGGAAGCTTAGAAGTGCAAAGACAGCTACTCTTAAAACTAGCAGAGCGAGAAAATTGGATGATAGAAAAGCCTGAAAGTAGGAGCACATCCTCCGTGGAATGTCTTGAGAGCTTAAAGACGGACACAGTTCAAGCAATACAAAAGACTTGGAACCAAAGTAGCAGACCTACCGCTAAAAAACGATTATTATATCCGTTGCTGTAATATAAGCGAAAGCGTATCATAACTAAACTTTCTATACACAAATCGAAATATCGAATGCTTTAACTTAGATCCTGTCATTTATGATCCTATCTCCTCTTTTTCTTTGCTCTTAGTTGGTCTCTATGCGCGAGGCAGTAATCGGAGTAAGTTATATTTTATAACGGTTAAGATAGCTACTATTCAAGGAAGTAGAAGGTTAATCTTTTGCTCCGTAACATATTTTGTATATCTCTGTCCGTGTTCTGTGTGCTGTCGTGCTCGCCTCTTATAAGGTCGTAGGCAGGGTCTGTTTTCATGACGTATCTATGATACAGTTAAGGGAAGAGATGCTGGTTATCCTAGAGTAAGTAGCACCAGAGTACCGCCACAGGGCACACGTGATCCAATCCTCCTCATAACCGCCACAGAAGAAGGCATGCACCACTCACGCACGGAATAAGTTTTGCAGTACTGTAGGCATAACTGCACTCAAACAGATTATTTGTATAGATACAGCTCTAGCTCAATTTGGTGGACTGGCTCGGCACATGTTCAAGTCTCTTATAATACCATAGAGGCGTCCAGAAGCCTCAGCAACACGAGTGAAATTTTGGCCTACGCCTCTAATAGACGTTAGCTGCATCCCGCTATATGACATGACATCTTCTTACGATCTTTCTTCTGCCAAGACTTGAAGTCTGCGAATAATTTCTGCGTCTTCGGGGTGTTCTTCCATTATGCCGAGTGGAGGAGATGCCGCTAAGGTCCATACTGCCTTGGCCCTCGTCCAATCACTCGTGGTACGCTTCAAGGACAGTTTTCCGTCAGTCGTTGTATCCGCTGCTGCAACCGGTTGGTTGAACTCGATCCTGAAACTTGGGGGTATCGTAGACTCGCGCAAGTACACTATCCAATCGTCTGGCTTTCTGAGGGTAACGGACGCTCTCGCCACCCGCGGTTCCTGCTCTTTAGTAGTCATAGTTCCCTACTTAGCAGAATCTGCTTGCTAATGTTGATCAACAGCTTGTCGTGTCAGCTGTATATTGGGTGGAGACAGTGATTAATTGAAGGCTTCCGAGCACATAACTGTAACGAAGTGAGGAGAAGAGAAGGATTGTGCTGAACTGGCGATCTAAGCTGGGCTGGGCTACATATATATATAACCTTACATGAGCTACCCCAACTCGTACTAGAGTAGCTCCGGCTAGGGCCTTCGACTGTTACAACTTATTATGTGGCTCTTTCCTGCACTTTTCTCTGCAACCCGACAGGCCAGTGGCACCGACTACTGTACGCTTAATCGAAAAGGAATTTTAATTGTTAATAAACGAAGAAGATATGGGATTAGTTAAAGGGACCAGTGTGATAGATATGGAAATAGTGTCTATTGCTTGCTACGCCAGACCAAGTCCTTTACTAGCTAAATGGTACTAGAAACCATGTCTTGCTACGACCTAAAGGTACCCGCTTAGAGTATAAGGACCATAGAGAGTATAGAAACAGCTATCATGAATAGAGCTTTGTATATCAGTGTCCCATGGTTTTTATTTCTCAAACTCGATGTGGCGGAGAAAGGAACGCTAGGCTTGGTAGGCGCGGAGAAATTTTGCGTTGAATTAGTTCCGTTGTTCCATAATGGTAAAGGCAAACGGAGAGATGGGCTAGTTGGGAATAAAGGGAGTTGCGAACGTGTCGCACTTGTTGCAACTAGCATAGTTGTAGAAGTCGAAGTGGTTGTTACAACTAGCACAATTGTAGAAGTCGTAGTAGTTGTTCTAACGCAGGCCTCGCTAGTAATGTCGTTTATAACATTATTCTCTTGCCGCTGGAACAACGCATCTGAAAAACCAAAAAGTACCAAAAAGTACAAGGCTCTCATCGTGCAAGGTTTAGTTCTCAACTATGATACCGGAACTCCTCTTCTAATATGTGTTGGCTAAGTGGACTGGTTAAGTGGATAGTTATCTAAATTTATGCAGGATGCTTTTGTTGAGACCAGCAGAAAGGTGCTGGCCTCTAAATTCTCCACCCGTACTTACCGCACCTACAAATACGGCCATATCCATGTAGGACAGAAGGAGCAGTAGAACAGTACCCTTCTCATAGAGCACTAAAATGGAATCAATCGTCTCCAAAATGCACGTCGAGCTCGTCGACCTTGCAGCGACTTATGCAGACGCCGGGTACGAAAATGTTACGCTTAGTCTAATTTCCGACTTCCAGCACGCCCTATTCACCGTACTCGATGAGAGTATTCGTATCAAGGACCTTGAACAGTCTAAGGAACTTAGGGACGAAATGGTCCAGCTGTTCGAGGATGAATATCCAACGAAACCTGCATGGCCATACCTCAACCAATTGAATAAGCAGGATAGGTGTTTTGCTAAGCTAGGCTGTCGATTTAAGCACGGAGCAGCGCTCTACAAGTCTCCTTTATGCGAAGAACACTTCGTGTGCAAGAATCACCAGTCAAGTCCTTGCCTTGCGAAACATGAGCACATACTAGGTCAAGAACAACGGGCCAAGTATGTGGAAAATTCGAGTACGGAGCACTTAGTTGGAGGAGACATAGGCAAAAAGATGTCTGAAAATGACTCAGGCAAAAGGCTTCTGGGTGAAGGAGATTCAAACAATGAGAGACTACCCAAAGCTACAGCGGAAGAAACTGTAGGCAAGGAGATGTCGGCCAAAGATGTTCCGTATCCTTGGGTAGATGACTTCAGCTATGATCGAGGCAGCTCATCCAGCGATGAGAGCGAATGGGGCGACAACGTTGTGGACGGAGAAGGCATGAATCGGCAGAACGAAGACGTTTGAAGATAGACATAGTAACATAAACAAAATCGAAATTGAACATTTTTAAGTAAGTACTTGTAGGCTCTTCGCAGTCTAGCTAATCAGAGATGTGTTAATACTTAACGCACTAGGGTACTTGAAGAGTTTCTGCGAATTCTTCCTAAAGCTAATGTCGACATTAAGGTGATCGCTTGCAAAGACCAATTAAAAGATTGCTAAAGTAAGTTACAAGTGACTTCGAAACCCGATTTTTCTAATAATTATAGTGAATTGAGTTTGTTGATACCTAGTATGTGGATATTGACGAGTTATTCTAGAAAGTAATATTACCGCAAAGGCCCGATTGAGGTCCAACACAGCTTTCATTGGCAACTGCAGCTGGCGGTAGAAGAATGCATTGGCCTGCTTCAGAAGGAGGCTGTAGAGAAAAGATAGAGCAATCTCCAATCAGGCCCGATGAATTTGTGCAGCTGCCAATTGCATGCTGTAATGTAGCTATGTTCCATCCGTTCTGAAAGTCCCCATGGTAGCTAGAACCTAGAATCATATAAGTTAAGGTTCGATTAGGAAATGGCTATTCTTACCTGTTTGGTCGCCGTTACTAAGTAGGAAGTGCCCAGAGATGTTACGAAAGACTGAAGTATCCCAAATCGTTTCAAACAATAGAGCCGGAATTCGAGTCTCGTAGTCTGCAGGACATATGCCCTCCATAACAAGATCTGGATAGGCTACATGAGACTTGTGGTCGTCAGCGTCAAGAGAAACGCCATCCCAGCATGAAGGAAACATCAGCTCAAGGCGAAGGCCATCCGCGCAATTTTTATCGATGAATACCTTATTTGGAAGCAGATGACGAGTCAAAGACCCTTCGGCAGAGCCTCTATAGTTCAGGCAGTTAAACCCGATAGCTTTTTCGGCGAGCGCTTTCGGTGTTTTTTCATCTGGACCCCACAAGGATTGCGGTATGTCCGGAGGGGAAACAAAGGCATTTCGCTTGCCTGCATCACCCGCAATCATTCTAAATCCTGGTGGGAAAGCCATAATTTTATCTCCGAAAAGAAAATAGTAACTACAGCCTTATTAGCGTTAGTTTTTAACTATGATCCTTAATACTTACATGAGCATTCCACCAATCTGTGGAACAATTTCTATAGTACCGTTTGTGTGGGAAAACATAAGAGGTGGCGTCCAGTAAGCAGACATGTCTTCAAGAACCGCACATGTCGTGCAATTGGACTGAACTAGGCTATCATACGACGAGTATAAATTCAAGTCTAGAGTAAAGATTAGACATCGAACTTCTAAGCTTATGCGAAACGTACTCTGGGCCCCATGCAGCGTGTGTGCGTGTTGGGAAGGGAGTCCCTCAGAGACGATTGGGTCAATTCGAAAAACCCCTAATCGAGAGTAGCACGGGAGCCGCCAAAATGCTCCGACAATCGATGCAAATATGTTCAGAAATAGAATCGAATAGAGACTCATCTCAAAAAGCTACTAAAACGGATTTAAAATTCAACTATCAATCTAATATAAGCACTTAGACACAGACGCCTTTATATAACCTTTTTTGCTACTACTTAAAAGAGAGGACTCCCTTTTAAGCCTTTGTTTAAGCGTTCACCGCCTTCCACTTTGTAAACTGCGCAGGGTAAAGAAGCTGCTGTTGTTCAGTTAAGTCTGCATACGTAACATTTTCCGCTAGATCAAAAAGTTCTAAAAAGTCGTTGTGAAACCGTTGCTTCAAGGACATTTCCGGCTTTATTCCAGTAGGAGCCTGTTTGTGCCGCGTCTCTGGTAGAGGTGTAGGCTGACGGGGTGAGATCGGAGGTTTCATGAGCGTCGGGCTTGCTGACGGTTCAGCAGTGGCATACGGCGACCTAATCCGGCGGGACACCACTTTCCTCTCGTGAAACAGCTCACGGAGTGGATCCTTAGGTCTGCCTGATATCCCAGTCATCCACTTTTTCTCAAACTCATTCTCAAGCCTGACCGCAATGTTGTGAAGAGAAATAGACTTTTGCCGGTCGTCATTCCCTTCCATAAGAAGTTTGATCGTTGACCTAGTTTCGTGACTGTAACCCGTCTTATTTTCAATTTTGTATTCTGCATAGAACGCGGGATCCAGATAGATAAAGCAGCGGGTATGAGGCCGTCTTTCTGGGAAATCGGGAGCTAGCACCTCAACCTCGGCATCGTGCCCAACGCCCATTTTGGAGTCCCAGTACACCAATAGAATCTTTACTCTACTAAGTATATTCACTGGAAGTGCCGTTTTCCTGTCCCTATGGTGTTGCACAATTTTCTCAACAATGCGATTGCTACGTTGGGTAACATCTCTGGTTTCGTTGTATTTGGACCCATCCGGGAGGGCTGATTCGAACCGAGCGCTACGAGCATCCGCAGACCCGTATCTAACACAGTATCGAGCTCGCGAGTTCCTTAGAATGTGACCAAAGGCTTCTTTGGGGAGATTCTGCAGCGAGGGCTCCACATGGTTATCATTGACGTTGACATCCCATGCCATATCGAGATTATCCACAAGCCTATTGGTGAACATATTTGACTCTCCTAAAGGTTCTCTATTGATTTGTCTTAAAGGATTTTCTTGAGCGTTTGCATATGTTCTAGGGTCTAGCGCGTTGACCGTTACATTTGGTTCAATCGCGTTTGGTTCGGTCGCATTTAGTTCAGTCGCGTTTTGATCGTTCGCATGCTGTTCTGTCACAGCCTGCCCTGAAAGATTTTGATCTACCGTATCTCTTTCCGCCGCCGCGCTAGACTCAGATCCAGGTTCTATAGTGGTATTCAAGTTCATTTGGGTCATAACCTCAGTGTACTTCTTCATTTCCTTCTCTATCGCTGAAATTCTTGCTTCGTCTTCTTCGGTAGACATGCCCACATTCCTTGTCTCTTTTAACTTCTCATATTCTGCTTGGAGCTTTGCGAGTTTATCGTCATGATTCTTGATCGAATTCCTCCCCCCACTCCGAGTCGTTGGCCCCCCCCCTAGTGTTATGTTTATTTGGTTTAGAGATAGAACTCATATTTATGAATGTCTGTTGTCAGGTTCGAGGGCTACTTACATCGACGCGCATCTTATTTATATAGTATACAGTCGTTTACAGAGCATCAAGAAGAGGTTGCTACTATGTTTTCCCACCCCAGCACTTTTGAGCATCGTGTGTCCATCTAATTGACGCCTAAGATAAACATTCTATTCCTTAGTAATATCTGGCTACGTACGCCTCACATTTTTTTAGACCTAATCGTACTCCTCTACGTACCTCATGATATCCCAAAGGTTCATGTGAAGATTCTATAATTCTAGCCTTAAAAACGGCCGAGTTGTTGTGCTAGGTTTGAAAATATACATCATGCTAGAATGTGTGCTTAAATTAAAAACACCCCTTAATCTCTACATCTTTCTAGCAACCGACCCGAGAAGATCTCCTCCTGAGAATAGGAGGGAATAGGAGGGCTAGACAAGTATCCAGGTAATAACGTGTCTTTTTTAGCTGGTTGTGGTTCCTTAGCTGGTGGCTTTTCAGGGAGAAAGTCCTCTCTAGTCTTTACTATAGGCACTGGATACATCGATTTCTAAAACATTAGATACCCACATCTTACAAGAGCTCTACTGACATACAAGTTGCGTGGAAGATGGTGGCCAGTCTGATCGTGTTGGATCTGAATTGTAGACAAATAACTGGCCATTGTCCTTCTGAATGCATATCCACACCCCTACTTTGTATCGGCTGCTTATCTCATGACCACGGCGAATGAAGTTGTTTTTCCGTTTACGAAAGGACTCTTGCTGTAATCTTTTTGAGGCCATAACTATATTTCTTGATCTCGAGTTGACAGACACTGGAGCCACTTATTTATATGGTACGAGCGCGCACTGACCATATTTAATATATATCAGTGGATCCAGACTTTGCATCCAGCGTACCCGGATATGGATCCTTTGTCTAACCCTTCTGCTTGGTACTCCATAGTAGGCGCTGCGCTAGTCGTCTTCCTTGTTTTATGTTTCATTACCCACCTAGCCTTTCAATGGCTGGCTTCACGTACAACAGATGCCATTCTGAAGTATCTGGTTTACTCTACGATGAGCCTCTTTAGGCTACCGAAGTGGCGCTTTTCTGTAAAGGATGTGCTATTCCCTGTGTTGTACCTAATTAGCAACGGACTTTGCATAGGTTGGGGCATAAAAGCTGCTGAAGAGCTAAGCAGCCGGTGCGCTTCGCTGCTTGCAACAAACCTGGTCCTTCTGTTACCCGGAGCAAGCATAACAGCAGATATCTTGCATGTATCTTTACGAACCTACCATCGGATGCATAGCGTGATTGGTCTGGTGGCTTTAATCGAAGGCTCCATCCATGCTGGACAAAAGCTCACTGCAGTTCGATGGACTGGCGACATGGGCTCAGTAAGCGGAACAGCTGTGAGTAAATTTACACCCATAACTACGGCGTGGCCTTACGTACTCAGATAGCGGGATGCCTCGGACTGATGAGTGTTGCTTCTCTACCCATCTTCCGTCATCGCCTATACGAGATCTTCCGAGTGATTCACTTTGGTTGCTCTACGTCTATATGCATATTACTATGGCTTCATGTCCCCAAAGCGAATAAGACAGGACGAGTCCAGGTAATCGTGGTTGCGTGTATGTGGGTAGCGACCTACACTCACAGAAATTTCCTGCTCATATATCGTAACCTTTCAGTAAGCAAACCTAGCACTAGCATCCTAATTGAGAACATTCACAACAGCCTTCTCGTAAAGGTCAATCTTCCTAGGCCTTGGAAAATTAAGCCCGGTCAGTATGTATATCTTACCACGATACGATCCGGATTATTTTCGATCCTCCAGCGCCACCCGTTCATGGTAGCAAATTCGGAATCGGATGGTCACGACTTCCAGTTACGTATTCAGCCCAGAGCAGGCTTCACGAATCGGCTACTGACACGGAGCCTTGTTGGAGCAACACAGCTTCGCGCTTTCGTAGAAGGACCTTACGGACACGGATTTGACCTGCGAGACTTTGGCACAGTAGCTCTATTTGCTAGTGGGATTGGAATCGTTGGCCATCTTGCGCACATTCAAGAGCTCGTACACGACTACCGGCAGTCTGAGACCAAGACTAGGGATCTTCTTCTAGTTTGGCACGTGGACAATAAGTACCAGCTGGACTTGGTGTGGGAGTTTATGAACAATATATTGAGAAGAGACGATCTTCCAGCTGCTGCGATGCACCAAGATACACGCGCTCTATCCGGAAGCGGAAAGATAGACCGATACTTGGGCGGTAGTAGCACCAACGAAAGCCCAGGGGTACGACCTGCACCGCATGGAGAGAATGCAAGTGTTGTAACGGGTCGATACAACGTCACCGAAAGCTAATGCTTTCCAGATTATAGATGTTTACATCTACGGCGACTACGAGATATTAGATCAAACAGGACATACAGTACCATACAAACGGGCAGGCAGTCGAATTGCTGAGATGAAAGGAAAGCCGGATGTAAGGCAGATTACTAGCGACGTGATCAAGACAGGAGGAGGAAGACTCGCAATCTGTGGTAAGCTTTCTGATTTATTATCGCTACACTAAATAACCTGAGCAGTATGCGCACACCAGGAAATGAGGCACCAGGCGCGAGAAGTCGTTGCTCATACAAGTCATAAGCAAGTGAGGTATCTAGAGATGGATTTCCAACCATTTGAGCTGAGGGAACATGCTAGCAGAAGAAGGTCCTTACCGATCAAGTGTCGCGGGATTGAAGAGACTTAAATAGACAACAACTAATCTTATATCCACCCATCCGTAGACATAGTAGTGTTTTTGGGACTCTTAAATGCTTTATAAGGCGCTATAAAGGCGTTGAATGCCTTCTCTTGATCGTGATGAAGTTGGTCTATCGCATCCACAACCGCTTTGGAAAGGTCTCGGATTTCGTCCAAATCCTTTTCTTCGAGTAAGCCGACAATACATGCGTGTAGTAAATCTTGGGAAATTTCGGCAATCTTTTCCTTAAACTTCTCTGTATGTCGATAGGATTCTCGATAATATGTAAGCTCCCACCTAAGCTCTCCATTTCTTCGATTAAGGAAATCGATATAGTGAGTCACATCTTCGGATTGCTTTGACTTTTGCATGTGGTGTGGTTCCATTTCTATCGCTATTGTCTGACCCCCATAGCATCTTACGATGTGGTCGATATCATTAGCTTCAAGTGGCCTTCCGCGAGGCGGTTGTCTCATAGCCGGATCCATGGTCAAGGGTGAAACTGTCCGGGGAAGAGCGGGTCTTAAGTTTGCCAGGTAATTATAGGCAAAAAGGTGCGGTCGGGGTTTTTATATCAAGCCTGTAGCACGCGCTTAGCTCACCGACCATCCGCAGATATGGCTTCTAGACGACTGACTATCTTTCCGAGAACGGGGAATGACGTAGACAATGCCAGCTCCATCAACGGCAAGGGTGATTCTACTGCACTTAGTGCCCCAGAGCGAAAGTTTCGTAGTGAAAATGGACCGGTAGATCTTAAGCTCCCGAAGCTTACACCAACTCTTCAAGTGAAGCGCAAAATTTTCACGCCACTTGATGAAGATCCTGGAAAGCACTATCGGTGCATACACAGCGTGGATCCGGAAGGGGAAAGACCCTATTGTCTAGCCCAGGAAATCGCCTCAGATACCACTGAGCACGCCTATCGGGTCGTGATGATCCGACGTAGCCCAGACAAATCCGTTGTTGGCCTGGACAAACCGAATCCGAACCTTCTCAATATCGTGTCTGTGTTCCGCTTTCAGGGTTCCCTATTCACCGTATTTGATAGACCCGGCCTTCCATTGTCTGAGATTGCTGTATCTCATTCTCCACAGCTGGGATTGGCTGAGGTGAGAACAATAAGCACAGAGGTAGGGCTATTGAACGTGCACTCATTCTTGTGGTAACAATAGACTAGGCAATTTCTGGTATCTGCGCTCTCAGCGCTGCAGGCCTTTACCTGTCTTCAATTGATGTAGAAGATGTCACGATCTCGGCAAGCGATGGTCAAGTCAAAGTTGGTAAGTATCGAACGCTTCTTAGAGGGTTTCTCAACCGCTGAACGACATTAAGCATTAGACCGAGCATCTTCGCAAGAAACAATGGCAGATGACAAGGCTACTGCCTTTGGAATCATGCTAGATGACCTGATGTCCCGTGTTCCAGGTCCTTCGACCCTACAGCAAAGCGACGATCTCCTTGCTTTCATCCGATACACTGGTCAAACGACATATCTAGAATTGCAGAAGGTATCTATACTTCTCGAAAATGGCAGTGCAGTACTAAGATGTTGTAGGATAGTTTTCTCAAAGACTCGTTACCTGCACCGTCGCTGATTCCTTTTGTGCTAAATGCGCAAATTATAGTACTTCCAGTCGAGCATGTAATAGAGACTCAAATTAGCGAGTTGAAGATGTCAGCAGGCTAAACAAAGAGTAGTTTATCATTCTAGATGCTTAAATGTATTAACGTTACTATTAAAGATGTTCTTAGTTTTTCACAGCTGACGTCTTTCCTCGCCTTGGTTTCTTTCGCCGCCCGTCTTCGGCAGCAAGTTCGAGAGCCTTGTTTAGGCTTGCAATCTCACCCTTCCCATCTTTGACTTGTTGGGACAGAGTCTCAATTTGCTTGGAAAGCTCCATATTACGTTGTTGGAAATCCAAATTTTGTTCCATAACGTAATTCAACTTGGTGAACTGTTCATCTCCCGAATGCTGACTAGAAATCGTCTCTACAAGCAGGGCGTTTTTGGCTGACTCTAGAATCATCTCGCTAATGCTTTGGCCATTATGTAATCCCTCGACTTCGCCTCCAGCCAACCTGGTTCGAAAGTTGTTCACCAGACTTTCGGCTTTCTCAGCAACCTCGTCGGCGAACATTTTCGAGTCTTTTACGGATTGGTTGAGCCTTTCATGCTCCTCTAGAAGCTTATAGTGACACTCTTGCAGCTCCATGAGTTGCTGGTTGAGGAGTTCACTTGTGTCCCGTTCCCGTTGTAGTTCTTGCTCTGTCGCGACGGTTTGGCGTCGTGCATTTCCAACTTCGTTTTGAGTCGCTTGAAGGTGGCGATGTGCATTTTGCAGCTGTGCTAGATTGTGATGGTACAAATTACTCATGTATACTGCAGCTTGGACACAGCATGGTTGGTGGCGAGGCTCTATGCTTCCCTGATGTCTGAAGTCAATGATAAGTACATCAATGGAATGGTCAAAATACCTCTGATGGCTGTACTGATGCCTGATGCGACTGTGAATGACTCATTGCTGCGGGATTCAGCGAGAGGCTTCTTTGGATGTGGGAAGTACCAGGGCGAGAACTGGACTAAATACTGTATTGGTAGAGAGTTTTGCCATTTTATCGCAAAGGATCAGGGAGAATGGGGAAGCGTACACGACTGCAGAAAAAAAAAGGCGGCACTGCATCAGGAGACTGCTCCACGCCACCGACTAGTGTTCCAGATCTAATGTGCTTCCACTATAACCCGATTGGCTTTTTGCTGCCGGCGCTTAATGCATTTATTGTGTGGGCTTGTAACTTGAGAAAATTAAGCGCCCATCATAGCATACCCCAGCCGCCACGCCAAGCCGGGGTTCGTTCACGGAAGAGACATTGAACTGTCTAGCGTTGTGATCTGCAAGACAAAGACCCACCCGGGGATAAATAGGACTCTGTACTCGACAGACCTTCCTGATTAGCGGATGCATTCTAGATCAACAGAGAGCTACGGCTCCACCGGTTCGGAACGGTTCGGCCGGAAAGCACTGCGCTAGTGGAAATGACATTTTAGGGGCTATACCTCGCTAGCCCTTGTCCAACGATCGCTGTTTGAGAATTCATCGCTGTGGAGTTGATACACCCATACACGCAGCTGCGCAACGGTTCTGTACAGCCCCACCTTCTGTAAATGGCATAGCGCCAGACGCTCGCCGCAGAACAATCCATGTGATTAGTCAAACCTTATTCTAATGGTGACTGCACTTTTGGAATGCTGCTTGCAAAGTTGAAGCCACAATTGCCAATGACTGTATTTCCTAGGGATGGTAATGTACTGTACAGTATTGCTCTAATTCGCAACACGATTGCCGGCTACATTCGGAAGTGGCGGGCCTTGTTTGTTGCTGGCGGCTTCTTTGTCACGCTGTGCTAGTGGCTATAAGTGCGTGAACCCTTCGCTATGTCTCCGATCTACATCTAACATGGCTTCGAGCGATCAAAATATATGGTTTTCTGAACAGCCGACGTTGTTTTCATCTTTGGACACAATGATTGCTCCGGGATCATCCGACACTTCCATTTCTCACCTGCCGCCAATTCCGGAACAGGATTGGGATTTCGGTTGGGAAGAAAATATGTTCAACCTACCAGATCCGTACGAAGGCTTCGAACAGACCTCAACTACTGCCGTCAAGTTTGCTACCAACGACAATACACCGCCTCAACCACACGAGGAGCTGATCAAATTGCAAAATGAGGTGCGACAGCTGCGTCACGATATCTCAGAGCTGCACGATATGTTCTGTAAACGGCTGGATAGTATGGAGGCAACCATCACGGGAGCTCGACGCTATGTCGATAGTTTGGTACCTTGGTCGGTGGAAGTTCATGAGAAGTATTCAAAACTACTACACATCGCAGAGAAGCAGGAAAGGCGAGCCACGGATAGAAGCTCGTAATGTACTTAGTAGAAATGCCTTAACAAATTTGAATTTTCTTGCATTGTCGTTTGCGACTGCCTAATACGCATCTTCTATTGTGTCAGACAATCGACTATATCTACCTTCAAGCTACAACAGCAAGAATGTCGGCCTTTTTTTGTTCGACATATTGCTAAGTGAATTTTGGAGCTATTGTGAGGGAGTGTGAGATCTACATTTTGCTAACAGTCGGGATGGCAGGGCTAAATTCAGTAACGGCACGATTAAGGATAGGCTAAGTGAGATCTAGCAGAGACCATGCAGCTATATTAACCTATCTGTCTAAGGGCAAAGATAACATCCCTAATACCGCATCAGAATCTGGTCATGCGGCTGTGGAATCGAATCGAAACTGCGGTGTAAGTAACTACGTTAACGTTAGCAGTACTTAGCGACTAGGGTACTAGTAACTTACACTATGATTATGTTGTTGCTTGTCTCCTACGTGCTTTGTCGTATCGCTTTCTTTCGAGGATAATATCTTGGGCAAACCGATTATGTTTTTTTCGCTCCGCTCGCCTCTGTTGCAGTTTTAATGATATTGTCCGTAGACGTCGAATAAGAGCCGGTACTAGTACTCGGAGTACCATAATTGGGCGCTAGTTCAAAGTTCAAAGATGTCAACGAATAATCTAAAAATGAAATATACTTTAAAGTACTTAGATCTAATATTCAATATAAGTCACCGTGAATGCTTCTTTTCTGTCTAAAGATTGAGTTTCGTTAAACCATTATATAGTCTGTGACAATATGTCATCTCGTCTTTCTCGCAGTCAATTCAGGGCACCGCCTTTTAGAGGGCTTATTTTTCAAAGGGATGGCTCTTTTTCTTTTCCTAGTGATTTTGCACTGACATCCGCTCGTACCTGCATAGTCCGCAGTTTGATGATCTGATCTGCCAAACCCAGTGTCTAGCAGCTGAAGCCTTGCGAACTGTGCTATTGATTGCGGAAATCCGCTGATTCTGTGCTGACCCAATCGGTTGAACTGTAGGTAAATGGATATGTTCTGGTCGACATGCTGGACTTTGATATTAACGACCTTGCAGTAACGACCACATGTAACACAAAGACTGGAGCCGCCTACGTAGCCTAGACTAGTACCATCTTCTGTAGTGAAGGAGGCTGCTGGATACTCTTGCAAAATTCTCTCAACCAGCGCGCCTGTGTCTGGGCTACGACTGCGGATGGAACCTGAGCATACTACCGACGTCCTCTTCGCTACTGGCTTCCGGTGAAGTTCGAAGAAGAACGAGGCAGCAAAGAGCGCCTGCGTAATGCTGGCGAAGTCGTAACCCCGAAGAAAAGTCGCGGCCAAGTCTTCTAGTTCTGGCATTTTGCTAACATCATCAAGCGCAGGCTCCCTGCTTAGCGCTATATTAATGCGGAAGTATTTGTGCCGTTCGTCTCTAGGGACTCGATTGAGGTGATCGTCCCAGCCGCCTTGAGCGTTTAACATGGCATTGAAAAGCCGGAACAAGCGTGGAAAAAAGCGGTCACGAAAACCCAATCTTCCGGAGATGGTCTGCGGTGATTCTGGATCCTGAGCGAATCCTGTACCTATTGAAACGGCTAGGTCAGGGGTAGTGTCCCAAATGGCTTTTGATTCCCACTCGGCGGGGTCAATAGGGTTGTTGTGCTTCCCCGCACCACCATCCTGTAGAAATCCTAAACCACGGATAAACTTTGCCGGGAAGTAGGACGGAGCAGCAGAAGTTGCCCTAGCGCTGACTGATATGAGTTCGAAACCTGAAAAAAAAATACAGAACTTACGCGTCGCAGATGAGAGCCTCATTTTTTACGTGAGAAGCTCGATGGTGTTTGTAACCTGCAGTCGTCTATTAGTCTCATACCCGAAGATGGGATACAAGTTTTCACCTTGCCTAACTCCAGCTCCATTATAATTGGAGAGGATGCAGAGCCTTGAGTTCGACACGGTCATCGTAGTAACTGCGACTTTTGGTCCCGACATACCCGCGTCAGATTCTATGAAACCAAAAAGAGCGGACTCTGACCCGAATGCTTCTCTCATGCATGCTTCCATCTCCGCAGCTCCGTATAAGCTATCTGTGAGCAGAGAAGATAGGAAGCCATATATTTTTGCAAACACACTACTGCCGAAAGATTGGCGAGGAAGAAAGACTCGATTTGCCAGCTGCTTGAAGATGGTGATGCACTCGTCCACGTCTCGGCGCAAAAGGAACATGAGCACGATGAGGCCACCTACATCTTACGGTAAGTGTCCGTTTATTCGCACATGTTGAAAATCTTGCAATACATACCTGTGCTTGTACCTAAACTCAAGTCAAACTCGTCGTAGATAGGATATGGGAGCTTTCGATACTGATCGAGCGCGTGTAGGATTTGCAGCGTGAATATTCCCCGGATACCACCTCCATCAAGGACAAGCAGCCGGCTTCCTGCTGTTGGCGGCTTAAGACGAACTGTAAGCTCGCTCTTGGATTGACACAAAATGCACTGGGAGATGCAGTATGAGTATTCCATCTGCTGCCTTTTTGATCCAAACTTGCAGGTGCAGGAATCGCAAAGCGCGTGTCCACAGCGTAAGCTATGTTCAGGCTTACGGAAAAGGCAGTAAAGACAGAGCTGAGAACTGTAGATCGTATTCCAATCGATGGGAATGTCTTGGAGGTTTTTCTTGTGTAATTGCACCGCCGTAAGCGCCTCTTTCTCAAGTTCAGAACAGAATCGGGTAAAAATGGCTTTCAACTGTGTACATGAAGCTTCTGGCGAGAAGCCTTGCTCGGAAGGTAGCGATGAAAAGGCTTTATAGCAGTGAGCTTGGTATAGTGACTCGAAGACCGCCGACGGTTTGAAGCCTGTTCATTAAGATCGAAACATGGTAGCTTGAGTATAGAGCACTTACGATGCATGCCTGGCGGAAGACTGTCCAGCATAAACGCAGACGCCATATACTCCAAGGTAGCTTGCTTGCTTGCATGATTAGCGGTGCATAGCCCCAAAAAGTTCCGTAGGTAGAGCCAGAGATGGTCTTCTATTCGATTGCATTGGCGCGTAGCGAGGATGAAGTTGAAAGGTGAGGAGGCGCATGTCGCAACGTGGCATAATGCCGACTCGAAGAAGACGTTGAGATGGTATGCCGAATAAAGCATTTTGGACCTGTTTCTGCTTTTCCTTACCATCTCTATACTCGAAAGTATGGTTTTCTTTAGAGTGAAAAATCTCGAAGAAGGTAGGGTCTTGCGGTCATTTATCGGTAATATTACGCGTCGAATGCTGCCAAAAGTCGATAGATCCAGACTGACCTTACGCGTGTAGATGCTGCTGCTGACAAGGATAACCTGCGGCTTCCAACCCCGCGAAAGACTACTATGACGCGCACACCTTCGTAGGAATTGAATGCCTTCCTCACGACTAGAGAAATCATCTAGGAAAATACAAACGACATCGACGAACAATAGTAGCAACCTGCCGACTATGGTTTCCACGAACGATTCGGTTGCGCTCGCGGATGACTGTTCTGAGAGCCAACTGACTTTGTGACGCGAGCTCCCAGCGTGCTTTTGCGGTGGCTTCTGTTTGCTACAAGCATTGTTGATATCTAGGCTCGCAACTAGTAGTGGATGATCATTGTCTGACGTCGAATCATCTGCCTGTAATTGTGCAATACCGCGTGACCTTGAGTGGCTATACCCCGGTAACAGTGCCTGGCGTGCGGTTTCACTTTCATGCTCACCGATTAGTAAGACAGTAGAAGGGAACTGGGCATGAGGCTTGTAAAGATTAGTAGTGACCTGCTGCAGGCTACCCCCACAAGCCAAGAACCAATCGGTTCCAGTCTGAAAACCGTACAGCCAGTCTGGGATGTTCTGCGATGGCATATGTACCTAAGGCGAACAAGGAAAAAACTACTCATGTGTACGAACGCTTAGCCGTCTATATAAGTACTTTTAAGAGATGAGCACATTCCTGCGAGGCTCATTTTCAAGGTGGGCACCATCCGTGACACTATATTTATTAATAAGCCAGACCCATACTAAATTCTAAAAGACTGGTTTGAACATGAATATCAAGTTCGAAAAGTATCGATACTACCTTGGGACTGCCCAAATAAGATTACTGAACTTATGCTATAGTGCATCAAGTACAGAACCCGACGATTGCATCGGTTGTTGCATCTCTGATTTAGAACATAACTTACCCGCTTTAATTAATCCTTCTGAATACCATGACTGTTTAACTGGCGCAGGCATCTCTTCCGACGCGTTGTATGCCATCGGGCTTTCTCCGAAACTCAGTCTCCCGAGCAATATTGAGTTACCATGCCTTCACGGAAAATTTCGGTTGGAGACCGCAAAACGAGATGGGTCGCAAGGTCAGAATGATTGGTGGCTCGTTGATCTCTACAGTTCAGGTGAGAGCACTAACCTCATATCCAAAGTCGGCTGCTGAACGGCACATGGACCTACCCACAACTACGTTGATTCAGATTCGTCAATTCTATAGTCGACATGCATCTCTATGTGATGGGGAAAAGTTCCTTCACATTCGATTCTACGAACGCGAGAAAAACTACGCGGTCGCTTCAAAATGGAAAAGGCTACTGGGAGCTAAGGCGAAGAGTCTTAATCAAGTTCTGCGTAATGAATGGCTTCGCGACTGTCTTGAGAAATTAGAGCCATTTCGCTCTCTGTGGATGGGTTTACAGCTTGGCTCTTTTCCACTGATTCTAAGCTGGCGGTGCAGACAGGTACGACTCCCCTAAATTCGAAGCGAGTCGGGACGTTTACTCTTCCAGGAGATCGAATACTATCTCGGCCAGATGTATGAGATCTGGTATACGATCACAGGTGGTGATGCTCATCTCTGTGACGAATACACCATCGAGAAGCTTGGGGGCCTTGCACCTCTATGGAGTTCTCGCGACCGCTCGATAATCGAAACTCTGTTCGCCACACGCCAGATTTTTCCTCGCGCACACGATCCTGCTGTACGCGCTCAGATCCTTCAAAGGGTGCTTGCTGTTGGAGGACTTATCTTAACTTTCCATACCTTTTTTAAACATGTCAAGATACTAGGACCTATTATGATTCCTTTACGAGAGTTATTTCTAGCAGGCGAATTGTGCCCTCCAAGGGACGAATTCAGCCCAGTATCTAGACGCCTTCCCTCGGTAAGAGACATCCTACTCCAGCATTACTACGGGCGGCCTGGAAAAAACAACCAGGAATGTCTATTACAATATAGCGAGCATGACGAGCGCTTTTTCGAATGTAGCGACCCCGGACTGTATTCGTACTGGCAACTCTGTTTGTATTTATTTCGCCACGCGCAAGGCCATTGGAACCCTCGAAAAGACACACGAAACCAGGCGCAGTCATCGGAGCATCCTGGATGGGTCATTCGGCTTGGTCAATTTGCACGCAGGCTTGGGTTCGAGTCTGACATGATCTCGTCTCTCTGCAACCAAGATGCCGACCTTTCGCAAATTCGCATGCATATGCTTCAAGAACGACCAAGTGTCTTCTTCTCTGCACCGGCCGACAAGTTTGATGTAGAGGCCTATTCACGTCAGAAAGGCCAAGTGATCTTCGAGCCTCGCCCGCCTGCTCCTACTCCTTTGATGACAACCGACAGCGCGACTACAACCCGGGTGCCTAGAAACCACCCAGAGTTATTTCTTCCCACAATATGGAGCGCTCTTACCCAAGAGCCGAGATACGCTTTGACAGAGTATGGAGAGCTTTTGTTAATGTCTATGTCCTTCTTCGAGAAATTCGGGTCAAGCCCCGTTAGCGGTACTCATGGAGGTTTTCAACCGGCCCGACAACTATTACGCTCTTCTTCGGTCTACTCGGTACCCGTGTACCCTAGCCATCTAGCTAGGTCCCGCGGCGCCAACATCACATTCTGGCATCTGCCCCAGAGTCGGGATATGTGTCCGCTTGCGAAGTATAGTTGTGATGCAACTAAGGAGGATGTCAAGAAGGTAGTCAACAGTATTCGAGCGCAGGGCGCGGCGCCTTTGTTCGCTTTGGTGGATAGAGATGGACGACTCAAGCTTTGTGACGCCTCGCAGATCATGCATCGCCGTAAACAATCTAAACAGTCAAACGATGTATACTACATCTATAGTGGTGAGAACTGTAAGATTTGGATTATGAAGGGGCTCGATAGTTACCGAGTTTAGGCTTGTCACCTCGTATGCGGCAAACGAAGTGCTTGCATCATCGAAATCCTCGTTTCAGTTCCCATCATAAATGACATCAAATGCTTGTCTTGTGTCTCTTATTTCCCGATCTTCATATTGCACAAGGTACAGTGCTTAGCGAAACCGGCTTCCCCTCGAACGCAGTCCTAACAAAATGTGCGCCACACTACGAGCAGGGATCATAACGCCCTAGCTGACAGATGTAACATAGCGTCAACTTTTCAGCACACGTGCAATAAGCAGCTAATACTGTCGAGGAGCAAAAGATTAACCTATCTTAACCGTCACATCTTTACACTACAACTATGTTCTTACCCCAACCCTACTATCCCGTCCCGTGATACAGTCGAACGTCGTCGAAATCCCATAAAGAACCATCAAGAAGCTTTGATGCTTTGCAGGCATCCTGTCTAGGAGCTCTGGGCGAAGGATCCTCAATGCAGCTCCCATCCATAGTGCTTCCTCCTTATTCAACTCCTCAATACTAAAAGTGTTGTAAGCATATAGCCGAATCAGTCGTGCAAAATAAACGCTTACTCCTTAACTCGAATTCCCTTATTGAGTCGTTTTTGTGCTTCTTCGTCGATTATGCATGAGGTGATATCTAAGGAGGTCGCTGTTGTACTTGGGAGAAACAAAAGGAGTGCCGGGTCTAAAGGAGGCGATTGCCCCTGTAGTACCAGATGCATTGTCTTCCCATGTCGAAGGAAGACTGTCATCATTTGGTAAAAATCGCTTTTGTCCTCTTCCGAATATCGCCCGTAGAGTTTCTGGATACGCTGAACAACATCGCGCTTTACAATATCACTAGCCCTTCCACGATTTACCGAGTAGGTTTGCGCCAATCGATCTGTTTCCGGAGTTGCTGGCGGCGGTCTCACGTTTTGTGAATATGAAGATTTCCGATACCGTGCCAGTTTTCGCCGTTCAACCCTGCAAACTTCCAACGAGTCATGAAGTAACTTCACAGCTTGCTGATACGTTTGGTAATAACAGTATTTAACGTACCGGCTTCGAGCGACACCCAAGTGGCTTGTAGGCGCTTTAGCATATAGGTAATGATAAATGTAAGACAATGTTACAACATAAGCTTTACCATTACCAGTTGTGTCAATGGTTGTTACTGGCGTGAATGTGGCAGCCTTCAAAGAATCGAGTATGCGTGAACTTCCGGTTTCGTAGATGCACTGGAGTATTCGAAGACATCGTTCATCGGTTATTTTTGCATTCCTCAGCATTAGTGCCCTCGTCAGTCTCGCTTTGTCGAACTCCGGGATATTGAGTGCATTCGTTTGTAGGTCGCAGATCATTGGTTGAGACGCCACGCTCTTGGCAGCACCGAGAGACGGTATTCCTGGATCTTGCAGCTTGTCAAGGGCTGTAGTAACTTGTGCTTCAATATCCGTCGTATGAGTCGTCGGCGATCCGATAACTGAGTCTCCAGAGTTTCGATAGTCATCCGAGGCAGCTGGTCCATCCAGTTCATGTAGACGGTGAGCATGCTCCTAATAACTTGCATTAGCTTCATTAAAGATTAAAGTAGAGGGCTCATTATGGGATCTTAATACCTCTTCACTAGTGGGTTGAGACGGCCTGTTAGTAGTAGCACAAGCTACCGTAGTCTTTGCTATGGACAAGTCGCAAGATTCAGGATCTCTCCCTTCAACATCGGGCGTCGGCGATCCGATTACTGAGTCTACTTCAGAGTTTCCATGGTCTTTCGTGACAGCTAATGAAGCACGACAGCTCTTTTGCGGCCTTAATACAGATTCGATCGATCGACCGCGTTTTCTCATATTCTTGTTGCGCTCAACGCCACGGACTTCCTCTCTTAGACGATCAACGGCACGCCCCAGCTCCTCCACCTGATCCGTCCTAAGAGTGTCCTGTATTGCTTCCCAGTGGTTGAAAAATTCCTTGGTTACTTAGAAAAATACTAGAAAGATGATGGGGAGAGTACCAATGCTATATTCCAAGCAGACTGTAGAGGCAGTTGTGTCTGCATTCTTATGTAAATTGCTGGAGTGGTCATACTAGGCTTTCTTACTGTGCTGGGGCCTTTCCATGGTTTATAGGCGGGCTGGGTCGGAGCAGGTGGAGGCTTGCGGAACAGCGGGCGCTATTCAGTCCTCAGCGAAACCGGGTTCCCTTTGAACGCATGCGCGGCAAAGTGTGAGCTGCGCTGCTAGCAGGGATGATGATACTCCACCCCAACAGATCTTGCAGAGCGCTTACCACAAGTGGCTGACACTATGCCTACGCTGCACATTGAACCACCTAGAATGCATTGGTCTCTACATTTTGGCAGACGATCGACTCACGGCATTACTGACACGAACTAGCACTATCGGGGTAAGGTCATCAGTAAGCGAGAGAGGCTTGGCGTGGGATCAAAGATTGCCTGCTTACACGAACTGGAAACTGCAAGTGCATAAGAGTGTACAAGACCACATGGGATGCTACAGGACCACACGGGATGCCGCAGGACCACATGGGCGCCGGTAACCCCCGGCGGATCCCCAAAGACTACGACTGCAGAGCGAACTGCACCGTACTGTATACTGTACAGTACGTAACGGTGATCATATCTCTTTCCTTGACAAGCATCTTTGCTGTGCCACTTTCGTAATACCTTATTGTCGCATTCGTAAGCCGAAATTTAGCCGCTAGATCGTGTTGGAGACAGTTCTTTTCTACACCAGTTGCGGCATAGAAGTGTTCACTTGAAAGGTCAAGTAACCCGAGCTCTTGGAAATTGATTGTATGACTTAATGTGGCACAGCACAGACATGTAGGTATTAAGAGCGGGGACCCTTCCATTAAACGCGTAAAATCTTCCTATAGAATATTCTGTATATCAGATAAGCGCCGATTAACGACCCCAGTCATGATGGAAATGACCAGGCAACGAGTAAAGCATGCATGCAACAGATGCCGAGTTAAGAAATTAAAGGTAAGCGTTGTTACTCCTGATGCAATTGGGGCATAATACTGACATTAGTGTTGTGTGATGGGGGCCGTATGTGTGACAGATGCCGGATCGACAATTCTGTATGCGACTACAGCAGGGAAGTGGGTCACCAGCGGGGTAGAACTTCCTCGTAAGCGTTCCCCGGAGCAATGAACTGGTTGTTTTCGACTCACACCGTTCATAGGGTAGCTCTCCTCGAGGCACAGAACAGACAGCTACGAGATACAGTAGAAAAGTTGTACGAATACGTCCGGACTGGCCACAACTTGCCCGCCCTTCCAGCGCGGAGCACGGGAGACGACCTTCCACTCCTGCACGACATTGTGGCATATGTGAACACACTGCCTATAGACGTGTCAAGCAGGCATAAACAGGCACAATACCAGATTCTAAGGCCGAAAACAACGCCCACAGTGTCTCTTCCGCAATCACAGCCAGAAACCTCGCCGTTTCCAACCTTCGTTGCAACCATCCCTCAGCTGGACGCCGTCATGGCCTCGTCGATGCAACAAGACCCCCAATTGCCAGTGTACAGCCCAGCACAAATGGACTACGAGTGTCCAGAAAGCAGATTGAACCTGCAAGAGCTTTGGCCGCTCATGGAAATGGATCCAGTCGAAGCTGCAAGACTATATCCCTGGCTACAAGCTTACACTGCAAAATAGCTGTATGCATGTAAGCCATTGTAATTAATGAAAGTAGCGCAGAAATTCAGTTGATAGAAATAAGAATCGATTGCATTAATCCCAGGTCTATCTATATCGCAAGACGCCCCCCTGCTTAGAGTAGATGCCCTTACACTGTCTTGATAGAAGTCACGGACTCGTCGTCCTTGTAATCCGGATAGCAATCAAACATGGTTCCCATCGGTCCCTCGTAGGCTTCGATATCCTCAAACTTTGTGCCGCTGGATGAAACACTCTCTAAATCCAAATCATCAACATCCAACGAGTTTCTCGACATTCGCCCGTCCTTCGCAATCTGTATCTCTAGGTGCTTGATCGTATGATGCGCGTCTACCTCCACAGTCTTCTCTGTGTGATCTTCTTCCAGTTCTTGACCATCTCCAATCGTAGTGCAGACATAACGACCGATGTCTGCAGTCGCTTCCTTGATCGCTCCACTGGCATCTAGCAGCTGTTCTCTTTGAAGATCTACAGCGCTCCTGATGCTTTGAAGGCGAGCATTTATCTCCTGTAGGCTGGGGCTGTCTTTCAGGATCCACACAGCCAAGTCGCTTCTTTCGTGCAGATGAAGAGTTTTATCATTACGCGACGAACTCAACAATGTGCTTGCCATTTCTGTGCGGCACGCTGCAGCCCGTAACATTAGATTTGCTGTGATGGTTAGCAACCGTTGTTATATTCGTAGAAGCAAACTAAATACCTATGAGTATGACACAATCTGTGTCAAGACAGTCAGCGATCTGCTCGACCGGCAATGCTTCCAATTTAAGTGGACGGAGGAAAAACACATCTTCGAGGAATTGTTTGAGTTTATTGTTGCCTAGGTTCTTCGCAACGCGAAGGAGCTTGAGTAGTTGGACTGTAGAAAGCGTTTCTGGCCTCAGAGTTTGCACGATGAAACTATACGCTACAGTATTATGTACGCGGGATGAGGCGGGGATCTTGTATCGTCGGATAGCATCAGCCATATCCACGAGCGTTTGCAGCGATATGTGAGCCTGCGGTATGAAGGAACCATGAGCCGACTGACAGATCAGACGAAACGCCACGGGATTTTCATCTGGGAGCTCGATGCGCCCACGCAACGAGCCATCTTGAGTGAAGAGCTTATGAAACTCTGGTGACGTTTGCGACATGACTGAAGATGAGACGAGAAACCTAGAATGTTGGATCTGGATCTCGACGTCGCCGTTCTCGTACGGAATCATGCTGAGTTGATTGCGTCGGTTGCTGTAAAGTGAGATGGAGGAATAATAAGTATATGACCTGCATCACAACGTTTTATATAGTCGAGCGTTTGGAATTGGCGATATTGCTAACACAGGCTGGAGAGTCCTCCTACACTAGGCAGCGATCAGTCTACGTTCGCCCTTCCCGGCAGGGCCTGGCTGTTCACATCAATTTTCGAAGGGCCGCTAGGTAGTTAATGGAAAGATGTGCAGTTGTCTGGCTATTTCGGATGTTAGTGCATGCCACGAACTTTGGGAGGTCTCCTGCCGAACGAGATCCTAACGTGACACTGCTGACGTTCGCTGTTGGATCCGGCTGTAGTTTATTGACGCCGCTGGTCTTAGCACCTACACTAGTCATCACAGCGCTTGTGACACCAATTAGCGAGACATCCGGTTCTCCGGACCCACGTACGGCGGCAATCACCCTTGTTTTGTGCCGAAGTCTTGCGCTCGGGCCATAAGGTTCCTGAGTTCCGGACCTCTAACGTCCGTCCCTGTGTGACGAGAAACCCTGTGGGCCGAGAACGATTAATGAGACACAGCGCTGCGTCGGAAAATCTATTATCTTTGCGCTCCGATTGGTCGTTCTCCGCATACATGGTTTCTCGTCACACAGGGATAGACGTTAGATCGACACGATAATGCCAGAACAGGCTTTAGGTCTGCAGGCGCTTCATGACATAACTCGAGCATATTCTAGCTGATGCATGTACGATCTATAGAGGCCAAGCTGGGAATCATCGCATAAAGATTGCATCATGTGATGTAACTGCGTGAGCTGTGTCGGGTGGAGGCTTTGTATCAACGATAGTATTGCTATCTGTGTTGTTATGATGTTCTAAGTGGCGCACTTGTCCACCAGGCAGTGCTTACTACAATAGGAAATAATGTCATCTTAGCGACGTAGTTGCATGTGTTTACACTATGTAACAGTGATAGTTGTAAAAACGATCTTGCTAGCTACTCCATCCGTATAGGAAAGGATAGACATGAATACCGGGATTTTATTATTGCGATATTTATCTTAACTTTATCTTGCCTGACATGGTAATGGTTGCGTCTGAATCGGATATAATCACATCTTTTAGTTCCTCCCTAAGCTGCAGTGCTCGAGTAGAACCAATTCCGTGACTATCTTTAGGGATACTAATTGCTGGGCTTGATCTAAGGGCCTTGTGGAGAAATATAGGGGACGGCGTTGCATCCTTGGCTAAAGCGTCCTTTAGCGCAGTGGGGGAGAAACTCAGCAACGGGTTGAATGCTCTGCAGAGCAAGCGATGATATACAATAGTCAGCCCTGTAGCAAGCACCATTATGCACGCCTGTCCAATACATCTAGCGTTGCCTTGCGAGTCTCGTACAAGAAGAAAAAGAGCTACAAGACAGACTTGCATTAGATACAAGCCTATCAAGAGATGTTTGAGTGCTTTGGGATAGAAGAGCCCCCCATGATCCCGCTCAGTAATTAGGATGCTTGAACTAGAGTAGACGATCCAGAACAAGATGATAGCAAGAACCTGGAAAGGAATGATCGGTGAGATGATAGCGTAGAGGAATCCTGTCTGTTTCAGCGTGGGCTGCTCTAGGCGCTTCTGTAATCTAGAACCTACCGATGCAGGAGAGGTTTGTGAAAAAAGGTACGAAGGTGCCCCATTGGAGATCCTGACCTTTCCTTCTTGTTATCATCTGGGTGACTGACTTGTCGAAGATTGGACCAAGTATTAGCTTCCCGAATAAACGGTCCATTCGCAGCAAAGAGTTGGCGCTGACCGACAGAGCCTGTAAAAGAATATAAGAAATGAAGTAATTGCTTGCTTTCGGTAGGTTTTTAGCCAAGGTCGCAGCTAGCGAAGCTCCGCTTGCCATTTCGTTCGTGATGGCAGTAAGCCCCGCAGACAAAGACACTACGATAGTAACTTGAACAAAGAGGAAGTAAAAGTAATAATCTTGAATCTTGAGGTCGATCTGGCTCCTAGAAGAGATGCCCTGCTTCCGGACGAGGCAATCTAGTATTAAAATAAATCCTTTCACCAGGACGGTCACTAGGACAGGAGGTAATACACCTTGAAGCAGACCCAGGAAGGACTGTGGAAGCTCGTTGATCCAGCTCAGCCAAGATACCGCCTGGGTGATATAGATGATCTGGGAGAGGAGCCCTGCCAAAGCTACTGGTACAACACAAGCAGTCGCCGTCGCCACAATAAGTACGTTGGAAAGCACGGTACGTATAGTCCTGTCCCGCCAGGCGATATTAACGTTGCTCCACACCACATCATCTACAGACAGAGGCATTGTACGAGGTGTCATATAACCCGAGCTGGTGTGAATTACTGTTTGGCACGCAATGTGGGCGGCGAGTGGATTGGCGAAGGTGATAAAGGCGGACCGCAGCAGCGGGAATTCCTCTCGTGTTTTACGGTAGAATTCCATCTTTTCACTAGTGTTACGAAGTTCCTCCTGATAGAACAGGTTGGTGTCGACCTTTTCAAGTCTTAGCCAGGTAAAAAGGTTCAAGAGGCTCCGTGATCGGTAGCTCGAGTGCCTACGCTCTTTGAGAAAGCTTGACCTCTTGGCTCGTTTCTGTACGCCTGCTCTGCAAGCCTTCCTTATGTTGGAAATCTCAGCCACCTCGAGGGCTCGTGCCAGGCGTTCCCGTCTCGCTGCGAGCTGGGAGATTGCGCTATAGTCACGATTGAAGGAAATCGCAGTGACCTTACCAGGGAAGACCTCGAGTTGAGACGTGAGTACTTTTTCGGACATCCAATCGTCTGGTATAGAATTGATGAGTACTGTACACAAAGCCGCGTACGGTGAGTGTTGCCGGGTTGCAACGTAAAATTTAAGCTCGTTCCAGATGACCCAGCAAACATGTCCAGTAAATAGCAAACTCAACATGAGATGAACCCAGTACCGATCTGCTTGGTCTAGACCGACATTAGACCACCCCAGGGCATCGAGTCCACTCACTCCAAGAACAGCAGTTTTCCCGTTGGTGTAGTTCAAGGGGACAAGAATGGGCGTTATAAGAAGTGAAGCGGGGGTAAATATAAGGACCAGTGACCGTAGATACCGGCGGAAGAAGTATCTATCGAAATGCTCGTGGCGGCGGTCAAATCGAAGAAGATTGGTTGCGATGTATCTTTTCCAGTTTGTAGGGGTACTGTCTAGTTGTTCTGGAATAGTAGTGCTATAATCATTAGCATAAGATTAGGTGGAATACTGTGAGCTTACTAGAAATCGGGGAAGCGCTTGCGGATGATGAGAAACACAAGGATTTCTAGTGTGAATATAACTGCAGAAAGGGAGACAGAAGCTACAAATGAGCTCAAAGAGATACCATGCAGCTGCTGAGCTTTGGCAAACGATTTTCCGAAAGATTCATCCATAGCGTTGGTCTTTTTATCTTTTCCTACGTTGTAAACTCTGATATATAGACGATAGATTGTAAGGGTCAAAAGCCTCTTCCAAACGCCCTCCTCTGGGTTGGCGCGTA
>KE747843.1:1236667-1268259 GCA_000465215.2 Pyrenophora seminiperda CCB06
TAGAATTCGTTACGCACTAACCTAGAAGGGAGCGTTTGGAAGTGGATTGTGAGGGCTGATAAACTGTGAGTGCTAATAGATTGTGAGGGGCAAAGGTCTCTTCTAACTGGCATCCTCAAACGTCTAACACTGGAAAAACGCTACTGTAGGGTGTTGAGCTTAACACTCGGTCGCCCCTAGACCATGCAAATCGCCTCAGACTTCTTAATCTTTGTTGACGCCTCGTCGCCCTTATCCCCATGTCTATCCTGTTTGTTATTAGGATATGCAGGTGAAGGCGTAGCATAAGCAAAATTAGCACGGACAGATTCGCCTTGGCAATAGAGGCGGGCTTACTCTCCGATCGGTCCCCGCTTACTGCAGCTTGATGAAAGAGAGACTTGCGTCGCGGCAATCGGGAGATGAATCGCGAACTGCGAACTAGGCTCCCAGGAACTGTCTAAATTGCTAGAGAAGCGAGCTGCGTACAAAAGAGGCTTTTATATCCGAGTTCTTGGCATTGGATTGTGCAGGTCGTTGCTGCGCTGTGAGGATGAAGCTCACAGCACGACGGCGGCTTCGCACGTGCAGCAGGAGCTTCGATCTCACAGCAGCGCCTTTGCCTCTGCCCGTGGACTACGGAAGCCCCGAGACCGGACACAGTATTTTCCCATAATGACTGAAGGTGAAGGTAGCGGGAGCGTCAATGTTGGCAGGAAACAATGTTTTTGGCGGCAATCTGCTGTTTGCCTTGATCGAAGGTAATTAAGATCGATCTGAGCGAGGCGCTCGGCTGATCTACGGATAAATGGCACTCGTGTTGCTGCACGCTGCAGCAAGACGCAACGTCCCTTAACTTAATGCAGGGATTTGTACTCACGTGACAGTATATGCATGCGGAGCCTAAGTAGCAAGTGCGAACTTAGCGCCGGATATGGCATTGGGACAGGTTTTTTCCAGAACAAGCTAGCGTTATCGGCTAACGAGTAAGCGCATCCATTGCATCCGCACTAGCGTAGTGGAACAAACTGTGAAGAACGGTTGTTCTGCCTTGGCAGTTGTTCTAGGGTTGGTTCTCGGGAATAAGTGAGTCGTATGAGCGGAGGGGTTGGTGTGCTAGCACGACTGGAAGATCGATATAATAGCGGTAAAGAATCAAGTACTAATCAAGATATGATTTCGAAGTTAAACACAATGAGCTGTAGGAGCTCATTGCCTATTGCTATATACTTAAAGAGTGTGGCTTGCTCACTGATGAGCACTTCCTGATTGGCTGGTGGAACTGCTCACTGGTGAGCGATCACATGACTTGCGGCGTGGTTGCCGAGCGACTGAGCCGCATCGTGCTGCAACTGTGCCGCTTGATCCTTCAAAGTGTCTACGGTCTTCCCCGGCCCTACCCTGGTCGAGTTCGTAACACAAACATTCTAGCTTTGTGCAAGGGAGCCACCTATGGTGCAATGTGCTTAATTGCGGATGTCTCCTCTCAAGTCTATTTAGAACATTTACTTATTAGTCCCGAGATAGTAGATGTGGACGATCCTTCATCTTCATCCCTAGACTCGATTAAGGTGTGTGTATGCCAACTACTAAAACATTAAAGCTAAGGTGTCTAATCGACCACAGCGTTTCGCAGATGACTGGATGTAAGTAAGCGATGCCATCGATTGAGACTGTTTATGGGGTGAGCTAGCATTATCAAGCTAGCGTATCCGGCCGGACCGCACTATCCGCACTACCGACATGGTAGATGTGAAAGGTTTTATGTAACGGGCTGAGCCTAAGGTCACATGACTAGGCTGCTAGCCTAGCCGCTTCCTTCCTTCTATCACTCCGTCCACCAAGAGCATGTGGGCCGTGCGCCAACCCAAACAAAGCAGGATAGCCGCCACCCTTCTCTCTTTCTTCTCATCTTGACATTAAATAGCATCTGGGTTAGGTAGCTGGAATATAGTGCCTACAGACTGTTCACATTATATGTCTTCAGCCCTGGACTTGATCAAGGTTTGTATACGTATGCCAACTACTGAAACCTTTCGCCGATGGTTGGATGCAAGTATGCGATGCAATCGATTATGGTTATTTATAGCTAGCACATCCGATCGGACCGTACTTCCGAAATGGAATAAAAATTATATTTTTTGGCCTGTCGTACGGTATACTTCATTGCAGACGTCCCTTTCTAAGTGTATTTAGAACATTTGCTTGTTAGTGCCGACATGGTAGATGTGAACGGTTCTTTGTCTTCAGCCCTAGACTTGATCAAGGTGTGTGTATGCTAACCACTAAATCACCACAGCTAATGTGTCTAATCGACCACAGCGTTTCGCAGATGACTGGATGCAAGTAAGCGATGCAATCGATTGCGAAGAGCTTGCAGCCCTAGTAGATGCGCTCGATCGCTTGAAGAAGGATGCTAAGAAGAAACTATCAATTAAGAAAGCCATGCAAGCAAGCATGGAGTCCGATTGGCAGCCTACCCACACAGGTAGCGCTGGTCAAGGGATACGAAGGTCTCACCGCATTGCGTCCGCTCCTCGGGTTGCTTCAGCAGGCTCGCTTTTTGTCGCTGAACAAGATACGGAGTCTGAGTCCAGTAATGAAGATGACATTCCGTCAACAATGCTCCCTGAGGCAAGCCCTAACGAGCACACAACGATCAATCCTGCTCCAGGTATTTTGTTTGATGATCCGCCATTGTTGCCCGTTCACTACGAAAACCAAGCCCCGATAGAGGAGCTTGATGGGGCTGAAATGCCGCGAGAGAGACACCCCATAGAGCAAGAACTACCCTCCCCTACGCTCTATACAACAAGACCTGTCGTTGACGGGCAAGATGAGCGTACAGAGGTACAGCCAGTGCAAGTTCGCGACGGAGCGTCAAACGCCCAAGCCCATCAAGCACCTGGTACCGAAACTCAGTATCAAGCAGCGGAGGATCTAGAACACATTGAACGCCAGCCAGGACCCGAATCTCCATATCATAGTTTGGTCAATCATCCACATCAGGACGCAACGATTTCGCCCTGCGATGAATTTGATTTCGGGGAGGTTGTCATGCATGACTTACCCTCACCACAATTCTTCAATGAAGCATTTGAAGACGGGTATTTTAGCCCTCTACATCATAGGGCGCAGACAGATGTCGAAGAGGCCACAGCATACTCCGACGAACAACACTTGATTAACCAGGATCATACACAAAGCTTTGGCGATAACCCGATACTTCAAAGCTACGATACTCAGTACCAAGCAGCAGAGAGACTAGAGTACATTGAAAACCAGCCAGGAACCGAATCTCCACATCACAGCTTGGCGAATCAGCTACATCTAGGCTTGGCAGAGCAGGACGCAACGAATTTGCCCTCTTTTGAAGATGAATTCGGAGAGGTTGTCATGCATGACTTACCCTCACCACAATTCTTCAATGACGCATTTGAAGACTATCGTTTGAGCTCTTTACATCACGAGTCGCAGACTGATGTCGAAGAGGCCACGGCAGACTCCTACGAACAACATCGGATTGACCCGGATCACACCGAAAGCTTTGGCGATGATCCGATAGTTCAAGGCTATCTGGATCTTGCTTGTCGTTCGAGCTTTTGCCTTCCGCACGAACCTGTAGAGGATGCAGATCATCTTGACGCTCGGGAGCTCCTGTTACCTTTGGTGGAAGAGAGGCCTCTCACGTCAAGACTCATCCATGCTCTAATCTATACGTTACTGCCCGGCCCACTTCGCATCTTTGAAGTCTGTTCCAGTGCATTCGATCCGGAGCCCTCACCAGAAGAAAGCCCAGTCGATGATTTCGTAGCAATCATACGCCGGAATGCAGAGGCTTTACCTCTGCTTGTGCTAGGAATTGAGATCAGCAAGACGTTGTACATCCTTGATAGCGAAACAGTGGATCTACCGTCTCTTGGGATTTCGTGGCTAGTAGGTCCTGAATGGAGGACGGAACATATTGATGTATGGCGCTGATCCACCGACCCCCTACACTAACTAACCTTCTTCAGCCTCGATTCATTGAGCCACACATGGAAAGTACTCTGCTCTCGGTTTGGATAGCAGAGGCTTACTTCCATTATAAGCCGTTTCAGGACGTTCCGTCCTCTCGTGATTTACGCCTACGTTTTCTACAGGAGTTGTTAGCGCGCTATCAGCGCGATTCTGTCCTTGAAAAGTGTGGCATCCCTAGTACGCATACAGTGTCCCAGCATGTGGATACTCGGTGTAAATTCGCACGCTTAGAGACGCAAGTACAAACTAATGAGATCTTCGGACTAAATCTGGAGATCTTAGTACAAAATCTGGAGAACTTCGAGCCCGGAGCGCTACGGAAAGCACTTCTCCAGATACATTCCAAGTTCGATCCTTCCAAGTTCGAGCGCAGACGTTTGCTGAGAATTCTACAGTGTGTGGACGAGATCGGATCTCCTCACATTCTTGACTCACTTAAATTGGCCTGTGCTAGGAAAGTCGAAGACCAAACATATCGAGCCATAGAGCAACCTCTCTTCGAGAAACTGTTTCAGATCCACATTTGCTTGGATAAGCAGGAGAGTCAGAGCCATCTTCTGGTTGCTAGGCAACGATATATTAAATATTGTTACTTCGAGACATATCTGTGTGCCGTTGAAGCGCTGCAAGGGGAGATACACAATAGCGACCGAGTGAGGCGAAGAGTCTCAGCTCGAAAGCGGCGGACCAGAAGCTTCAAAAAGGGCATCTCTGAGGAACTGCCTCTTACGCCACATACTGAGGAAATCCGTCGAGTTTACAATGATCTCAGCCCGTCAGGAAGACAACGGGCGGCTAAAGACATGGTCAAAGATGAGATTTGTAGTAAAGTTGCAGACGTATACGGGGGCAATGAAAAGCGCATTCGACGCAATATTAACAAGTACATCAACCAAGGGAGAGTACTGCACCATATTCTGCGAGGTGGGAGATCCTTAGACCCAGGTCTGCTCATTCTATTTCCAAGCTTTGGGGCCGGTCCGCCCTCTCTGAGCATGGCTGAATTCGGATTAGAGCTCCAGGGGCCTGAGGAAAAGACTCTTAGTAAACCCATTCAGCTGAAAGAGTAAGATGAAGTTCCCTGTGTGATTAAACTTCTGCTAATATTAGTGAACAGCATAGAGGGATTGACGCTAGCGGAGGCAACTTGGTT
Organism: Pyrenophora seminiperda CCB06; assembly: GCA_000465215.2. NCBI lineage: Eukaryota > Fungi > Ascomycota > Dothideomycetes > Pleosporales > Pleosporaceae > Pyrenophora > Pyrenophora seminiperda. Next base: position 1,241,820 of record KE747843.1, read on the forward strand.
TGGCGAGGTGTTGCAGGCTAGACCAGAGCTGCTAGAACCGGTACCCAAGACGGTCCTTGATCTCATCTCGAATAGCCTTACCCATGATCTGTATCTCCAAGAGCGTGATGCAGATAGCTTCAGGGATAGACCACTTCATTTCTTTACGTAGTAGGATGCACTCGGATTGGCTTGCCGTATTACCGAAAGCCATCACGCTAACGAAAGGCATCGGTTAAGTAGTTCGTCTCCTTATATATTTCTCTCACCCTCAATTTTGACACTTCCTCTTGCATACCAAATACAACTATCTCTTGTACATTTTGCTACCAAATCATTGCCTAAACTGCGAAATGAAGACTGAGTCCGGGAGCCATACGATTGAAAAAGATGCGTGGCCCTGCTTAGGTGCTATCAGCATTGACCCCCTGAACATGCTTGTATTTTGGGAAAGTTCGTGGCTTTCGACACATGAGTACCATACACTCCGTCAAGATGGACACCAAGGGTGGCTCGTCCATGCTCGAGGCGAAGACCAGCTACTCATCGCCTGGGAGCCTACAATGGAGATGAAGTCAATTCAACCTTCGCTTCACGATATCCTCTATGACCCTACCATAGAGGTCCGAAAGGACCGGCCTGGTCTGCTTGGATATGTCGCGGCCAAGGTCTTACCTGTCTCTCCAAACGCAGGTAGCCGTCGCCTCGCTTTTCTAGCCTACTGGAAAATCGCCCCAATGACGAAGGGTCTCTTTTATCATTTACAGCAAACTTTTTCCAGCCATCAAGGAAACATTGTACACGAGGAGCCGGACAGAGTTTGGATACAATGGGAACCTACGTGGGTGTTTTACGAAGATCTGAACGAAAGCAAGAAAAAGCAGCTCCTACAGGTATCCCATGATCCCGAAGCGATTTTGCGTCGCTTTCACAAGGCTGTCGTTCACTATTCTACGCGCTCATTAGTTGAAAAGCGGATTAGGTAGAGAGCGATAGACCACAAGATATAATTCATGCTTTGTCGCTAATTGTATGTGTGTGCGTGTGTGTGTCGTACATGCCACTTGTAGGAAATACTTACTGTCGTTACGCCGATTGGTTCCGTCAGCCCAATATCATGTCGACCTCTACCTATATAAGAAGAATGACTCTTCCTCTTAAGCTCCCTTCTTACTGCTTCCTGCTACCATAACGAAGATGCAATCTGGTAGGTCTATCGCCCCTGATGTCAATACTTGTACGTAAGCTTATTGAAATAGCTTCCATCTGTCCTAATAAACGAGTTTTATATGAAAGACATGCTATCGAAACAGTTAGTAGTCTCTAAATGCGGCAAATGTGTGATCTGAAGTTTGTAGGAGGCAGTCGACGCTCTGGAGAATATTTTCAATAATAATCTTGAATTTCGAGCCCCAGACTCCAAGTTCGCAGCCATCTTCGAGAGATTGAAAGCTAATGAAGCGCTTTGGGTAATCCAAAACAATTTATTCTACGTTACTGGGCTATGCTGACTACCTTACTAAGGTTGAATATGAGCCGGGAAATGAGTATTGGCCTATCGCACGCCTGAATATCAGCAAGTCAAAACAATATAAAAAAGGAGCTGAGGGCTACTACTACATATTAAGATCAAAGTTAGCAGGCGCAAGCAACGACTTCTGGATTGTTGCACTGCAATCTTACATCAAGGACACCTGGTATCGATGCCTCCGCTATGTATACCCTGGCGTCTGCATGCGGAAAACGCTGGCAACATGTTTCTTCCACGCAATGTATCTGGAACAAGACCGTCGGTACATCGTAAGAGAAGTTAGTGACATTGGACGTTGTAACGACTACGTAACTATTAAGCTGTTATAAATAACGGACTATACAAGTAGTATCTGACCTTCACATAACGTAGTCTCGCCATTGCCTAACAGTATACGTCAAAATACCTTCTCAGGATTGGGAGCTACGGACCCAAACAGCATTCTGCGTATGAATTTTCCAGTGACCACAAGTGGTGAAATGCTAGCGGGCAGCTCTACGTAGTTACAAAAGCCTTTGTTGCTGTTACCGCGATGGCTCAACCTGCGCCAGACACCGCCAGCTCCAGTTTCGGGTAGGCCAGCAAAACAGATACCATAAGAATCTATCGTCTGTGATTTGCTCCCTTTCGCATCTCTGTAAATGGCCTTGTGAACCTCGGTACTTGCCTCCGAGAGAAGGTCAATATGAGCTTGCAGAATCGTACCCTTGACGACGATGATGTTGACCTTTGAGCCAAGTCCACCCCTAGAGGATTCCTTGGCGTCATTTAATGCTTGGAGTACGACATGGGTCAAGCCGATGCCGGTTCCAGCGTCATACGATGTTCTCATGAGGTTTTCGTAGTTATGGACCGCGAAGTCAAGGGGAACAGGTTCCATATACCGTGGAAGTAGATCTCTCGCTTTCTGACTTATCCTTTCCTTCAAAGCTTCATTGGAAGACTCTTGTGCCGAACTGAAATCGTTATAGGCGTCCTCGATCGTTCTAGTCATCTCTTCCATGGCGCTTCTTCTATCTTGGCTTGCGCATGACTCCTGTAAGGGCGTCTCGGTGTTTTGACAACGGACATTGCCCTCAGCCTGAATTAGATTGAACCGGTTGCCCTCGCGTGTTTCACGGAATGCAGTCTGCCAGTCCAAATTTTCAAGATGCAAGCTGCCGGTTTGCACTAGATATTCGATCCACAGTCGGAACCCTTCATCCAGTGTCTTAATGCTGGTAAGCCTCAAGAAAGCTTCAGTATCTCCAGTTGGATAACGGAGTGGCCGATTTGGAAAAATCACACTGGCTCTTCTTGGCTTGACGCGATCGAAGATGAATTTCAAGGCAACCAGGAGATCGAATTGTAGGTTCCAGTAGTCTGGTAGGTCCTCATGTAAGAATATGTGGAAGTTTCTTTCTGTCACTTGTGCCTGGAATTCCCCATCGTTGACCAAATCCCACAAGGAATCGTTGGTCTGCTTTTGGACCGTGGCCGGAAGATAGGTGTGCAACGGCACATTACTACTAGGTTCTTCCTCTATGGAAAAGAGTTTAGAGTAAACACACCCCATCTTTAGGAAAATAGACTGGAGGATGAGTGGTTGTTTGCAAGAATGGCGTCCCAGCAATTCTCAGGCCTTTTTAGCCAGGACACGACCTAAATAGTATATTGATTACTCATACCTCAAAAAGTGGCGCACGCAATTCCAACATCCGTATGGCCCGTGGCCTTACACTAGCTGTCGTATGCATGATTGAGCGTGTCGTATAAAAGAGGACGCACTATCTACTTTTAATTGCACACGGAATTTGAAAAGTTCTTCTCCAACATTATAGGAAATTTAGGATGTATTTAAAATATGCTTCAACTTTGGTCCTCATTGCACTGGTTAATTCGCATGTCTTTGTCGGCCAGCCTACACCCTTCCAATGGGATCTCCGAGTGGAAAAGTTAATTATGCCAATGAATGGCGACTCAAACTATGAAGGCCCAGAATGGGGACAGCAACCCTTTCCATGCAAAGGTCACCATAAAGAATGGACTCGCACAGAGCCTCAGGTAACCTGGCATGTCGGAAGTAGGGTCACATTCCAGTATGTCAGCTTGAACTCAAATGCTTAATGGAAATGGCTAATAGTATACCTGTAGGATTTACGATTCGACCAACACGACTGGTGCTAGCATGCACGATCCTGGTGCGGCTCATTCAGGGGGCTCTTGCCAGGCATCGTTCTCCTACGACAATGGAGAAACTTGGGTCGTCGTTCAGAGCTGGGAAGGAAATTGCTTGCGTGTACGAAAGGGCCAAGAAGGGAGACTGACGAATTCCTATGATATCGATCAAAACTACTCCTTTGATATTCCTGATTTCCTCCCAGGGGCAGAAACAGCTATCTTTGCATGGTATGATCAAAATCTCCTGCAAAAATCCACGACTGACTTAGCAGGACCTGGCTAAATGCGTCCGGCAATCGAGAGTTCTATATGTCATGCTGACCAATTAGGCTGATAGCAGCACATTCTTCGGCCAAATCTCCGTCAGGCTATCCAATGTATATTGCAAATCTCCAAGCGAATCTAGAAACAGTGGATGTGCAGCATCAGAACTGGTCTCGGTGTCACATTCCGCAAAACGTGTGGATTCGCTACCCTCAACGGTACAAAGGCATCAATACACCCATAGTAGCAGACTCGCTTCGGGACAACAGCCAGATTCAGTACCTGGAGCTTGAAGATGACGATGGAGTATGCGGCTCAGACAACAAAGAAAGGACCAAGGCTCTCGGACTTCGCTCTGGCTCAAATGACCAAGAATCTATTGCTCCGTCATGTACGAGCCAGCTCAGAACAAGCGAGAATCAATATCAAAATAGCCAATTTTTGTCAACCATATCTTATCGGGCAACGCAGACGATTACTCGGCCTTCTCAGCCAGATGTATTGTGGGCTGTGCCCTCAACTGAGAGATCGAGATGGGTTACATGATCTTGAACGCACCCCTACTCTTACCCCTGTTACGGCCTACATGTATTACAAGCTTATTAAGAGAGGTGTGTCAGTTCTACGTCTGCTAGTAGTCTCTACATAGCGAATAGAGCCAAATCTAGGTGCACAGAGTTACAGTATCACCGATTTGCTTGCTCCCACTTTTCACACGTAGCGAAGCGTGAATCATTAGTATTATCCTAACTACACTCGCTTGCATAATCGGCTTCCGGTCCACGCATTGCACGAAACACTCAGCCTACAGGGGCCCCTGCTCCGCTTAGCGTAGCCTTGTTCTCATTGGGAGTAGCGCGTACATGGATACAACTAACGATCCGAAAAGGCGAAAGCTCACTAATATCTAAGTCTGGTCAAGACCATAATATATAGAAGTGTGTGGAGTACAGCAGCAAAGATAATTGCACCACCATGACTACAGAAACCTTTGTCACATTACATCGTGATTTTATTAGAAAGCATTCGCTAGAGTGCCGTTCCCCCATGATTAGCCTTCGCCTTGACGTCCGCTCCGCTGTTCACCAGCAGCCGTATCACCGCCTCGTTCTCTCCCCAACATGAATGTGCCGAGTGCAGCACCGTCTTCCCACTGTTGTCCTTCGCATTGACGTCCGCTCCGCTGTTCACCAGCAGTCGCACTACCGCCTCGTCCCCTCCCCAAGCTGCTGAGTGCAGCACCGTCTCTCCATGCTTGTCTTTCGCTTTGACATCCGCTCCTCTTTCTACCAGCAGCCGCACCACCGCCTCGTTCCCTCCCTGAGCTGCCAAGTGCAGTGCTGTCTTCCCATAACCGTCCTTCTTGTTCACACGCCGGTAATATCTAGGCCTCCAGGTCTTCTTTGTTAGTACTGCTTCTATCCATGGTATGATTTGTAAAGTACACGCTATATGCAGCAACGGCGGAGACACCGACGGATATCCTTCTGTTATCTTATTGTAGGTCTCCCACCAGTGCACGCGCAAAGAAGACTCCCCTCGCAAGAAAAGCTCATAAGGGTCAAAGAGCTTTGTTGCGAGCGAAGAACAGCTTCTTACGTGCTCGGGCCAGTGGATCGTAGCATATCGCAGCAGCGGAGATTCTTGAGGGTCTAGCTCAACGTCCAGGTCAATTACTCCATACTGCAATCCGCTCTGGGCAATGCAATTGAGGCACTTTTGCGCAAGCTCGAGGTGCGAAGGCTCTACTGTGAGTCGAGACGCCTCTAGCACTGCATCACTGTCGCGCTCTTTGCGCAGCAGGTAGTCTCGCGCCGACTGGTGGACAAGGCTGACTTCTTGCTCTTGTACCCTCAGTAGAGGTCCGCAAAGAGCGATCGCATCACGAATCGCTTGCTCTATAGTTACAAGGGAGGAAGGGGTCAGCAAACCTACTGCTGCTGCTAGCTCTTGCAGCTGCAGGGGGCGCGCAGCCAGAGTCGTCCAGCGTAAGATCGCCAGGCTCATCTCTCGTTGCTTCGGCGAGATCCGCAGCAGCATACGGCCGTATATCGCTGGAAGACCACTAGGCAGTTCTTCGAGCGCCTCCCAGATCTCGCTGCACGTCTGCTTCTGCGTCAGCTCGTACATCGCAAAGCCCGCCCACAGGAACGTCCCTTCAGCGCGTTGGAGGAGAGCCATCTGCACAGATGATCGGAACTTATCGTTGAACCCCTCGATCCTTGACAGCTCAGCGACTCGGGCAGACACGAACAGCCCAATGTCGCCGACTACCTTCTCGTCGTTGTCGGGATCGAGTCTTATCCTTGTGCAGCCTTCCAGGCCAGGCATGTCTCGGCTGACGATTACCAGCTTGAACGTGCCCTCCATCGACGATAGAGTATCCCCATTGAGAAGGCTAACGATCCGTGGCAACAGCACTCTCAGAGTGCTCTCCTCGCACTCGTCGAGCCCGTCCAACACGCAGAACATCGTCCCAAGCTCAGCATCTGCGATGAGCTTGCTGAAGATGAGCCACAGCGCTTCTAGAGACGACAGCGTCTGCCGTGTCCTCTTTGGCGTCTCAAAGTACGGCAGCGCGTGCTTGATCAGCTGCGGATGCTTCGCGATGATCTGGTGCACCAGTCCGCGAAGCACAGCTACAGCCGTGTTGCGCCTCTCGTCCTCAGCGCTGCAGAATAAGAACGCTAGCTCTGCGTTGTCTGCGCGTGCTGTGTGCCTCTCCAGCTCTTCTGTCAGGAAGATGGACATCATCGTCTTGCCCTTGCCCGGCCCGCCCGAGATCCACAGCAGGCACGTGTTGTCATTGTTGCTACCCTTACCATCGTCGCTCAGCCAGGCGCGGTAACTATCGTTGTGTGTAATCCACTCGCAGGTACCAGCGACTCGTGTGCCCTTCGCGCTGATCACGCGTTCGCGGTCGACGTGGGGATCGGTGAGGAAGAGCGCGTTGCGACACGTGACGGCGGCTTGTTCTGGCGCTTCTGTTGGGCGATCGCATCAGCTGCAGATTTTCAAGATTGAGAGGTACAGTGGACTTACTTTGGGACTCATCATCGTTGCCGAAACGGCAGTTGCTGAAGGTTCCTACGTACGCTCGGGAGCCCTGTTGCACAGAGACATGGCTGATGCTCTGCTGGTGGGGCCGTGGATCTCCGGACATCTCTCCACATCGTCCAGATGCCTGACTTGTGCGATCGTGTCGGATCGTGCTGTCATTCGGTGGGAAGGTTTGTGCGTCGCGATGTTAGAGGGTCGGTCGTTCTGTGGCAGATGAATGGTGAAGCTGCATGTCGCGATGGGCGTGCGGCTGAGCTGCAGCGTTCAGCGCATCCATCGAGACATGAGTTGTGAGGCTGAGCCACTGCCTTGATACAGTTCGTTAACTACTACACCTGCATACGCTGTTTGACGACCGTATAGTTGGTAGTTCAAGACCTTGCTTCCAGGAACGCCTTCAAGAGGCAGTGATGACCTTGCGAAGATTACCGGCCTGAATGAGGATGTTCACGCCAAGGCTGTTGCTCGGTCATTGGTTGCGAACAATCGGCCGTCAAGAGTCCACACACAGCATACGAACTCACCATGGCCCCTACCCTCGCAGAATCGCAGCACGTTATGATCGAGCATATGATCCTCAGCAAGTCTGTCAAGTCCGTCGACATAGCTGCTGCTGCAGGCTGCAGCGATCGCAGCGTCCGAGCCATACGAGCGAACATGCGATGCTTCGGCAGCACCAGAGCGCCCTTCAACGGCGCCGGGCGCCCTCGCCTTATAACCCCAGTAATGCTAGATGCTCTGCGTGAGAAGCTGCTGGAGAAGCCGGGCATGTATCAAGATGAGATGGTGGTATTTCTGTACGACGAGTTCGATGTGCTGTTCAACGTCTCCGCGGTGAGTCGCGCTCTCAAGTCGATAGGCTGTACGAAGAAAGCGAGTCGCCAGATTGCAAAAGAGCGGAATGCAGATCTCCGAGACTACTACCTGCACAACATGTCTTCGTATCGGTCTTACCACCTTGTCTACGTAGACGAGTCCGGATGCGACAAGCGCATCGGCTTCAGACGCACTGGCTGGGCCCCGCTTGGTGTTGCGCCTGTGCAAGTCGCGCAGTTTCATCGAGGCCGTAGGTACCAGATCTTGCCAGCATACACGCAGGACGGCATACTTCTCTCGCGCGTGTTCCAGGGATCGACTGACAGCGACGTCTTCGAGGACTTCATCGAGCAGCTGCTTCAGCACTGCGGCCGTTGGCCAGAACCGAAGTCTGTACTGGTCATGGACAACCTCGTTCCACCACACCGATCGGGTCAGGGAACTGTGCGACCGCGCGGGCGTGAAGCTGGAGTTCTTGCCGCCGTACTCGCCCGACCTCAACCCGATCGAAGACTTTTTTGGCATCTTGAAGGGCTTCATCAAGAAGAATTGGCAGGAGTACGAGAGCCACCCTGAGCAGGACTTTGCGACGTTTCTCGAGTGGTGCATCAGCGTCGCGGGCGGCAGGGAAGACATTGCCAAAGCGCACTTCCGGCATGCTAGGGTCATGATAGAAGAATGCTGATCAAGGCGAAGGCGGTATAATAGAATTCCAATGGCATATTCTGCATCTAAGCAACTAACGACGTGATTTCCAAAAATGGCGGTACTCCCCACACAGGACTGTACTGCACATCGCACTAGTCTTCCTTGTCCCCTGTATATTCCACCTTATATAGCTCAGCCCATGCCTCAATGTCCCTGACGAACCGACGTGCTACTCCCCGCTTGACTCCGCTCTGGATGAAGAAGTCGGCGTCTTGGTCCTCAAAAACCTGCTCTAAGTCCAGTCCATCCTGCAGCGTCACATCACACGCCTTCTGGTACTCGAGCTGCAGCGTCTGGTCCACCACCTTGGACTGTTGCCATTCGCCATACGCTGCCACGGCTATGTCGCGAGGGCCGGGGATGTCAAGACAGGACTTTCCTGATGATGGCTGCCTAAACGTCGCGCTGCTGCTGACAAACGCAGTCGAGGGGGACCCACTAGCTGGAGACGGCATGACGTTGTTGATTGTGATTGGTGGAAGACTTGGCGTCGGCGCGCCACTAGTCGTCGTGCGCCGTTCGAGTCGTCGCTGGTTCTCTGCATACAACTGATCGCGAATGTCCTCCGGCACATCGTCATGGCTTTCTAGTCGATGGCCCTGCTCGACCAATCTCACTAGCGCTCTAAGGTGGTGAGCATTCAGCTTATAGTGCTGCTTGCCGAAAGGATCACGCCAGCAGTACGGGCCAAGGTTACACGGCGAGCCAGGACATCGCATCATGGTATACACGCTTACCCAGGCAGAGGGCTGTCCGCTACTCTGCTGCTCGGCATCGAGCTGGGAAGCCCGGTCGGCAAGCATGCGCTGGGTAGCGTACGAGCCTCTCTTGGTCCCACGGCCTGCTGCAGCCGAGGACGAGGAGACAGAGTCTGTATAGTTGAAGGCAAGGTTCACTTTCAGCTTCTTGCCAGCACGAAACGGCTCGCTCCAGCGCATGAACTGTCTCTCTACTACTGACCAGTCGATGTTCATGTCGTCGAACCGCCTCGTCAAGTCGCTCTCTGAGCGGTCTTTCACCGACGCTACAACGGCGATGTCATCCAGCTCCATGTGGCTGCTGCGCGGCAGTTTCTTGTCTACAAGCTTCTCAACCTTGGCCTGGAGGTACATGCGCCAGTACACGGCAGGTGCGAGGACGACGTCCTGCTCTGTGTCCTTGGCGATGGCTCTGTTGTTGATAGCTATCTTCCACTCGATCGAGTAGCGCAGATGGCTCGGTGTGTCCTCTTCATAGCTGTTGTGTTCGTCCCACTCGGTCAGTGGGAGGAAGCCAAGCCTGTCTGTGTCCACCTGTATCATGCCATTGCAGCCTTGCGAGGTGTGGGAGCGCAGCACACGACTCGTCGTGCGATGGCCCGAGACCGACGGCGTTTCTGGTGGGAAGGCCAGACCGCCGTCCACTGACTGGACATCGCTGAGCGTGTCGTACCGTTGCGTGGGATCGAAGAGGACGTCCGATTCGTAGGAGAAAGGACTCATCGTTGTTCGAAGGTGGGGCGGGCCGACCTGCTTTCTGTTCACGTGGTAGTGCGGCTTCGAGAGGCTTCCTAGACGGCCTCGACAAGGCTGGCAACGACTCGACTCTGCCAAAGAGAGAACGACTTCAGCTCACCGAAGTCTGCCTGCCCACCTGGCGGTTGTCGGACAAGCGACAGAACTGCGAAGAACCAAGTAGAAACCACTCGGCACAAGCACATCCCTTTGTGGTCCCTTCCGCCAATCACCACCAGGATGACAGTGACGCTCACGTGGAAACGAGGCTCGTACTTGCGGCACGCCAAGAGCCATCAGAAAACGATACATTGAGGTACGTAAACGAGTATACGGTGGATCCGATAATCGTCGCGTTGCTGTTGCTGTTCCTGGCAGGGCGATGGCGTTCTTACAACGCTGTCGCGCTTGCTGCTGAGCCACTGCAGATCAGGGACGGGCTACAAGCGCGCCAGCGGCCTGTGCCTATAGAGCTTAGACTACCCGAATCTACGCGCCGGACCTGGAAGGACGGGAGTGCATAAGCTCAGGGAACCCTAATCAGACCTCGGGCGCGCAACAAGCGTCGTGGACGAAGTCGCAAGCAGGCTAATCGATGCGCTAGGGGTGCAGCAGGCTTTCTGCAGCCCAGCCGAGCCCACCGGTCTGTCGGGATGAGCGACTTACCCTTGCACCCCACTGAGAAGAAAAGTCTCCGCATTGGCTCGGACCCAGCTGCACAGGTTTATGTGGGGTCGCACAAGCGCCGTGCAGCTCGCAGCTGAGCATCGGTTTTAATTGGTCGTGCCGGAGATGCTGACATGACGGCCCGTGAACACCCTTCCCATCGGACCAACCTATCTCGTTATGCTCAGCACAAGGTCTTCTACTACTTGTCTAACAGAATGTTTGAATATTAACACGTCCAGGAATGACTTCCCATCTCTTCAGCCTGCCTCTTAAGTTGTGGCTTACGATTGTTGATCGCATCGCGCAGCTTTACGCGTTTGCGCTCATGAATAGGATAGACTTTTAAGTTGCCGCCGCTATTAGGTTGCGACGGGCGATAAATAACGAAACGCCTCTCCTTAGATTAGAGATCGTACGGTTAAAGCTTCTGACGATGGTCGAACGATACATGCTATGGCTCTAGAAAATGCTGCCGTCTTATCATTTAACAGTGACTAGTTGCGGTTGTGTTGTATGTGATGAACGTAAATTTCGACTTATCTTGTTTATTCTTGGTATCCTCTATAGGTCGCGGAATTAATTACTTCCGATCTTAGAGGTCCTTCAAGCTGATGTTACCACTGTATACACCTACGACAGCTACGGACCCTCCTTCCGTTCTCACATCTGTAATCCGCTGGTTGATCTTCCCTACAACGCTTTCCGGCAGCCCCACCATCGCCTTGGAATTGTCCAACGTAATGATGTTGCTGATCTCTTGACCGCTCCGTTTGGACCGTACCTGCGAGAAGACCACTCCGCAAGACACTTGGTCGGCCTCGAGTATGCGTGACTGCTGTTCGACCTCCTTCATGGCCAGCGTTCGCTGAGCACCGCCGTCTTCCTCGTCTTCCGGCTCCTCTTCTAGCGCCCTCTTTCTCTCCAGAGCTTGGTCTTGCTGCCGCTTGGTGAGATCGAGATGTTCCTGGATCTTCGCCTCGAGGGTCTGCAACTGCCTCTTCACGTTCTCGCGATCAGTCTCAGACGTCTTCTCGGACCGTAGTTGGACCATGCTGTTGAGAGGTCAGTATGCATCTGCTAGGGTAAGACGAGGGAGCCTCACAGTTGAGTGCTGGTAACGGCAAACTGCACAGTAGCCTCGCATGATTGCAGCTGCATCTTGAGGGTACGAATCTTTTCTCTGTTCCACACACCGACAGAGAGTCGATCTCTGAGAGAAAGCTTCGCAGTGCTAGAATGCTTCGTCCACTTGGTCAGGTTCTTGCTGAACTCGTTGCAGGCGTTACCGCATTCATTGACCGCTTCGGTGACACCAGCCTTTCTGAGGTCCTCCTTGGCGGCGATGGAGGTAGACTCGTCCGAGATGCTGAGTTGTTCGAGCGCAGCTAGCGGACGTTCTATGTTGGCCAGGCTAGAAGCGACGTCTGTCACTAGGTCTTGAGCCTCGGAAAGATTGTCGACGAGACTATGCAGCTGCGCAATACTCGTCGTGGCGAACCCGGTGATGCCAATAGCACCGGCTGTGATGCTGAAAGGGTCCATCGTGTATCCTCAGTGTAAATTAGGACTGTCTTGTTACTATTTTCGCAACAACAGGTAGATGTAGACAGAATGATCGTTGTATACAGAGGACGAAAGCAGCCTTGTCTTCCCGCGTGTGGCTCACGCGGCCTTCTAAGTAGTGCAGTCTCCTCTGCGCATTGGAGTCTCACCAGCAAGGCTCAGCTGCGGCTGAGAGGTCATGATAGGCGCCCGGAACACGCCCATACGCCCATACCCCATACGCCCAAAACGCTCATGAGCTGCGCGTGGCGGCGCTTAGCGCTGTGGATCGTGGAACAGAGCAACTTAGCCCGCTCCTCATCGCTGCACGGCTATCGTCGCGTTCATACACAGAAATGTCCTTTTTACGTGCCACTCGAAGACTCGTTTCGTAGAACTCACAAGAATAGGTATTCTATGAAGCGCAAACCCGCATCTCAAGCAGCGTCGTGCAGAAGACAGCCAACGTTGCGGGCAGCCTAGCCAGATGTCTGAAGACCTGCCCCACCATCAGCACATCAGCGGCGTCTCCACTCAGAACCACTCGCAAGCCTTTGTAGGTTCCGCAAGGGATGTCTACTTTGCCGTTTCACACAACGCCCAAGGTACACTGGATAGTCCTTTCTCATGATGTTCGCTACTAACACGGTCGCCTTCCAGAAGCGTCAAAACAAGCGGCCGTCGCGTGTCGCAACGCGCTCTTCCTCACCGATCCCCACGTCGACCGCGAGAGCGTCATCAGCGCGAAAGGCACGAGAGTCGCGGGCACCTGCGAGTGGATCACACACAATGCTAGCTATCGCGCCTGGCTGAACAGTGATGGCGAGGGCGATGACAGTACACGCCTGCTGTGGATCTCGGGCGGGCCGGGCAAGGGCAAGACCATGATGTCCGTCTTCCTGACAGAGGAGCTAGAGAGGCACACGGCGCGTATGGACAACACAGAGCTGGCGTTCTTCTTCTGCAGCGCCGAGGACGAGAAGCGCAGTACGGCTGTAGCAGTGCTGCGCGGACTTGTGCACCAGATCATCGCCAAGCGGCCGCAGCTGGTCAAGCACGCGCTGCCGTACTTTGAGACGCCAGAGAGGGCGCAGCAGACGCTAGCATCGCTAGAGACGTTGTGGATCATCTTTGCCAAGCTCACCAGCGACACCGAGCTCGGGACGATATTCTGTGTGCTTGACGGGCTTGACGAGTGCGAGGAAAGCACGCTAAGAGTGCTGTTACCACGGATCGTTAGCTTGCTTAGTATCGACGCTTCACCATCGACCACGCGCACTTACAAACTAGCGATCATCAGCCGAGATATACCCGGCATGCAAGGATGTACTCGAATAAAACTAGACCCTGACAACGACGAGAAGGTGGTCGGCGACATCGAGCTGTTCGTGTCTGCCCGAGTCGCCGAGCTATCGAGGATCGAAGGCTTCAACGATGACTTTCGAGCAGCTGTGCAGTCGGCTCTACTCCAACGCGCTGGGGGCACGTTCCTGTGGGTGGGCTTCGCGATGTACGAGCTGTCGCAGAAGCAGACATGCAGTGAGATCTGGGCAGCGCTTGAAGAGCTGCCGAGCGGCCTTCCGGCGATATACAGTCGCATGCTGCTGCGGATCCCAGCGAGGCAGAGAGAGGTGAGCCGGGCGATCTTACAGTGGGTGACGATGGCTGTTCGCCCTCTGCAGCTACGAGAACTAGCGGCAGCAATAGGCGTTCAGGCCACATCACCTTGGATGACTGTGGAGCAAGTGGCTCGCGACGCTGTTACTTTGTGCGGGCCTTTGCTGAAGGTACAAAAGCAAGAGCAAGAGGTTAGTCTTGTCCACCAGTCGGCGCGAGACTACCTTTTGCGCAAAGAGCGCGACAATGATGTGGTGCTAGAGGGGTTTCGACTTGATCCACGGGATGCACACCTCAAGCTTGCACAAACATGCATTGAGTGCATTGCAACGAGCCCCTTGCAGTATAAGGCTATGGACTTAGACAATAAACCAGATCCTCGCAGGTCTCCGCTGCTGCGATATGCAACGCTCCACTGGCCTGAGCACGCAAGGAGCTGTTCTACGCTCGCTGCAAAGCTCTTTGACCCTTCTGGATTATTCTTGCAGGCGGAGTCTTCTTTGCGAGGCCATTGGCTAGACATCTATAACAAGATGACTGGACGGGACGTCTCTCCGCTATTGCTGCATATGGCGTGTACCTTGGAGATCATACCTTGGATAGAGGCGGTACTACCAGAGGCGGTACTACCAGAGGCAGGAAGGAGCCGGAGGACCAGGTATGACAAGCCTGTAGACATAAGGGACGACTTCGGGAAGACGGCATTACACTTAGCAGCTTTAAGAGGGAACGAAGCGGTGGTGCGGCTGCTGGTGGAGAAAGGAGCGGATGTTAAGGCGAAGGACAAAAATGGGATGACGGCGCTGCACGGGGCAGCTTCAGAAGGGAACGAGGCGATGGTGCGGCTGCTGGTGGACAGAGGAGCGGACGTTAACGCGAAGAGCAACGATGGGGAGACGGTGCTGCACGTGGCAGCTTCATTTTGGAGAGGGAACGAGGCGGTAGTGCGGCTGCTGGTGAACAGCGGAGCGGACGTCAAGGCGAAGGACAACGATGGAATAACGGCACTCTAGCATGATACTTTCTAGCGATATCACGATGAAGCGTAGCATAACTATCCATAAAGTCAGAATGCGAATGTCTTGGTTGTCTTTGCTACTGTCTTTGCTGCCGTGCTCCATACACTCCATATGATGTCGTGATGACTACAACTAGGTATTAGTGAGCTTTCGCCTTCTCGGATCGTTAGTGGTATTCATGTAAGGGCTATTCCCAATGAGGTTAAGGTCAAGCTAAGCGATGCAGGGGCCCCTGTAGGCTCAGCATTCCATGTAATGTGCAGACCGGAAGCCGATTGTGCAAGCGAGTGTATATTATTTACTATCTAAGTAGCCGTAAATGGCATCGGTGCCTACAAAAATAAAGCCGCATTCGTTAGTGACTGTACTATGTGTATGAAAAGTCATTCCCTACCGCCTATAGAAAGCTTTTTCCAATGCATTCCTAGGAATGCTGCTATTTTTTGAGTTTCAAATTAGCCCCTATAGTAGAACTGCCCCAGTACTCCTAAAATTTTCGCACAACTAGAATACGATAGCTCCAGCAGTATGAGCCCAGTCGTTGAAGGGAGCTACTGTTCGCTCTGTGGAAAATGCCGATCCGGCCGCGCCCGTCGCGCACAAGATGATCTAGGATTGATTGCACAGGTTTGCTCAAGAAGGACATGTGCCGAAATAAAACGCATACTGCGGAAAGCTTCAAGGACCAACAGCAATACTAGCAGCCTAGTCGTTGAGGTTCATCACTACCACCACACTAGTCATCCGAACGAGGATAGACTTGATCGCACGCACGTCTACAGCTCCGAGCTTCATGCCGAATCTCTCCCGAAGGATTACAGGGTGTTTCCAATTCGCTCCGCCTTGCAATGCCACGGCAGTCCTCCTATCATACGAGGAGAACCTCCTCACGTCAAAGCGTTCACTGAACTGTCCGAGAATGTTATAGGTCAGCGCCTTGACAGAAGTGCTCAGTAGGCTGTGGCCAGCATGTTTGGTCGAAGATAAGATAGGATCTTAGTCATTGAAGTTGAATTCACTGAGTTAACATACCATTTCCACTCGATGAATTGACCAAAACATCTCGACCTTAATACCAGCAGGCGTACCGGTATTGTGAATTCAGTCGATCGAGTTTTCTAGCCATATCCCAACGGCATCTTTGGCCATCTAGGCAGACCTAAATGGTATCGCTGCCTGCAAAAGTGAAACCTCCTACGCCAGTACCAAAAATATCTGCCATTTTTTCTTGGCTAGCGCTACTAGAGAAGCTATAAGCAAGGTTAGTACGAGTCCGGACATCCGCTTACGGTCCGCATTCGGACCTGCATAGTTAGTGCTGTTCATCATTTCGGTATATGTACGCCTTAATCCTGATAGTTCGCGGAAAGCTGTAATCCCTCTACATTCAACAATGTCTCTGGTTCCAAGGATCCTTCACGTCGACCTCACCGGCAAGGCAGAACACTGCGCCGTGTGCTCAACTATTCTCGGAGAAGGGAGCGGGAAGTCAAGCTTCGTATATGTGCTAAAGGATTGTCGTTGTGTAAGTCCGTTGCTCCCGATACTATCTTCCATTATTGATTATAAGAAGGTTATTTGCGGCCTCTGCGTACAATTTCCCAGTGTTGCGCCCTTTCTTCCTTGCCAACATAGCGATCACTTGATCCTAGGATGGCAAAGGCCGCTGCGGCTCTATAATCTCACGTGTGCTATCTGCTTAGACTCGGACAATTCCATACGCATTGCTTTAGTTTGTGGTAAGTTTATATCGTACAAAACAGGACCAGCTGACAGCTAAGGCCATGTGTATTGTCGAACATGTATTCTTTGGTGGGCTAGATCAAATTCAGCTTCACATGAGGCTAATGTGGCTTGTCCGAGCTGTAGAAATGATAAGACGAAAGCGTGGCGATTGTTAGCAAAGGATCACATTGTAATGCCTGCACAACGAGGTGTTGAGATTATGTCGCCATATAACAGTCCATAGAAATGCCCTCAAATGATTTTGGATTTACATATTAATAGTTCTTCCTGTCGGATCACAGGTATCGTCAATATCGCAGCTACGCGATCAGGCGCACTGATCACGGCGTCCGAGTAGCGCTCAGATCAGACCTCCTATATCTAGCTATTCCATAGTTCTCAGTATCAATCAATCAACTATCACCGAACAGAATGCATTCCTAGTTACGTTATTTCCTTTTCGCACTTAGTGCAGAGCCCTACCAACACTTACGGTATTTTTAATTAAACAAGGGCGTTTATATGCTGGGGAGCGATATACAGTACCTAAACTAATATGCCTCCCTACGTAGCAGAAACCCGGTGTGTCGGAAAATCTTAACGAATATAATATTTACAATTCGCAAGATAAACAGAAGACATTCAATAGGTCGATTTCTAACTTCAAACATTAGCTCCTTCAGTTGTGGTGAATTTAAAGAGGACATTGTCGCGATAAGTCCGCCATCCGTGCAACCTCATTGCTGGTTTCCGGTACACCAGGTTTTCCGCCACGCAGGAAGGCATGTTATGTTGGCTCTAAGAAAGAGCGAATTTCACTCCTAGAGACACTGAAAATAGTATGGCCAATCCTAATTACTATTGTAATTGATCCTTATCGTTTAGCGGCGAGCATCTAGTCTCCTTATCCGAGATCTTCCGCAATCTCCTCTTCTATGCAGCGAGAATACTAACTTAGCACAGTGAACACTTATAAAGTTTTTAACTATATTTAAACCTTCCGGTCTACCTCTATTCGGACACCCTTTCAGACTTCAAGTTCATAAAAACTAAACTCACGATGACTATCGCTAAGCCTCATTATGGGAAGTACTTGCTCGTGTTGTCTGGATCGGCTGAATCTGCCCCGTTCTTAGCAGACTGGAAAGTCCTCAAGGACGATATTCGAAAGAATGTCAGAAATCCCGGATGGACAGACGTAAGCCCTACTTCCCGCGAAGGGATACGACGAGCATGGTGTAATCTATGGAGAGAAGACGAGGCTGAAGCTACATACAGTACGTAGTATCAAATACGGAAGAAATAGCTCGTAGAGACTAATAGTATTATAGGATACTATTCAAGGATGCCGGGAGTTGGGGTCTGTTTAATGAAAAGGGCGTCGACCGGCGAATATTTACTACTGCGCTATAATTGCACCCTCCCCTTCCCCGCTGCATCTCAATGTAGTCACTCCCCATGTGGTCGCAGGGAAACATTTCATAGATCTACCTCTATTAGGGTAATCGTACATGTACCCGACCAAAACATTTTAACTTTCGTACCTCAGAGCATGAGCGTCCAGGAATTTTTTCCTTACCTCCCTAATTTCGCTCCTTATATGTAGCCGACTTATTTGTATCTATTAGACTAATAGTGTGACTACTCTTTGTATCGCAGTAAGATATGTCCCTTGATGTACAAAACCATAAGTAGTCTTGTATGTGGTTGATTGCTATCTGGATATCGCCTCGGAATAGTAGAGCGTACTAATTGAAGCTTTTCTATTTTATTAAGGGGCATTCTTAGACTGCGACTAAGTTAATCAATAGACGCTTAAAGCCATAGGTTTAGATTCACGCTTAATTTTGCGCTTGTTGCACATTATTTTCCTGACGTACTACTCATTAAAAGACATCCCTACCAGACCATTGCTGATATACATCTTCACAGGTTCCTCAAGATTTTCCAGGCTCTGTAAATCATTAATCTCGATTCTACTTCATTATGTATACAGTGCACCTCTTGGTAACTTTAGCGATTACGACTCGAGCCCATATGTCATTATGGTATCCGCCTCCTTTTGGTGGTGCTCTGGAAGCCAACCCTTTAACAACGCAAGTAGACAATGAATTGAATTTTCCAATTGGATGCTGTGATTCTTATGGCAAGCCAACACTGCCCTCCCCAGGCGATTGTCGTGGTCATCTAGATCTTCTAGATACAGAAGAAGGCAGACCGCAGGTCACTTGGGAGCCAGGCCAGGACGCATACTTTCAACTATCGGACCATACATATACTACCGGTGCTCCAGGGTTGACGCACTATGGCGGAAGCTGCCAGATTGGCTTTTCTGTGGATAAAGGTCAGACATGGAAAGCCGCAGCTTCGTACCATGGAAATTGCCCCCACCGACAGCAGGATAGCCCTCAGACTTTCCAGTTCAGAGTACCTTCTAACATGCCAAGTGGCCCAGCTGTCTTCGCTTGGATCTGGTTGAACCGCGAGCACGAATTCTTCATGAATTGCGCATCAGTTCAGATTGGGTCAAGCCATGGCAATAGTCCTATATCTGTTTACTCGAGTAGTACGGCTAGCTCAACTATCTACCATACTGCACTCCCCGCTCCAACTGACGGCATTCCGAAAAAAGGAGAAATATACGAATGCGATAATCATAACAGAGTGTCGACCAGCCGCGACAGTTCGAGCAGTCCAAAGTCGACCAGAAGTCGCTGGGAACACATCAAACACCGACACAGCAGGAAGCATCACAGGTATTACTACATGCGCAGATCTCACAGGGATCAGTCGCCTAGGCAGCACTACCACATGCCAGAAAGACTTACTTCCGATGCTTGTGATTGGAACTCTGCACCTAGGATGGAAACTAGCTACTTCTCCACTGATGCGAAATGTGCCCCTAATGCTAAGCTAAAAAATCCGAGGAGCGATACCTTTGAGATTGGCTGGGGCGATGCTTGCGGTATCGTCGAAGGGGACAATGAGTATGCTATTCGAAACATTGAATGCTAGGCTCGGTTCCGATCTACTATCTAGTCTGCGTATATACTGTTAGTTTGGGAATTACTTTAAAGAAACACTGGTCTGCAGGCTAAGATACAAACGAGGCGGATGTGATTCAGACTCGAGCTACATATAGTTGTTAGTATAATAGTATGTTGCAGTGAATGCAATCAAAATAAAGGTTCAACCGCGCGAGGCAGTAATCAGAGTATACTATGTTTCTGTCTGTGTTGTGTTGTTCTCGTTCACCTTTTTAAGAAGGTAGCAGCAGGGTCTATTTACATGACCTATCACCACCACGTGGCACACGTGATCCGCTTCTCCTCATAACAGTCACACAAAGCAAGCAAGCACACCCCATGCCTACACAAATTGACGCCCTCCCGAAATGTACCTAGCAATAAAAGAGACGCTACAGCGTTAGCTGTTCAGTATTTAATGCGACTTTAAGCTCGTGTTTCCTACATCTGCAGGTTTGAAACCAGGCTTATCGAAGATCAACATGCGATACCAGTATTTGTTCATCCCGAGCGCGCTCTTAGGCAACGCTTTCGCGCAAGCACCAACTCTGTCGCTCCAGAACAACCGGGTTGAGCAGGCGGGTTGTGCGCCAAAGGTAGAATAGCAATGCATGAGGCGACTGTGTTTACGGCTAACGACTAATTTTAGATTCACTTCTGCTCAAACACGAGTTGGAGAGACTGTAGTGCACCAATCTCTTCTCCAAATCACTGTGTAACTACCGATCGGCTGAACGATGTTGAATCCATCGCTATTGATCTAGGCTTATGTTGTGTGTTCTATAGGTAGGTTTAGTGTTGTAATAGATAATCACTCGAAGCGCTAACTATTCAGTGATGAAAATTGTAACTCTATGATATGGAATACAAAGAACGACGGGACTTGGTATCCTGGGTTAGAGCGCGTAAATGACGGGTTTAGAAACCAGGTGGGCAGTTATATGTGCAAAAATGGGACTCTTTCTTCAGACTGCCCAGCAGCTGGGACAGCGACCGGGATTGCCTCAGGAAGCACTGCAGCTCCCACCGCATCTCAGTCAACAATCTGAGCGTCGGACTTCCAAGTATGACTAGGCTATACAGTAAAACCCAAAACAATATAAACTTACCATTAACTACACACACGCTATTCGCGATCGAAACTCGTAATCTATAAGCTATCATTCATGTTAAGTTACGTCACTTCTCTAGGAGTGTTACATAGTGATCCTCTAGCCTATTGATTATTAAAATTTAACTAACGTATCTGATTACACGTCGCGTACAAACACTTTCCATCTGCAGGAAAATCCTTCCCGTAATCTACTGTGATTTCTATGCCTTCCTATATATCTCGTTGCACGCGGAGCGTTATTGTCACGGTTTGGGGTCTCCTGCTCTGCTTCTGCAGTCGCAACTCATCTTTGGTAATGGGTCAATGCCTATCTAGGGATAGCGCTGTTTACGGTCACCCACCTACATACACAGTTCGTAGCCTCACACAATACAACCTCAGTTCAATCCGTCAATTCTCCGCATAGGTGCACTGTTCACGCACCGCAACACCTTTTGTCGATGCGCATTGCCAGCTTTACAATTATATGTACAAGGAAATCAGAATCGGTGTTAGCTTATTTTAATAGCTATTTTGGATGGCTTTACAGCCACATTTTCGTGGGGTGGTAATACTGTTGGGTGGCTCAATATACGCGGTGGCTCATCACGTGGCAATCATTACGACTAGCGTGATCCCTTGCGGCGCATACAAATACAAAGCGTAGACTCTGTGCCAACTGCGTAATGCTTAAACTTTATGATTTCACTCTATGGTCGCAAACGGCATTAGAAGCGCGCGTCAGTCCGCCAATAGCACCAAGTGACATCGTGTTTGCGACCCTACAGTCAGCGATATTGCGACGCAGCTCCTTGCTGCTCTTCCCTAACACATAGTGTCTTTAGCTTCAGCCACTCCAAGGTAGAGATCTGATATGTATAGTTATGGAGCTGCTAGACAGAGATTTTGCCACGAAAAAGCTGATGTGTTACCGAGGAATCGCCCGGGTACCACTACACGCTTTGAGGTTTGGACACAGGATCATGCTAGACAAACATCGCGATCTCTCTCATGAGAATGTCATACGTCTGGAGAGGATCTATGAGCAGGTGGGCTGCTTACGGCTGCAAGAGGAGAATGTTATAAATGCTGTCATCAAGGACAATGACCTCGTTGCAGCACTGTCCTTGCACGGCATGTCATTAGATGATATGCGAAACCTCCAATGGCCACAACATGCACCCGCTCTGCATCTTGAGAATGTGGAATGCCTTTCTGGTATGCACCGTATTGAGGCAGCACGACGTTTTCTAAACGAGAATGATAAATGGTGGATCGTGAGGCTATTCTCCTATGGTTCGTTGGAATCGAATACCTCCTTGCTTTTGTTAATGGGAAATTAGATACTCCAAATCCAGTTTTGGTTCATATTATTGAGTCATACTCTAACGAACAGAAGCCTTCAGATGGCGAGATCTTCCGTAAGATTAGATTATATCATCGAGAAAACGACCAAGAAGCCCAGAAAAGATGGTGGTCTCGCTTAGAAAAGTCTAAGCCTAAGGATTTACGCCAACTATTTAGACGACCTACACTTACTGTCGGCTTCGATGCCTTAATTGACATGCCAGGGCTATGGGCGAAACTGCAACTTGGAGCGCTTCACAGGCTCTTAGTGCTGAAGTGCGACGAGGTATGTATACATCTAGACAACAAGAATCTTCCTAATCAGCATAGGAAATGACGCTTTACTTAGATCACATCGCAAAAGCGTGGAAGAGAATCTTACAATGCGGTGACACGATGTTGCCTTGCTCGGCTGTTGACGCCGTTACTGTACAAAGCCTTGAGCTTCTGGCTCCTAAGCACTCGGACATCGACAAGAGCCTGGTAATCGATCTCATGGAGCGTGGAAAGATATTTCCCTCGCAGAATGACCTTGGCGTACGAAAAACCTTGGTGGAAAACATATGTAATTTTCCTGGCGTAATTCCGTCATTATGGACCTTTTTCGAGACACTAAAGTATTTGGAGCCTCTCTGTGAAGCGCTTAGACTGTTGCTAGGTACGCAGATGAAACGTACAATACGGTCAAGCCTTGCGGGACTCTTCTTCGCTCCTAGTAAGAACATGGTGCAGCTTAATGAGACCGAAGACGTAGAGATTAAAGTTGGGCTCAGCCAGCAAGACGCGATGATGGTTGCATACACAGAGCTGTGGGCATTCTGTAGCCGTCACTTTGATGGCTTAACAGCATATACACCGAGAAAAGAAACAGGGGGTCCAAAACCTCACGTAAAAGGACCTAATCCAGTAACTTGGCAACACCTAGCGAAATTCGCCGTTTCTCGGGGTTTCCAAATAACACACGCACAAGCGCTTGTATCGAAGGAGGAAGAGTATCATTCACAACTTGCTTTAGATTACCTTCGTAAAGCAAAGCCAATGTGCCCTAACTTCTCTAGTGACCACGTCCAAAAAGTCTTGACAGCGGTCCGATCAGATGAGAGTTCTAAAACACGCGAACCTATACTGGAACTCCCGCATCTTAGCCTCGATCGGCGAAGTGGTCGCCCTTTTGAGCATGACTTCACCAAAGAGAAAGAGATAATGTTCATTCCACAGCTGTATAGCGGTCCGCCATGCGAGGACTCAAATTTGAGACTATTGCGTCGCGATCTTTTTTCATGCATTTTTATCTCTCTAGAACTCCAGGTATGTGATCCTTCGTGTAGCACAAATCTTTGCTAACATACTACTAGTCAGCTGACTTTGGATTACCAACAGCTACTCCTGTCTTGGTCCAAGACGGTATGGATATCGACATCCCGCCTCAACTACCAAATCTCGATGCCCAGCATGCTGAACTGCAATTACGTTACGCGACGCTTCAGCAGGAGTACCAGAACCTCTCGAATCAGCACGAGACACTCATGAGCAAATCTGACACGCAGTACGAAACAGTCAATCATCTGGAAGTTCAGAATGCAGAGATGAAAGGCCTTTTAGAAAAGTACCCAACAGAATACCAAGAATTAAACAACGCATACTACCGTGTAATGCAAGAACACGAAACCTGCCAGAAAGTCAAAGAACAGCTTCAGGATTTGGCCTATCGATGGAAAGCACAGTCAGAGGAGAATAGGGAGCTTACCTCCCTATGTGCTAAGCTCCGACGAGAACTAAAGGCTTTAGAAAATCGGACGCCGGAAAACCCACTCCCGAGAGTAGAAGAAGTACAAACTCCTGCTGCAGTAGAAGCTACGACCATGTCGGACATGGAATCTAGCGACGACGAGCCAATTTCAGATGATCTGATGCCTTATACTTGGACAGTAGGATCCAATGATCTAAATCAGTATGAGATCTTCCTTGGTTATGCTCTTACTGGAGAATGCAAATTGCAAGGGTTTGGCTTTAATATAAGCCAACGTAGTGACGAGGCAATGCCTCAGATAATTGATTCTCTACGCCAAGCTGAAATAGCATTCGGTAGTAACCAGTTTCATGCGATTACTGTCCTAGGAATGCATCTCACCAACATGGAGCCTGCCTATC
The DNA here is from genome assembly GCA_000465215.2 of Pyrenophora seminiperda CCB06. Lineage (NCBI taxonomy): Eukaryota > Fungi > Ascomycota > Dothideomycetes > Pleosporales > Pleosporaceae > Pyrenophora > Pyrenophora seminiperda. The sequence goes on from KE747843.1 coordinate 1,266,020, forward strand.
TGTTCGAATGTCTCAAGGCGAATCGGACGATATTTATTGGACGCAACCCTGTGCTAGCGTCTTTCGCTCCCATTTTGACTGCAGGAGCGTCTTCTTCACAATTGCACCATTCCGTTGTAACTAGTGAGCAGGCCGCTACTCAAGCTTTGGAAGAAAAATCTACTAGAAAAGGCAAACGAAAGCGAGGGGAGGCTACTATAGAGATTATGGCTAAACGACGTCGCGCAACTGGTGCTAAAATAGCACCATCTACTCCAAGTACGAGAGCTAAGAAAAGAAAACCACTGGGGATCTTGAAATCTAAGAAAGCTAGAAGTGGTGAACGGGCCGCTGCTGCTACTACGACCTCAACAGCAGCAGAGCAGGAAACCTACGACCTTAATAACTTAGGCAGAGACTTCTTGTTTGACTTTAGATAATAATAAAGAATCGATGTAGTTATAGAATACAACGGAGCTGTCCCGCCATCACGATCGCGCGGAGAAACTCCCAGCATGGATCAACATGGCGGGGAATTATTCAAAACTATAGACATAACGTCCATCCCTACGTGCCGGGACGCACGGTGTAACGGGACACTTTCTCTTCCGGACCCTCGGACTGTCTACAGCGCGCCTGCCTATAAGCAAACACAATGCGCATCTACTCTGTATCACTTGCTCTTCTAGTATATCGGCTTCCGACTCGAAAAAGCTCGTCATTAACTGTGCTGTTATTCGTTCCCTCAACGCCGTCTCCTAACTCTTCTCTAACGCCCCCCTGCTCCTCCGCGATGGTATACTTCTGCGAATAGCTCGGTGGGCTAGAAAGGAAGCTAAGATAGCAAATATAAAGACTATAGCTTTGCGAGGTCGATTTATAATAATATATCGATATCCCGGCAGTTTCTCCGCCTAGACGGCAAGATCGTCAGAACGCGTCTCCAAGGACGTGCGCTGTTAGCAGCACTTGGCATGCAGATAGCCTGCAGTAGCGTGCTCAGATATTGCCGTATACTATTGTTATAAATTTAACGCTATACCCGTAGTAGTCGGCGGCTGAGAATGGTTGTGGCGCATACCCGCAGCAGATGCTTAGCTTAACTGTTGTAACGTGGCCTTGGCCACCATTGCCGTTTGTGCTACCTAAAGATGCCGATACCGTCGCTATATAACGATACAGCAGCGCTACTCTCATATCGCTGCCCGACTGTGACACAATCTCGGTACTTTGGCGAGAGATGACATATTAGGTGAGATGTTGGGCCGGACATGCTCCGGTTGGCTAAGATATTAAGCATGTTATGGGCGGAGAGGCCTGACTAACGAGTATGCATTCACCTATGGTACAGAAGGAGAAAGATAAGGAAGAAAGCTATCGTACATGAGGTTTGCCCTTTTATCCTCTCACATGACTTGTCGTACGTAAGTATAGTCACATGGCTACTGTTATGTGACCAGGTCACGTGGACTCTCATTCACATAGCGTTCTGGTGAGAGATATGGGCGCAGCCCCTTACACTATCACTCTTCCTATTACAAACATCTCTTACAATGCGATTCAACTATGTGGGATGTCCAGCTGTCGCCTTAACTGCAGTCTCGACTTCAGGACGATGCTTAAAAAGTACAGGAAATCATGACGTATGAGCCTTCAACCATCTTCCAGTACACGCTACATAATTAATTAACATCTAGGCGTGCGATTCGTCTGGTACTAAAATTGTATGCTAAAACTAAACTATACGGTTCTAAACTAAGCATCCTATTCGTTTAGTGTGGAGGAAAATAGGCTCTGGTAAACGTAGTTCAGGTGATCAGTGTATTGGGTCACTGTCCTCAGCTACCTGAGGAGCAGCTCAACTATATATGCTACGAGCTTGAGGCTAGACTCAAGCAAGTAAGCTCAGATACAAAGGAAATAGTGCCAAAGGAGCTTGGCAGGCTGTATCCCTGGTGCGTGACATTTAGCTATACTGTACAGGCTATCACGGACGAGTACTAGAGAAGTGTCCAGCTGGGAAGCTTTGCGCCCACGACATTGGCGTGTACTATTGTTTATATGTTAATAGTGGTCTCAAGTGGGAACGACATAAAGCTCCTGGTGTTGAGGCTCGAAGAGTTGGTGTCGCACGTTTTGGTGCGGTGAATTGGAGTGTGTATTGTGTCTGCTACCTACCATCTTCACTTATCTGTAGTGTCTAGCTATTGCTTTTTCTTGTTGAGGTGGTGCATCCCTGATGCCGTTACGGTGGCTTGTTG
>KE747843.1:1269525-1302354 GCA_000465215.2 Pyrenophora seminiperda CCB06
AGTCCCAGGTGATAGAGCTAGTGATACTTTAATGGCCTAACTACGTGCTTAAAGAGCTATTGCCAGGGTATACCGTGATTGTGTTTAGTGCTGACTCATCTAATATCCGTCATGAAGGGATAGACGTTAGCGGCGGAGTAACACTGACTAGAAAGAAAACTCTAATTAACTATTGGCCGGAGGACGGCCGATACGAGCATAGCGCTGCTATATCGTTTCTCAGTAGAGCGACGGCATCGGCATCTTCAAGCAGCGCAAACGGCGACGTGAAGCTAAGCATCTGGCCGTCGAAGCTTCTAGAAAGCTGCGGGCATGCGCCACAGCCATTCTTAGCTACCAGCTGCTACAGGTATAGCGTTAAATTCGTTACGATAGCATATAGCGATATTTGAGCACGCTACTCTCATATCGGCCCTCCTCCGGCCAATAGTTAATTAGAGTTTTCTTTCTAGTCAGTGTTACTCCGTGGCCAACGTTTGTCCCTCCGCGATGGATATTGGATGAGTCAGCATTGAACATAATCACGATATACCCTGGCGATAGATCCCTAAGTGTAGTCCCTTGTAGCATCGCCAGCTCCGTCACTTAGGATTAGGGATTCGAATTTACTAGCAATATAGTAATAGACTTAATTGCTAATGATCTTTCTAAAAGACTCTATTAGCACTAGCTAGGATAGTTACTGCTAAGTGCTACGGACAGTCACTGCAACGGCAATAAGGATGCTGTTACAAGTAACAAGGAAGGATCTCTCCTTGACGCGGGTCGCATGGTGAGAGACCATCGGGCGTCCCGGCACGCTTGGATATACACTAGGTTACTCATGGTCAGCATGATCCAGGCCGATAAAGAAGCACGCATCAGACCACGATGCTAAATTTAACTACGCAGTCAAGTAAGAAGCATGTATAAAATGACTAAGCAGTTAAGTAAGAAGCATATATAAAATAGATTAGAAATTAGATCCTAGGACAATCCACTGTTCATCTCTTAATTCATTTATAAGCTCGTTTTTTCTGCCACAAGAATCACATCTCAATTACTTCGAACCAACATGAAATTCGTCACATCTTTTGGGGTATTTACTGCGCTTGCAGTAACTTGTAGCGCTGTCGATGTTTGTTGCGACCACTGGGCTATGAAAGATCCAAGTACAGGCAGATATACATACTGTGTTAGTTAACTAACTAGTTACCTATTACCTTAATTTGTTGAATTAGCTAATGTCTGTAGTGTCTCCCAGGCAGTGATCCAAACCATAATGGTGGCTGTAGTCACGACAGATATCCTGGTTTCGGGGTTGGGCGTCAGAATCTAGTCGTGACAAACATACCATGCAACGAAAATCCGAAAGGGAAATTGGCCAATTAATCGAACTAGGAGTAGGAATGAAAGTGTGTAACGGGCTGAACGCTCCTTGGTAGAGCTCCTCAATGAGATCTCAGTGCGCGATCACAAAATCTGGGTGTGATCTCTAGCACCTAGATTCTGCTCATCTGGACCGTGTTCGGACGCCACGCTTAGACGCTGTCGGGCTAGTTAGCTGTCCGAGCGACGCTCAGATCCACGGGCGAGCATATTTCTCTGATCCGTACGCAGATATAAGCCCTCCATTATATAGTTACTAGCTCTCTACTAAATACAACTCTCTGTTACACCTGGAATTATCCTTGGTATAGTTCCCTAAGCCTAGCCCCTTACACACTGCGCCCAACTAGAGTTCAGTTATCGCTGCTAATCAGTGCGCGCCCACTGACTCTCCTAGCCAGACAGTAGCAGGATAAGCACTAAGTAGTACTCACTGTGTTTTTGAGAAGTTATCGGATCCTAGGTGACGGAGCTGGCGACACTTTAAGGGCGTGTGTGCTTTAGGAGCTATCGCCAGGGTATCCCGTAATTAAGTTTAATGCTGACGCATCTAATATCCGTCGCGGAGAGAAAGGCGTTGGCGGCGGAGTAACACTGACTAGAAAGAGAACTCTAATTAACTATAGACTAGAGGAGGACCGACACGAGGACAGTGCTGCTATACCGTTTCTTAGTAGAGCGACGGCATCGGCATCTTTAGGCAGAGCAAACGGAGATGGCGGCTAAAGGTCGCGTTGCAACAGTGAGACTGAGCATCTGGCCCTAGAGGCTTCTAGAAAGCTGCGGGCATGCGCCACAGCCATTCTTAGCCGCTAACTACTATAGGAACAGCTTCGGGTTTGTTACGAAAGCGTCTAGCAATATTTAAGCACGCTACTGCAGGCTAGCTGCATGCCAAGTGCTACTAATAGCGCACGTCCTTCATGACGCGTTTTGACGATCTTGCTGTCTACGCGGAGAAACTGTCGGGATGTGTACTTATTGCTCTAAATCGACTTTTTAAGACTGCAGTCTTAATCTTTGCTATCCTAGCCTCCTTTCTAGCCGACTGAGCTGTTCGTAGAAGCGTACTATCGCGGAGGAGCAGGGGGGTATTAGAGGAGAGTTAGGAGACAGCACCAATAGAACGAGCGATAGCATGGTCAACAACGCGCTTTTTAGTATCGGAGGCCGATGTGCTAGAAGAGCAAGAGCTCTAGAGTAGATGCACATTGCGCTTGTCTATGTACAAGCATGTTGCGGATAGTCCGAGGGTCCGGAAGAGAAAGTGTCCCGTTACACCGTGCGTCCCGGCACGTAGGGATGGACGTTATCATGTGCCAAATTTCAGCTTGTTATCTAACCCTCCGAAGCACCACTCGTTGTCTGTGTTTCTTCTGAAGCCGGGGTGAAAAGCTAAGCCGGGTTTTTACGGCGTCAACAGAACGATTGACAGCGCTACCAAAATGCGGCTGCCACTGTTTCAAATTGCTATCTTATCTAAATCAAAACTGTTTTTTTAATACAACTTGCAGAGCTTTCCACGCGTGCGAAGGAACGATTTTTTTAGAGTTGATGCAGAAAAGTGTCATTACCCTGTGTGTCCCAGCACACAATGAGTGACATTAGCATATGAAAAATAGACAATAACTTAATGCATTAGCCATTTTACATAATCGGTTACCTGCCATACGCTAAGCTCCATACAGACCACTGTCTAAAAATGAGTGCGGCGTTTTGGTCTCTACCTTGGCAAACGTGTCCACTGCCCCGCGGCACCGGTTGGCATGCCTGTAGCTTACTTACCACGTCCCTCTACCTGCTACCACAACCACTGTAGCAACTTGATAGGTATGAACAAGGCGAGTCGTGCATTGGCTGAAGGGGTTCCTGTAGGCGTCCCCTTCTCTTTCCGCGCCCTCGCCAATTATAGGGGAGTGTCTCGCACTACACTCCATCGTCGTTCCCACGGCGGACGATCACTAGAATAGAAGGGCTAGGACCAGTAGTACCTCACTTCGTGAGAGGAGGAAGCGCTTGTTAAGTTCATCCTACAGACGTCTAACTTCGGCCATCCCATCCGAATCAAGTTCATACCGCTTTTAGCTTACCGCTTTACCCTCCACCGACCCCAATCAGCCAGACCGCCGAAGCCACCACACCTGAACTTGACGATAGCCTTCAGGAAGCGCCACCCGGAGATCCAGGCAAAGACAGGAGTGTCAAAGCCTTCGACTGGAACCGTCACGAGAAGAAAATATATCCAAAGACGTTACACTGGTATGAGGTGATTGGAGCAGTCTTGCAAGATCTAGCAGTCTTGCCGGAGAACGTGTATAACATGGACGAGAATGGCATCATGCTATCCATGCTAGGCTCTGTCAAAGTGCTTATGGGGAAGGATGACATTCGGGGCTACAGGGGTGCACGAGTCAAACGCACGACTGTGACTGCCATCGAATCTATCAGCGCTGACGGTAGGTATCTGAACCCGATGATCATCTGGCCCGCCACTACCCATCGAAGCAACTGGACCACCTATCCTACCCCTGGTTGGCAGTACAGTACACATTGCAACACCCAGGCACCTCTTCTGGGCCAACTATTGTTCGAGAGTATAGGTCACATGTGTACCTCTTTGGGACTAGCGTCTGTTCAGCTCGTTCCTTCTATATAGTCACCCTGATAGCTCGCAACAAACAACAAGTTCGCATTACATCGTGTGCCTTTCATCAACTATATCTGCGCCCCTCTTCTATCCTCCACGTGCCCGCTATGGTAACCTCTACGGTGGCTTGCCACAGTGCACTTTCAAGCCCCACCAGTTCCCATGTACTCTCGTTCGTCAGAGTGTCTGCGGAGATCCGTAACAAGGTCTATGATTATTTATGCCACAGTACAGATCCTATACGTCTCTATTTCTACCAAGACGCTACGAGCAACACAACGAAGCCAGTCGTCCCTTTCGCATCGAATACCTCGATACCTACTGCCTTCTTCTCTACCTGTCGACAGGTCAACGCGGAAGCATCTTCCGCATTCTACTCAAGCAACACTTTCTTACTGAACAGACAAACCAAGTTCGCGTTCTTCATCCGACCCTGTTTCATGGGCACACTATTAAAGTTCCTCGACATCGTGGGATCGCGAGCCAGTCTCGTCCGTAATGTCGCTTTTGATACGCTCATTCCTTGTAATGGTATGTGTCATCGCACATACACAGACGGGGGGAATAGACTCTTTGATCCAGTCACCGATATCATAGAGGTGACAGCTCTTCTCCGTCAGGCCTGGGATCGCGAACTGAACTTTAAGATCCATTTCATCAATGTTAGGGATGTCGAGGAAGATGGATCCCAATACTTCATAGAGAACCCTGATCTTGTGGGTGCTACCACTGTCATAGCTATCGTACAGTCCTTATTGGACGGGGAGCTAGGCCTTAAGAAGTACGGTGACCTAGTATGTGGAGTTGCGGTTAAGCATGACGGCTCTGGAGGATTGATAAGTTGGGGCAGCACACCCCGAGTTAGTGATGCTACCTGTTGGCCCCACTACCATCCCCATACGGTAGCCCGATTTGCCGCGAAAGATGGAGGAACACGGCTGGAACTAGCACAGTAGGACGCCACTATCGTCACTGTATGTAATCAGATCATAGGATATGTTCCCTTTCCCAAGGGGTCATCCGCCTGATGAAACCATTCTCCTCGAAACAAACCAGGCAGCTCTTGTGTCAAACGCTGCAGACGCGGCTCGGTCGCCTCTTACACCTGTAACGCCTGTGACAACGCAGGGACTTGCATCGTTGCAGGGCGTTATACTGAACCAAGATGCTCGGAGCCTTGACAAGGACAGCAGACGGAGCTTGCAGAAACACTTGCAGAAGTTCTCAAAAGCTGCTCACCTCGCCATTTCCAATAGTATTCTCCAGTGTGACCAGATCCGATTCCTGATGAAGATCAACGACGAAGCCAAGGTTCGCCGATTGACTAGAGCCCAGATACTAGGCAAGGCAAAGGTTATGGGCTTCAATGAACTTGAAGAAGCGCGAGCAAAACGTGCCGAGAAGGAAGCTGCTCAGGCAGCTAAAGGCAAGGCAAAGCGTGGAAAGAAGGCTAAAGGTACAGGCGTAGGGCAACCAGCCGCCAAAGTCTAAAGGCAGAGTGAGGCGCAGACCCAAGGCCAGGTTGGGTCAGCCTGGAGAGCTCCTGAAGCGCCTATGATTCACAACAGGGGCGCTTGTTCAACGCAATTGTGATAAGATCAATTCTATAAATCGCGGACATGTATCAAATCTAGGTTCATTCAGCTTTGACCTTATCATCATCCCAGATACCAGCCTCCTTCATAGAATCCTGCCATCCCTCTTCAGCTTTTACACCTTTGCGGTAAGCCTCCATTTGCTTCTTCACTAGGCTCTCAACCTTCTTAACATTCGTGAATATCCCTAACCGGGAGGGATCATCACAAAGTAGTTTCTGAATATAATAGTATCGAATGGCGTAAAGACAGACATCGGTTCTCGAGACTCTGTATGTTTCGTACGATTTTAAAAAGTCGACAAGGCTATCCTCTAAACGTCGCGCATTAGCCATGTTCTGTTCAAGTTGCACACAACGAGCTCTAGTTACTGATAAAATGAGCGACGTACTTGATTCACTGAAACTAGTCTTGAGGAGTGGTATGAGCGATCTTCCAAAAGTGTATGCGTCCCTGTGAAAGTATGGCTTCCCATTTTCCGTCCAGTACATGGCCTGCTTGAGGGAATCCAGGTCGTCATTTCGAGATATGGACATTGTGATGAGTGAGAAAGACAAGAAATGCTCGAATTGAGGAAAGACGGGAGTCGACAGCGATAGTCAAACCTTGAGCGAAACGAAGCTGCTTTTATCCTGCAGGCAATCGCCAAACCTGTCAGCATCTGTCACGGTTTGGGGTCTCTCCTGCTCTGCTTCTGCAGTCGCAACCCACCTTTTGTAATGGGTCAATGCCTATCTAGGGCTAGCGCTGTTTACGGTCACCCACCTACATATACAGTTCGTAGCCTCACATAATACAACTTCAGCACGCCATCCCAGACAGCATCTGACCCTGGTCAAGCTGCATCGGAGGTGGCTCATCCTGGCTGAACGCACGGTCACACGAGCTCAGTGTCTGTACGGGGCAAGTTTCATGTACCGACTAGGGTGGCAACGTTGCTTTATCTTGCTTGGTACAGCAGCGACAAGGTTGATGAGTCTATTAAACGCCATGGGTAGATTCCGCACCTAACACTGTATAGATTCACAGGTCGCGAGACACCAACAACCCAGCATACGGCGCTGCAGACGTAGCAGCGTTCACAGAGCTAAGAATGCCCTCCACCTTGAACAACTGTAAAGATAGCGGTAGGATGGTAATTATGATTGCCCGTTAGCGAGATGTCTTCGTGGGAAGTACCCAGAGTCTGTCTCATTACAGTGTGTCCCAGCACGCAGTGTGTGACCTTACATAGAAAGATTTCAACATACTCTCCTACACTTAGAAGACTAGTTAGAGAGGAATCTTAGAACTAAAGGATCCTAAGATGTCAGAAGTGCTCACTAGAAGTCTGTCTACTAACAAGACAGGATCTATGCTATTACTCTAACTTCGCACAATCAGCCTAACAGTATAATTGAAGAGTAACTATATTATCATTCGAATAATTTTCTACAAATGTCTTCTCTAATACAATCTATGTAACTGCGTGAGCAGTCTGTGGTCGGAGGCTGTGGATCAACGATTGTATTTCTATGTATATGCTAATTGTTCAGTTCTAGTGATGCCTTTTTTATAGGGCTATCATAATGATATGTTTACATGACGTATCCATGACACGGATAGGTGTAGAAGGTGCTCATCAAAGAAGAGGAGGAACCATCTCACCACCACGTGGCACCTGGGATGTCCTTACCCCATGAACCGTCACAATATTTACTCTAACGTTAGTACTTCTATATACCTTTTACACATATGCTATGTAAACATAAGCGGCGTTATTAATTCCCTATTAGCTAAGAACGAACGTAATAATTAATAGGTTGTCTAGCTATCAAGCGTAGTAAAGCGAAAGGAAAACATAATAGATGCTATGTAGTAGACTTCTACTCTTATCTAGCTACATAGTCGCCTAATTGGACTTAAATATTACCTGCCGTATTATCTAGGTACAGTGCTGTCCTTTTGAACAGCCCGGCATACCCTAATGTGTAGACCGCACGGGAGGCGGTCCCGTAAAGTTCAATGTTGGACCAGGGATATAGTGCACCTTAATTTTCTATCAATATCAGTTTATTGATGTATACCTTAAACCATCAATTATTGGCAGCTTCGTAGTATCCCGCAAGGGATTTAGAGCCGAGCGGGTGTCTTGAAGAGCCGATGCAGAATGCTGCATCAACAATGGTATGCCGCGGGGAATACGGGTATAGAGGGTTCGTCTTCGGGCCTACATGAACCTTGCATGCCCAATGTGGAATCGTCTAGACTTCTAAGTTTGCGCGTGACATGTCGCGGATAGTACCTATGTCTGCATCCCTGATCCAGCGATTGGCCTTACACGACTAGATCCCGCACGGTTTACACACTTAGGCTTAGTAATCAAGTGCAGTTAGGAAAAGATCGCTTGTGTAGGAAGGGAAGTTCGTAAAGATAGCAAGCTTCATATATAGCGTACTAGATATAATTGGTATCAATCGAATGGATAAGAACAGTGTAAGATATTACAAGTTGGCGTTGAAGTTGAAGTTGAAGTTGTAGAGGATGAGGAAGATCAAGGTTTTTGAACGGGCCCTTGTGGGTGGACAAGATGCCTCCCGAGTCGCCGCAAGAGTATTCTTTGGGACAGGTATTCGATCGTCCCTATCACGGTTTGGGGTCTCTCCTGCTCTGCTTCTGCAGTCGCAACCCACCTTTTGTAATGGGTCAATGCCTATCTAGGGCTAGCGCTGTTTACGGTCACTCACCTACGAAGGAGCTTGTTTTTCTTCAGTCAACACCCCTAGGCCAAATTTGGTGTAGCGCGTTGACTCAATAAGAACGAGCTCCTTCGTACATGTACTGTTCGTAGCCTCACACAATACAACCTCCCACCCTTATCTATTGTAGGGGGGACTTCAACGCCCGCCACCCAGCCTTCGAGCCTGGCACAGACGCCCGCAATGGGGGCATTGAACTGAACCAGTGGTCAATTAACAACAACATGAACTTTATTGGAGAGCCGGGCGAAGCCACTCACCAGGCTGGGCATGTCATAGACCTTACCTTCTCGAATATCCCCTTTGCCACAACTGAAGTAGCAGAGGACCTACACTGTGGCTCTGACCACTTTACCTTACTCACCACAATCCCCGCCATGGGGCGCCAACCTCTAGACCAATTCCACTACAGGGTGCCAACAAGACGCCTGCACCAGTTTAACGCTCTAGTTGAACTTCACCTCCAAGCACACCCAATCAGCCCTATCAACACGAAAGCAGACATTGAGTCATCTATTGCCATCTTGGAAAAAGCCCTATGGGCCGCGCTCAGGGGCGCTGGCACACCAGACAGGGCAAAAGGTCACTCAGCACCATGGTGGACAGAAGATTGCGTAGAAGCCCACAGCCGGCACCGGGCTGCCAGGAACTTAGCAGAACCAGGGACGGTCCCAATCGAAACCAGGGAGTTCCTTGCCGTCGTGCGGAAAGCGAAGAAGGAGTACTGGGCGAACCGGATTAACAATATCACTACAGATGAGGAGTTATATAGCCTGCTTGGTTGGCACAAACTTACCCCAGGACAGCAGGATATCCCACTTATCGTGAACAACCAAACCATCTCAGACCCACTAGAAAAGGCCGAAGCCCTGCGGGTGGAAATCCTGGACCGGTTCAGCGCTGAGGACGACCTGCCGGAGCCAGTATGGCCTACCGAAACACCGGCGGGTACACTGCCATGGGACACTCACATCCCTATGGAAGAAGTCGAGAGAAGCACTATTGGGGTGTCCAGCACCTCGCCAGGCACCGATCGAATCACCGTCCGGCTTCTCAAGACCTGCTGGGCTCAGGTCAGGACCCACATCCGCTCTATCTTCCAGAAGTGCCTTGAGCTCTGCTACTTCCCCACACCCTGGAAAACGGCCGAAGTCGCCATGATACCAAAGGTCGGCAAGAAGGACCGCACCTCCCCAAGATCCATGCGCCCAATAGCCCTCCTATCCTGCCTAGGCAAAGGACTTGAACGGGTTGTAGCAAGACGGCTGGCCTGGACCGCAATGACTCACGAGATACTTAGCTCCCAGCATGTAGGCGCGCTCCCGAAACGTTCTGCAATGGACCTGCTGGCCTCCTTCACACACGATACACAAAGAGCTTGGGCATTGGGCAAGAAGGTGACTATGGTTACTATGGACGTTCAAGGAGCCTTTGACGCACTCCTTAAGAACCGGCTACTCGACCGCATGGCAAAGCAGGGCTGGCCAGACCTAGCGCTCAAATTTGTTAACAGTTTCCTCACAGATCGCAAAGTCAGGGTTAGATTAGGCAAGGCAACCACCCAGTGCTACACCGTGGCCTGCGGAACACCCCAAGGATCACCACTGTCCCCAGTCCTCTACACACTATACCTAGCAGAGCTTCTAAACCAGGACACAACCCGCCGCTTCGGGTATGCCGACGACGTCTGCCTATACCGGGCTTCGAACTCTCTAGATGAAAACGTTCGCCTGCTGGCAAAAGATGTCAGAGCTATCATCGAGTGGGGTGCAGCAAACAAGGTTGCCTTCGCACCAGAAAAGTTGGAAATGATGCACCTCACTAGGCAATGGGATAACTATTCCCCGCCCTGTGTTGTGGACGACTCCCTCACCATTACACCAATCACAGATCAGGACGACGGAGTCCAACCCGCCTGCCGATGGCTGGGGGTCTGGTTTGATCGAAAGCTCAACTTCAAAAGACACGTTGAAACGAGAGCAGCGACAGCCCGCAAAGTCGCCCATCACATCCGCAGTCTTGCCAACACAGTTAATGGCCCCCCAGCCTCAGCCCTCCGCAAAGCAGTTACTACCTGCATAATGCCATGTCTCCTCTACGGAGCAGAAGCATGGTTTGAAGGCCGCACCAAGAACCCTCTGACCAACCGATCGGACCAACCGCCCGTAGTCAGCACTAGGATTAGCTGGCACCTCAAAGCCCTCAACCAGACACTCACCATCGCGGCTCGCGCTATCCTCCCTGCCTGGAAAACCTATCCAGGATGGGCACTCTTTCGAGACGCCGGCTTACCATCAGCACTCATTATGCTAGAAGAAGCAAAGCTGAGATTCGCTCTGCATCTGCAAGTAGTCGATAAGAACCACCCACTTACAGCCAGGATCAAGATCTCGGTGATACCGAAGGGCAGGGGAGCTGGAGGTTTGCAGAAGCCACACTCCAAAGTCCAGCGACTTGGGTTGATTCTTCCTACCATTCCCAGACACACCCTCATAGCGCCGCACTACTCTCCAGGGTGCCGCACTGACCCAACAAACGGTATAGCCAAGGCTGAGGCCGCCAAATCATTTACGAAGTGGTGGGATACCCTTACCAACCAGGACGTCACCATCTTCTCTGATGGATCAGAACAGCGCACTGACGGCGAACGCTTTGTCACCTACGGCTACGCGATATACCAGGCCCAGACCCAGATTGCCATAGGGAGGGGATCGCTTAATCCCCAATCCCATGTATTCGATGCCGAAGCAGTGGGTGCTTGGAGAGGTCTCCAGCACGCCATCAGACTAGCCCCCCATGGCCACCGCAGGCTATGGATGTGTATTGACTCAACGTCAGTTATCTGGGGTATACGGGGCAACGCCCCCACATCGTCGCAATGGGCATTCCTTGAGTGCCAGGCAGCAATGGCAGTCTTCAACATACAAGTACGCTGGCCGCCAGGCCACACCGGGATTATTGGGAATGAGGCAGCAGACCGCCTTGCCGATGCCGAAGCAAAAGCACCCAGCCAGCCTTACGGCATGGCCGCGGAACCGACAGCATCTGGGGTGCGTTCAATCGCTAAGTCCTTGCTCAACGCTGCCAGGCAGCGCTGGTGGGACCAAACTCGGACCCAAATGTCGGCCTGGTACCGGCAATGGGAACTACCCTACCAAACCACAAAGACACCAATCGAACTGACGCTTCCGCGCCCTGTTCTCGCGCATCTGCTGGCTATCCGGTCACGACATGGGGACTTTTGCATGGTACCACATCAAATTCAGACACGACACAGCAGAATTGAATTGTTCTTGCGGGCGACTCAAAACACCTGAGCACATGCTCTTCTGCAGAAAGACAAGACGCCCTTTTAGCAGATGGCCGCTCCGACCCTCCAGCCCCCCAAGCAATATGAAAGAGGCCGTCAGGTACCTCAAGGCTCTACTCACTGAGCCTGAACACTTCGAGTCACTCTTGGAGCTCACCAAGTACTTCACGACAATCTGCCGGCGATAATTTCAGTTTTGGCATTACAAAACACAGTACTAGGCGGCCTTTAGCCGCTTATGTCTATGTCATCAGTCCCTCGCTCATTTACCACCTCTACACCTCCTCCCCTAGCTTCAACGCTAACGCCCTAGGCCTACTAGCCCCAGAACAAGAGCTCTGCTTCATTGCTCAACACATCCACAGCCCCACAGCCCGGAACCTAGATAGAGTCTTTTCAACTGGCGGAAATTACCCTACCAGACTGCACACACTGCCAACACCCAAAGAATAGGAGCACCTGAGACCATACAGGGCGCTACCCGTCTTTCATGCCCCCTGGGAGGCTTTCATAGGACGTTAAACAATACATACATACATACATACATACACAATACAACCTCGGTTCAATCCGTCAAGATTCCGCATATGTGCACCGTTAACGTACCGCTACGTTTCTAGATTGCAAGCAAAGTACGATCCAGTTCTCACGACGACCGGTTCTGCTGTACTACTCGACCAGAGTATCGTTGCGGCGCAAACATCCAGCCTGGTGATCGAGATTTGCCAACTGAAACGTCGGCTAGGGACAAGGCTGCTATGATGCTGCAGGCAAGTGGCGGCACAGTAGGTGGTCGGGGTTGACACGGCAAACCCGCTGGCCAAACTCTGTGCCGTGCGGTAGTCCGGTCGGATATGGTGATACACAGCGGCCGAGGAGCGGGAATGCACCGTCTACTCCTTTCCAGGGACCTGGCGGCTGCGGGCCTATCGCTCCTTTCGGGAACGCCAATAGCACGGCTGAGGCCCATAATTCAATCCTCAACCACTAGTGTCTAAGATCGGCTGGTTCGCTAACGCGGTCTCCAACCGGTGTGACGCTAAAGGCGGCCTTCTAGCTCTTCGCGAAGCATCGATGAGCCAAGAGTGGAATGATATGCAGCAAGCTAACGTCTGACAGGGCTGCTTGTTTCAGGTCATTAGAGTTCTGTGCAGAACCATGCTAGGTTGTCTGTGCTAGAACCCACAAAGGTCTACTGAGCGCCTCAATATTTATGCATCTCCATGCCACTGCCTTACAGCCTAGCGAGCCATGCGAGCAGTAGCAAGCGGACGTTGATGACTAGTGAGGTCACTACGGCCTTCTTCTTCTTCTGATCTTTTACTTAACTGTGGGTATGGCACTGCCATTCTGGTAACCCGATCATGAGTCTAAATGCGGCGCAACACCCAACCGTCTTCCCTTGGCTGCAGAATCAAGTCCTTGGCCAAGACCCATTTGCATAGGCAACACCTTGAAGCAATACTTGGAGCATCCAACGGCTACGTCAGCTGCACGCGACTCATGCAGCAGCTGCGGGTTCTCACACCGTATCAAATCCTTACCTACGCGGGAGGCGCATGCCAGCCCAGTAAATACCCGTACAGACGCCGAATATGTGCCAAGCTGTAGCATAGCGACGACTAATGCATATGTCCACACTTGGTAGTTACACTAGAGACGTGCCTAAAATTGATTTATACATAGGCATGCAGCCTAATGCAAGCCACAGGCGCGTATCTTAGATGTGCGGTGCACATTCAGGATCGTACGTGTCGAATGCCCTCTCTCTCTATTTTAAATAGCCTCCACATTCATACGACCTAACCCTACATCACCTTCTCTACTACTATCAGATTCACCACACTAAGTTCTCTGTTAATCTTAGCCCTTTTACTGCCGTCACATTCATCTGTTCCAAAATTTCGCGAGTTACGTCTTTACCTCAACTACTATCAACTTCAACCCTTAACACGCTTCACCTGTAAGACATTCTATAGCCGTTGCAACGCTTCACTTTGGACTAAAATAATATAGCCTATGTTAAACAAAAAGAAACCATGTTACATTTCTTTCCAGGAGATTAAAATCGATAAGACCTGCACTTCTACCTTCTGCATTGACACATTCGAAACGTTACTCCCTCCCGCGCCCTATAAAGACGTTAAGGAACATTCTCGCTCTGGAATAATCAAGACCGCCCATGCATTAGAAATCTCCGTACATTTATTCCGAAGCGATACTGTCAAGGCCTACATAGTTAGCCTCGAGGACGAGGCTGAGATGGTGAAAATCCTCCCAAAAAATATCGAACGATTCAAAGACGGCGAAAAAGTGAAAAAAGAGGGCGAAAAAGCACTAGAATCCTTCAAGGATTGGTTTAAGACTACTAGGGAATGCCGCGTTAACAGCACAAGAGCGATAAGGTACATGTTCTATCATCCATGTTACACGCCTTGCGAAAACCCGATTTTCGAGAATCACGAGGAACCCAAGAGAGGGATACAGTGCTGACCGAAATCGGTTTCCGGTTCTTGCACATGGTTTATTCACAGAGCACGGTCGTTGTTCAGGATACTTACCTAACAAGTACTAGCGCCGTGTAGGGGCTGTACGGTCATGAATAGTTCTAAGCGCTAGTTTCGATAATTAATATTCTTTTACGATTAGCTACTTCTACTACTAGTTTAAGATGTTAGATTTATTAACTAATTAGGATGTTTAAATATAACGAAGAATCTATGTAGCGATAGCATAGGTCTGTTAAAGCGTCCTAGAGTGTAACTGTGACGGTTAAGACAGTAGCTGTCTTAACCGTCACAGCAACCGTGCGCTGAGAACAAACGATGTGCAAGAACCGGAAACCGATTTCGGTCAGCACTGTATAGAAAAGTCTCTTCTTTTTCAAGCAGATTTTCTACAAATAAGCAAGAAGAGACAACACTCGAGACCCATGAGCCTATCCACCTATTTCACATAGAAAACATCAGTTGAAAGATCGAAAATGTATGAAGATATTGTATATTAGCTGTGGTCTAGTGTTTAGTGCCTATTCAATGCTAGATCAACAGTAATATTGCTGAAACCTTCCATCAATTGAATCCATCGCTAAGAGCATTCATCCCGCTAGTCGTGGATCCGCAGCAAGGCTCATTCGTGTAACTTTATTCGCCTGATTCATACTTTAACGACAGCCACAAGTCTTGCAACGCCAATTACATAGATACCTAGGTACGGTACGTTGGTAAACATGTCCACTTTCACATCAAGTGCCTTCAATAGACCTTTTCCTCTTAATACCCCTAAGTAATGCTAACACGGTAGGAGTGCTTGATATTACAGCCTTACGCAAATCAACTAACAGCCTATGTTCATCTGCATCACCAACATTACGGAAACTGGATCCCGTCAACTTTCTCTGAATCCAGTACTGCGCAAGCCTCACTACTGCATGCTCTGGTCCGTCGCGCCGAGCCTTGTACCTTTGCAGCATGCTTTGAGTCTTATCCTGCGCGGTACCGACTTTCAAGGTGGCGTGAGGCTGCGTCTGGGGATTGGCAAGGTCGGCATGCTCAGAGCTCACGATACCCCCAACTTGAGCTTCGACTTGATCAGCATCATGACCACTGCTTCGACTAAGAGACAAGAGCGCTTCTGCAATGGCAGCATTAGCTTGGCATAGCTCGCGAGTGCTTGATACGAGCGACTCAGTCGACGCTTGGCTGATGATCTCTAGTGCGGCTCTAATAGCGAGTTGCTCGACTGACATTGCAATTAGAGATTAACGATGTAAACGATTAAGCGAAAGTCGGATAGGAGCATGTATAAGTCTATGCGGATTGATAGTCTAGCAGTCTTGTGTAGTATTTTGAGGCACTACGGATTCGAATCACACCTAACTTTCGGCCCCCTACTTTAAACACATGGCCGTACCGCACTATATGACCGTTGATGAGCATCTATGTAAGTTTGATAGATTTTTTTCTTAAATTAGCTTGTGGCTTGTTCTACAGTATCTGTTGATGTTGCGCTCTTGCTACATGTCGCGCACAAATACTTTTCATCTGCAGAAAAGTTCTTCCCGTAATCTACTGTAATTTCCATGCCATCCCAGATATCTCGTCGTGCACAGAGCATCATTCTTGCCCTGCCCGGCGTAATCTTCACAATTAGCTCCGCACATGGATCACAAGCATGATTCACCAGCCTAGGCCAGTTACTCTTTTCCTCGCAATACAGTCGGCAGACCATGCCTACGTCTGGTCTCTCAAAATCGACAGATTTATAGCTGCCGGTAGGCCAGTCCAGCGGCTTTACCTCACCAACCAGCTCCTGGATGTAGTCGCCCCTAGTGAAAGCCAAGCCACCACTCAAAGCCGCCCGGGCTTGAACACCCCGTCCTTTCAGACCGTAGTCGACAATTCGATGGCGATTCTGATGTAAACTAGAGAGGCAGATGCACTCTACTAAGCTACAAGTCTCGCAGGCACTAAGCGGAGCCCATGTGGGATCCTGAGGCCATTCCCATAGCCAGGACAATGGCTTAGGCCAGCTATTGTCAGGCATATATAAATTGACTTTCGGATAAGAAACAGGTTGCAGGAGCGCGAGCATCTCAGCTTCCGAAAGACGGTCGAAAGACGTCACGTTCTCGTACTCGAACGTAAACTCTACATCCTCCATGAACATATCCTGGATGAAAACACCAATCTGACATCGCGCTTCTAGCAGCGTCCGCTTCTCAATCGCCAGACGTTGGAAGGCCTCAATACTATCATTTTTCATACTGTAATAGTGGTTCTCGGGCATGTCAGTCAAAGGGAGAAGACAAAGAAGTCCACGCCCAAAGCCTTGACAGATCTGGTATATCTTCGTTGCGCATTTCACGCGTCTCCGTAGCTGTTCGCGGTCTTTTTTTGTGGTGCTAGTAAAGCCCTGCGCTTCCAGCACCTGGTCGAATACAGAACTGTCGAGACGAATTGCGCCCTGCCGTTTCGAGTTCATCTCATCAGCAAATGCATACTGCGCTGATTTCAAATGTAGAGCATCTAACCGGGTCCGGTGTTGAGCAAGACGAATTCTCGTGTCGGAAGCGGCAAGCTTCGCGATCTTGTCGCTCGCAGCTGGAGCAAGCTCGATTCGAGTCAACTGGGATCTCCATGCCTGGATCAGTGATATGCAGTTGTGCAGGGATGTTGGGCTAAGTACGGCTTCCAACAGGCGTTCCTGAAATGGTACGGGCACCATATCTGGGATAGGTGTGCATGATGGTCGCGAGGTCTGGACAAGCCTATTGTTTACTGGACGACGAGCCAGTGTGGCCTGGCTTTTACATTTCTTCCTAACGGTGCCAACTTCCTGCTGCTTTTGCTGCTTCCGCTTGTTTGTTAAAGGCGTCCCGTCCTCGGTATCCATGCTTCGGCCGGCAAAGTCGGGCATGAAGCTTTGCCGAGTAAGCACGTTTCGGCCACATTTCCTCTCCCCTCTCTCACACCAAATGTAGTCTGTCGGATCTTCAGGAGCATCCGTAAGCTCATAATTGATAGCCGCTGCGAAGTTTTTGCCAACGTTTCGGACTTCATGGTAAATACGACCTGGTAGAGTGACTAGGACGTCTCCAGGCTTTTGGCACACGATCTCATAGTCGATACCCTTTTCCTCGAGCCATCGAGGTCCTACGATGACGTTATGGTGTCGCACAAATTGCGAACATTCTTTTGAGCCTGGGAACTGGTTTCTGATGCAGTGCTCGAGTTTCTCAGCACTGCTTCGGTGAACGATAATCCAGTGCTTTTCTGCGCCTGCCAGTAGCAGGTTCGCAGACCCAGTATTGCCGTCTTCGATGTGCAAGGTTGCGGGCGTGTTGGGTTCGCAGCTGACATACCAGTACGGTCGATTAACGCCGGGGATCTCAGGCCGGCGATTACATTGCGGGCCAGCGTCCAGCAGACTATTGATGCTGTGATCAGACAAGGGTTTGCAAATCAGGTATTGAACGCGGTCGGGGGGTCTTGCTATCCACTCCTCAAACTCTTCCTTCGGCTGATGAGATACACAAGCGTCGTTGAACCCTTCTATATCACAGAGGTCAAGCGAAATTTCTGCGGCTACGTGCGCGTGTAGACAGTCGACGTCTCCTTGAGAAAGTGTAAATCCTTTTATCTCATCTCGATCCAATGCCTCAGCAGCACGTAGGAGTTGCGTAAGTTCCGAGACATCCCAGTACTTCTGCACTTCCAGTATTAGATAACCGCGCTCGTTGACATTGTGACGATTTAGTTTCTCTCGCGCCTGTTGGATAGTCGCAACCATGTTCTTCCCAAGCTGCGAATGCATGCATGGGAAGCGCAGATTCGAGTCCTCCGTTCTACACTCCGACAGCCACCGTTCTACGGAAATCTGGTCGCCGACCTGCCCATGGCTGGATAGTACTAAGAGTTCCGGCTCCTGTGTATCCTGCTCCTGTGTATCCTGCGCTTGTGTCTCCTGCACTTGTGTCTCCTGCGCTTGTGTCTCCTGCGCTTGTGTCTCCTGTTCCTGTATGTCCTGTTCGTTTGTTTCCGGCTCTCCGAGTTTTGCAAGTTCCGACCGCGCTTTCTCGACAATCGCCTTGAAAGTTGCTGCAAGATCTGATTTGGAAATCGACTGCGTTGAAGATGCCCTTCTCGGCCTAGGCCGACCGTGAGCGCGTTTGTCGTGGGCTCCTGCCGATTTAACTTCTTCGAGTTGCCGGAGAAGCCGTTTAGCAGCCTCTATTAGCGCATCGATGGATTCGTTTTCGAAAGGACGTTGCGCTGTCATTGCGAAACAGGACACGTGAAACTCAGTATTGGGTACCGCAGCGTACGAAGACGTAAACGCAAACGCGACTTCAAAGCACAGGCCCTAAGGGTTGACAAAACCTTTGTGGTCCGTGCGCGAGCTCGGCACTTGTTCTTGCCGATTTGCTCACGTGCCAAATTGAAAGATCAACGTCTACGGATGATATATCAAGTGCGCCGCGACAATGCAGAAGGCGCTTTTCTGTGGGTACCGCTTGTGTGAAAAGAGCTGCGGAGCGTTCCGCTACACCGTATGCGAGAGGTGATGCAGACACTACCTGTCGAAGCCCGGCAAGGGCCTAGCGCCTTCACAGGCATCCACCGGATGACTCAGCCCTTCCCGTGCTCTGATTGGCCAGGCACTGATTAGTCAGCTGCTCTGTGCACTCACATGTAGATATTGTCACTCCACTAGGTAGCTCCAATACAACAGCTTACACACATTTCTCCACCTCCATCACTACCCCCTAGGCTACGGTAGACTCGGCTATGGAATATCTAGAGAGCCCATAGGAATCACCACGTGCAATCAGCTAGGTATACATAGCATCTCTGCTATTGTTAAAATTTAAGTAGTTACTTGGGTAGGCTAGTGAGCTCAATATCTCGCATCATAAGCTAACGAAAGCTAAGAGACCTTTTATAACGTCTTGAAGACATATTCTACTATTGATAGACTATGTAAATCTCTAAAATGTTCTTCATTGACAAAATTTGCAGTCGTAACCTACATTGGCAGGTTACAAGCGGGTTGCTTCAAAGCTTGCTGCTGCCAAGCAAAAACGCAAGAACTCAAGCATCGAATGAAGTATAGCGCAATGTCCCTCCAATGCTGCAATGTTACCACCTTCTACAAGACAGCTTCGCTCTTAGGCAGGCAGATGTTGTATGTTTTCTGAAAAAACGAAACATTATAGTTAGTGTGAGTGTTACGGTTTATGGGGTAAGGGCATTGCGCGTGTCACGTGTGTTGTCCTGGCGTCCCTCCCTCACCTCCATGAGCTCCTTCTCCCATTACCAGCATCAGAGATACGTCATGTAAATAGACCCTGATTATGGACATATATAAGGTGGCCACGTGTCACGATGTTCCACAGCCACAGGGTTCAGCCACAGATGGGCCAGCCACCGGGGACCTGTCGGAGCACTGTCGGTCCACACTAGCCACAATCACGTGCCTTAGGAGTATATCATCCCTTACGGAGCCTTGATTACTCCTTAAGGATTCGTCTTAATACAAGTCTATACCTATATCTCAGTGCCTATTCAAATACTCCTTACACCACGACAGCACAACAGAACAGACAATACAATACACTTTATTTTCACTGCATTCCATACTGCAACAGTGAGGCTCCTGTCTCCATAGAGACTGGGGTTGGGATTTTAAAACTCTGCGAAACTGCGTCGTAGGTTATCCAGCATTTGAACTAGACATATGTTAGACGAGCCAGCGAAGAAGAAATGAATAGGAAAGACTTGCCTTGGCAATTTGAAATGCCAGTCTCAAAATCCTCACTACGCGATTCTTTGCCGTACTTGCAAGTTCTAGATACCGCTCCTCTTCATCTTGCTCCCTCTCCAACCACTTCTCCGGGAAATGCCATGCCCAGATCTGGCCTCGAATGTGGTAGTCCTCTGGCAGCGGCAGCTCATCGGTCCTCTCGCCCTCACCAGGAAATACGTCGGTAGCCAGCAATATATCAACATGTTTTCTGTTTCCTGACTGACTATGTCTTATCTCAGTCTTAATCAAGCTATTCAGGAAAGCAACGAGTTCGACCCAGGGAGCATCGGCAATGAGATAGGAAACGTATGTGCTGGAAGCGATATTATAAAGAAATGCGAGCATGACGTGTACGTGAGGAAGGACGTTCTTGTCACTGAGGCGGCGGAAAACGAGGGCGGACGTCTCGTAGGTGAGGAGCCTAGCGTTGTTGAGGTGGCAGTTGTTTTCAATGCGTTCTTGGGCTTGTTCCCACTCCTCGGGCGTTACTGGAATTCTATCCTTTTCTTTTTCCGGTTCCTGTTGGTCCGATGGAGGGGCGGTTTTCTGGTTGTCTCTAGCATTGACATCATCCTCATTCGAAGAGTCTGAAGGCGGTGGTGGGTAAAACTGCTGGAGAAGGGCGTGTCGAATGAGGTTCTTGTCCTCTCCATAATCGAACCATCCCGCGATGTTAGCCACGGCGACGTAGACCCCCTGATCCTTCCACTTTGCAGTGACGCGACCGACGTATATGTCCAACTTCTCCAAGAATTTTGCCTTGGGTGCTGAAAATTTGGCAGTGGGCTTGTTGATGCCAAATGAGTCTTTCTCGATGGAACTATGGTCAAACTGGGAGGCATGCGCCAAGGCAAAGACCTCCTCTGTTGAAAGATCGTCCAGGGGAGTGTGCTGCGACTTTTCGACGAGCGGATCCAGAAGTGTCTCGATCGACTCACGAGCGCCCTGAAAGGGCTCGACGGAAGCCAAAGACCGGGAGTAGTAGTACATCTGCAGCAACACACGTGGTCGTGCGAGAATAGCCAGATGATGGTATAACCGCCCTACAGTGGGGTTTTTGTCGGCAGCCTTGACGTACCAGGAGCGTGCTACTCCGGCCCAAGTCTCGCGATCACGGACATCCTCGTCCTCGATAACCATACGATAACGCCCAAGGTCCCCAAGGCATTCAATCAACGTATCCTCGAATGCGGGAACCACCTCATACAACAGTGCTACCATCTGATATGCAAGGTAGACGAAAGCCAGCATATAATCCTTGCTCTCAGGCAGACGTCTTCGAAGTAATTCCAAGAATGAGTAAATGCCATGGTTCCACATGCGCATCGGTATTGAGTACTTACCCACAAGACGACGTAACGCCGGCGGCGACGAGGGGTGTTGACTGGCTAGAAAGAAATCGTGGTGCTCATGTAACAGAGTACGGTGGAGTGCAATCAGAGCCTGCCAATGATCAGAAGCAAGATTAGTCCTAGCTTCACCCTCCTCAGCAATGGCAGCACGGTCGACATGAATACACTTATTCTCGACCATCACCAAGCCTTCGTAAATCGTTTTTACTTCAGAAGCAAGCTCTTCTTGTGAGATAAGCCTGTTGCCAGGATGAAAAATCAGGTCAGGATACCTAAGATCAATATGTGGAGGAATAACGACACCTAGTTGGCCTTGGGATTGCTGAGACTTGGGAACAGGTTGTTGTGATTGGCTCTCAGAAGACTGAGGCTGCTGAGATGCCAATCTACTGCTTCTCATGGCATTGGTCGACCGCCCATTGGAGGGCTCGGGCGTTGTTTGGTATAGAGATGGGATATGCCTCGAGTAGTCGGGATCAGCCACTTTTACGTGAGACGGAGCCTGGTCCTTGCGGCCAGTGAAGTCATGTTCGGTAGAAGCAGAGCGTTCCTCTCTAGATGTCGGTGAAGTTCGAGGAGCTTCCTTTTCCGAATTCAAAATGAGACCTCCAATGTCAGACGCGGATCTATCTCCTGCCTTTGCAACGGACGAATAATTAGATCTTGTAACGTTGTTAAAAACTAGACTAACAAGTGTATGCACGCTGAAGTAGGTCTATCTCACCTAAAATCTTTCGACACTTCCCGAAATTTAGCACGTGATTGTTGTGTGTTCAGACCTTCAAAGTCCGAGGGGTGCTCAATTTTCGCATGATTAAGGAACTGTTGAAAATCTTGAAAGATCCGTCCGCCATGGTCCGGGTATGGGCAGGAGCACGGCTCTTGGTTTTGCTGATTCTGCAAAGCCTGAGCAAAGCGCGATTGAGGCTGATATCCGGTGGCCATGACCAAACACCTGAACGTAGCCTTCTGTTCCGTATCTAGGTGCTCGTATATGTATGACGTCTAAGAGACCTACGAGAGAAGCGCATTGGCCGCCTGAATTACGCATGGTAGTCAACTCATAGTAGGGCTTCTGGATGCTGCGTGACGGCGACCTTTCAAACTAGCAGTACTTACCGAAAATCGTCAATCCACACTGTCTTGCAAAACGACACGTCTTTCTATCTTGAAAATATTTCCAGATTGTGGTTGGGTGATGTAGGTTCGTGATTTGCTCGACGTTGGCGTAGACTGAACTTTTTTAGGCTACAAAAACAGCAGTGTACGATTGTAGAGGGAAAGAATTCGAAATCAACAACACGGTCTGGAGAGACACATATCGGTCTAGCCTGGCCTCTATAAGCCCCTGTTGTTCGCAATCGTGCGGCAACGAAATTGGGCAACAAGGCAATCGTTGAGTGAAATGCAAGGGCCGGCCCCACAGCGTATGCTTAAGCGCCGTGAAGGACTCTTGTGGAGCAACGATAATTTAGACAGGGGGTCCGGAATTCATGTTACTATTTCCTACTTACGATTGGCCATCCTAGCCGCACCTCTGCGTTTGTTCGCGAAACCCATTATCTGTGGCTAACAGTCACTGACTTTGCTATCCTCTATCTATCGCATATCGTTACTCGTGCTTTTGTCATACTAATCACCATATGACTTTTAAAAAACCTTTGAACCATGTTTTATTAGCCTTTGCTTCTGCGCGCTCAATTTTGCACGGGCAGTCCTCCATCACCCTTGCAAGGCTTCAGCCTCGCTGACTCCAGGTGCCGTTTGGCCCGAACACAGTGTAGGGGTATGTGTTACAGGCTCAGCTGAAGATGACACAACAGCACGGTTGCTGTTAAACCTAGCCTCAGTATATCGATTCTTGCGCGTGGCACCGGCTCCGTGCCGTCCACAGAGGTGTCACTTCGCATTGTTAAGCCATAATAGTCCATTGACTCCTTATCGACAGATACAGGTAGAGGACCCGGAAGCGAGTAGAGGCTACATGCTACCTCAACCTGTTCCGCGTCGGCATAGAGTATGCTCCCTGTTTTAAAGTAGTAGATTCACGTTCGCTACTGCTACTTGTTTGTTTCAATCAGCTTCCATCTCATATACAATCAGTTTGCTACTCTCCTTTGTTCGCTGCCTATAAGTAAAGCACCTCATAGACCATAGATAGAAAATCATCTTACTTCTGCAACATCCAACACTGCTCGGTGATAGTCGAGCCTTTCCTCAAAAGGAGTGTGCAGCATCCGTATTTGCACGCGTCATTATGCCAGAAGCCGAGACTCCTAATAATGAAGCTATTGGCTGCGCCAAGCATCAGAAGTGGACAGTAAGACGAGCAGACAAACAGGCAAGCGAAACTTTTGACGTAACGCTGATCCACATAACTTGCCTCTTCGTCGAATCTCAATAGGCGTTGCTGATCCCTTCCCCATTATTTGATACGCGTGTCCAACACCCAGAAGTCAGTCCAGCTCGTGGACGTCTGACTCGCGCAGTTAAACTGATGATGAAAACTGGGTACGAGGAACGGTTGCCTGGTATCAGTTGCAAAATCGAGGACCGTGCAATGCATGAGGTTCCAACGTAACTGCGCCCTGCGCCCGCATTATGGCGCGTGTCGGCTACAATAGGAAGGGGCCCCATAGGTCGACCTGGCGCGTCCCGTCTGCGACGGGAAAGTAGCACGACCTTTGGGTCTTAGCATCAATCCGCGTGCTTGATAAGTTGCTTCAGGAACCCGGCTTAAATAAGGGTACTGAACCATTGATTTAAATGCCGTGATTTTCAGTCTTCCGCTTGGTTTTGTGTTTGTACCTGAAGCAAGCATGTGGTCCGACCAGACACGGCAAACGATAAGCCGTAAGCGAAGGCTTCCAGCTGACACAAGTACGGACAGAGGGTTCAAACACCAGAAGAGGGCAGTGCCATCCAACAGCTATACCAACAATCACTATCGTCACCAATACCAGAGTTGGTCGCAGATCCCGACAGCAGCGACAAACATTACACCTACGGTTCAGCATGACCTACGGAAAACTTCCTATCTGACGGCTGGACCTTCTTCGTATCCCGTCTCACATGAGAATCATACTGTCAACGGTGCTCCAGTACTGTCCACAACACCGTCGCGCCCACTCGGTGGCGATCCTGCAAACTTCAATGTCGGTAGCACGTTCAAGCTGCTTTCCTCCATCCGCGAGAAGACGAGAGAACAACCCCAAAGATTCTACGAGAATGATAGCACTGTTGCGATCCGTGCTAAGATCCACAACCACGTTAGGGGACTGCTTCCACCGCTTCCAATGGTCTGCGGAAGATGTGGCAGGTCTGACTTGGACTTTCCGCACCTGCTGAAGCATCAGAAATCACTCTACTGTTTAGACTTGCCAGCGTATAAGGTGTTATATGCATACGTTGTCCTTGGATTACCTCTAGAGAGCATCCCGCAGGTCCTTGCCCAATTTGATGCAGCGACGCATGTAGTGGGCATGCGTTACGTGTTCCGCGAGGACAGAATACAGGCACTAATGACTGGACGTCAAGACCCCTTAGCTTGGGTGAGATGGTTTGGCCACTTGCCAAAGTTCCTCGTAGCGAGTGCTGCTCTCGACAGGTATTTCAACATAACCTCTTGGCCTCCGCCATATCCTCTCGATCTTCCAGAAGGTTAGTGGGAGCACCCCCCGCCACGTTATTTCTCTTAAACTAACTTTACGCAGCTTCTGCTAGCGATCGTGTTTCTGCCTCCGTCCCATCAGCAGGTATCACTGAACCCCGACCTGCCGCTGCAGCTGCGTCAGACGTAGACGCGTCCGACTCATCCACCATAGACGATCCGGGGATGAATACAGTGCATAAAGTGTGTCCAGAAGAGGGTTGTGGGAAGTCTTTCTATGGCACCAGCGCCAGCGCATGTTTATTTGATCACCAAAGAAAGGTGCATAAAGTTTAAGGGATATTTAGGCATTTACCAGCTCGCGACGCGTAGTAAAGCCCGGTAGACATGTTCATTGACTTTACAGCGGGATCACAGAGTTTTAGACGGCGTACTATAGATTTCCATTAATTAAGGATGTTATTTCTGCTGTTTCCGCATCCTTTCTGCACCCTGAGCGTGCCGTCTTCAAAGGGCATCGGGTATCGGTATCGGGCTTTGGGCTGGGCTTGCGTTTGAGAGATGGCATCAAAAGAGCCGTCTCCGTAGTATCGCGATTGCTCGGTCGGTATTAGTACCACCAGCATCGTGGCGTAAGCGTAGGCGCTGGGTGTCGTCAGATTTGGCTAACTTACGCTATTGCCGTCAATGAGATGGTTAAGGCTTGGCATGATGACGTTACCGGTACCGGTAAGTCGGCAGTCGGCGTTGCGAGTCGTCTTTGTGTCTTGGCGTGGTAAGTGCCGAGCGGGGTACTGCCGGTGATGTGCCTGTAATCGTCGTCGACGTCTACGTCGGGCAAGGCACCATATAGATGGCGCTGCATTATTTTAAGCCTACCTATGCTCAGCCTCGATTGTTTCCTATAAACTCTTTGCAACTCCCCTCACCTGTCTTGTATTTCTTATCCATTCCTCACGCCAACGTAAAAGCTCAACGTGGTACAGTAGGAGAAATTCAGCGTGTATAGAAAGCGTCGCAATAGCGAAGAGGTAATGCCACTAGATGTTTATAAACAACACAATGCTAACAAGACGTAGCTCTAAGGTCGAGTTGAAAAAGTAAAACGCATCGATTTGACCACGTTCCCAACCCTCTATCGCCGTCCGACGAGGATTACACAGATGCGTGTGGTTGCACATTTTCCAGTTCTACGTGCTCTCCCATAATGTACTTCACGCCCTCTGTATCTTGTACCACGAACTCGTCTCCGCTCATGCCAATTAGCTTTAGGTCGGCGCCGGACTTTAGCTTTACCTGCTTTCCAATTAAGCTGACCAAGAAAATCCGTCGTTGTGTGTTGTCAGCATCGAGGTGACCATGTATTTTTGCAGCCCATTCTGAGATCTCCTGCAACGCAGCCTTCTCTTCAGTAGCGCCGTGGCCATTGTTACCGTCGATACAGTTAGTCAGCCACCCAACAAGTTCCCACAATGACATAGAAGCCTTAGGTAGTAATCGAATATTGCTCGACAACGGGAACTTGGGACATGCTGTCACGGCCACTCCACCCCAGTAAACCTCAGTATAAAAGGAACGAACTGGTACTCGGCTCCTCAGGGTTAGTTCTGGTGCACATTTCTGAGGTTTCGGGGCGCTTACTTTTGCGTGAAACGCTGGGATGTCGTAGGGCCAGCATATTGTCCCAGTGGATATGAGATCTTGTCGTTGCGTCTCTAATTTCTAGTCAGGATCGCTAATGGAACTCACACGCGCTCTCTCTTCCTAACGCTGTCTTTACTGACTTGAGATACAATTTTCCGGTCAGTCTTGCCCCTTTTCATCGCTTGAGGCTTTGTCGGTCGTGAGTTGGTCGATACTGAGGGCTTGCTTGCTCGCATATCACTAAGATATTCATTGGCAGTCTGATACAGCTCATAATTGTTTCCGAGATCTCGAGTCTGTTTCTGGAGCTCTGCAATTCGGAAATTGGGATCATTGGGTAACATTGTAAGGAGTATTGTGAGGATGGAGTATTGAGACTGTATGCTGATCGATGCATAGAACAAGAGCGAAGTCTATTCCATATCTATTAAGAAGCCGCTGCAGCAATGGGCTATCGAATCGGGGCGTTGCAAGAGGCGAGGTCTCGCTCAGTATAGAATGATAGCACAAGGATTAACAGAACTGCATACAACATGCACGCATGTAGAGATGTTGAGGCGGCCTACATGTCTGCAGCATCGAACAAACAAGGTATACCCTGACGCCACAAGCAGTAAGCAGGGATTTCAAGCCGTCATGATTAATGAATCGCTACTGAGTACTTGTTCGGCGACTGCAGTACAGGCCACTTGGAGCAGGGCGAAGAATTTGGGGTAACCCCGCTGCTCGAAAGTGCCTCGTGCCGACGGCATGCGCGTTGGTCCCATGGGAGAGGCCTACATACGCGACTTCTCGGATGTGGACGAAGCGATCGAGCCTGTATGCTGGGCCAGCTTAGAGCCGGGTGCCTTAATGCACAAAACAGGTGCCCCTTGGCGGATTATACTGTTGTCTCTATCGATGATCCCGAGCTACTAGACCCCTAATCTCTTCATTAGAGCTGGACACGACTCACCACTCGAGAAGCAGCACATTGCGAGATTATTTCTCATGACGATATAATGTAGACTAACATATGCACGATATAATGTAGACTAACATATTCACGATAAAAATGTAGAGCCATAGTTTAAGTAACCATCTCTGGTATTCGAAGGCTCTAATCCTACCCAAAAGCCATTCCCGGATGATGTCCTTCAGCAATCCCTCACCCTATAATGGGGAGAGGCTGTGTGGAAATTGACAGGGAAAGTTATGTTGCCCTGGACGGTACAACTCTTCATAAGAGGCCAAAAAGGACGATCAGACAGTAGGAGAATACAATGCGATATCAATAAGAGCTCGCTGATTTCTAGCAGTTTCTGACGCCTGCAGCATCTCGACATACACCATCATGTTGTGTAACACCATCTCTTCATCTCGGATAATTTCTTCTGAATCGTAAGACAGCGGTCTAAACCCATAAGCCTTGTTAAGGGCATCCACTTCTTCGAAAATCTCTCGAGTGCCAAGATTCCGTGACACGTTCGTCTTCATGTCGATTGTAGCGAGCTGTTCGACCACCGCCTTCCAGGTATCGAGCATAGAATAGTGGAAGACGAAAAGCAGATTGTGATATGCCTGTGTCCAGTTCTCCGAAAGCTTAGAAGGGGGCTGAGAAGTGGGTTCGAGAGGGTTCTGTTGGTCTTCACGGCGAGCAGCAGCCTTGCTGTGATCTTGTTAGCACAGTTGATAACACTGTATAATTGTAGATACCTAGTTGTAGCTTTCTCATTCGGTCCGTATGTTGAGTAAGGAGCGGGTGAAGGCGGTGGAGCAGGAGGCATATTAGTCGACTGAGGATACATTCGCTGATAAATTTCAGGGTGATTGAGCATGGCTTAAAGAATTTGTTTTCTTTGTAAGGGCTGGCGATTATTGTATTAGGAGCTTGAAGTTAAAGTATTAGGTATAAAGAGGGGTATGAAGGGACCGTTTCCGAAAGATACCTTACGGCACGAATACCCGCATTTGTGCGCATTTGAACCTTGCAAAGCTCACGGATTCCTGCATATGCATGCCATAATCGATCTTTATGGAGGGAGCAGAGGTTACTCGGGATGACTGGAATTCTAAATCAGAGCAGACAAGGCTAATCAAGGCGTATGGGAACGCGGCCACAAAGGCAGTACCGCATCACTAGCCAAGCCATTCACTAAAGCCCGCAGTTGGCGTGCAGTGCAGTCACACAACTAGGGGTAACCCTCCTTATGCAGCAACCTTGTACAACAATCACATAACGATAATCACCTGACAAATGCAAGTGCGGCTGAATTTGATTTTATTGCCGCTACTAGCAAGTCTGCGTCATTGCTACTAGATACAGAGAGCTCATGGTCGCGATGCGCTCTTGAAGAAAGAAGCTACTCGTTACATTAAAATTCGAGCCATTAGCTCAGGCGTGATCATACACCAGGAGAACTTGTGCTAGAGAGGAAGCTGCGACCATGTCTGTTCATAGGTCGTCACATTTTCATCTTCTTTCCTCGGATGCTAAAACTAGAACTTCTTCATCCCGACAACTATAAGCCCTATGGTGAAGAAACAAACAGCAAGGTACAATAGCCATCTTCCATCAGAATATGAAAAAATTCCCCAAACCATCAAGATTGTACTGATAAGCAAAGCAAATCGGCAGGTGTTGTTCTTTGGGTTGCGGAAGTAGCAGAAAATCGTAGTGCTAAAGACTTGATATCGCGGCGATCGAATCATGGTCTATTACAGACGCTTGTCAGAAACATACTTGACATTTCAAGAGAGCTTACCCATCATGAATATCTTTATATCGGTGACTACCGTGAGGTGTATGGTTTAAGCACAGGTGTGGTTGGAGGTTAAGAGAGAGGAGGAAGTTGGCGGAGACTCAGAAAGTGTCGAAACCTGTGATAGGAGATAGGTGGTGAAGATGGTTTGGCAGACATCAAGAAATGCCATTCCTAACAGCGCTTTATAGTCTTGTTCCGCCAATATCTACCTAGGAAGGAGCTGAAGTCCCGTAACCGATCACCCGTGCGAAAACCCAACAACGCAATGATCGGCTACCTAGAATGAGCTCTTTCGAACGATGGGCCAGCGTCTAAACAGGGATTGTGCAGAGGGATCAGCTCGTCTGGTTGGTGTGAGATATCACTTGAACTAGTCTCTTCGTAAGCAATCATGTGTTTGGCAGCTTGAAAGAAAGAATTAATGCCTTAGGCACTGAATGCATGCGTCATCGCAAAGTCTAGCCTCTGGATTGGCGGTGGTGTGAACCCACCAATCGCTGCTAGAGAGTATATTGTGCCCTTAGTCGGCTAGCATAGTGTGTTCACATAGTCAGGCCATACTATAGAAATCGGATGAATGCATCAGCAACTTTACGTGTGAACCATACTTGCATACGATAACATGGGCAGAACACTGAAAAAAGGACACGCCGTGTTGAAAAGAATAGCTTGATGATATTAAAGTACAATCTAGAAGTTCAAAATCGAACGGACTTCCGCCTGAAGTATCGGAGGGCATTGGTTGAGCGGAAGCTTTTCGCCAACTCTGATT
The DNA here is from genome assembly GCA_000465215.2 of Pyrenophora seminiperda CCB06. Lineage (NCBI taxonomy): Eukaryota > Fungi > Ascomycota > Dothideomycetes > Pleosporales > Pleosporaceae > Pyrenophora > Pyrenophora seminiperda. Next base: position 1,299,613 of record KE747843.1, read on the forward strand.
TGCAACGAGTCAGGCAGGATGCCATTGTAAACGGGGTCTCGAATAAGAGCGCGCTTCTCTTCAAAACGTAGCAGTCCATTGTAAGCAGGCTCACCGAGAATGTCTTGTAGTTGCCCCGCAATGCGCTCGTGATTAATAAGCGCGTTAAGACTTACTCTCTCCAGCAGAGTAATAGTATCTGGATGGGTCAGGACAAGCACTCCACAGCCGTGAACACCTTCGCAAGTCGAGTAAAAGCGGTTGACAGCTACAACTCCAGTAACACTTTCAGGAAGAAACGTGTCCGTAGCCTCTGCTGAGTTCAAAGATGGTTCGTATATTGCGAAGTGGTCTTCCGTAAACGTCTGAACGGAAGCAATATACATGTGTGTAGGCATATCTGCTGTAGGTTTTCGATATCCCATGTCTCTGTTCGAGTCGCTCTTTTCGACCTTCAATCGATGGCCGTTATCCGCAATGATAGCCTCCGTCGATGGACACGAAGAATTTGGTCGCAAGTCTGGCGTGCTAGGACAGGTCGAAGTAGTCCAGCGATTAGACTTTCTATGTGTCGGAATACACAAGGAGAAACATGATTGCAGCCGTTTCAGTACAATCTTGTAGCTGGACAGTATCGAATCGGTTCCTGCATTTGGCGATCGATGCTCCGGGGCCCTCGCTGTGATAGTATCCTGAACCGGTCTACAACATCTCTCATCGAACTTTTTGATCTTCTTGACTGTATCTTCGTATACTTCTGTACGACTGAATTCCATTTGGAAAAAATCATCCACAGGAAAGGTCTTGACCTCATCCACTTGTCGTATCGTAGAGTCAAGCCCCATGGGTTGCGACACATCGACCTGTACATAGTGTGTACCGTCCCCGCACCAAACACCACGACAGTTCCTGACGTATGGTTTTGGGACAGCCTCATGCTTCAAGTCGTTGTGAGTATTTTCCTTGGTGTCGCCTGACGCACAATTTTGATTTGCACTCGGTTCTTCGGCATCATTACATCCTTGTTCGTGGAACATGCAAGGTTCCGGGCAGAGGTGAGACCTGTTGCATTTTTTACATCGATAAAATCCATCCGCTTTGATACGTCAGTTTCCAAAACCGCTGGCACCGCGAAGCTAGGTTGAAAGAGTGACTTACGGTCAGGGCTAAGGATCAATCTTTCTTTGTGTAGCTTCGTATGTGCAGGATCGGGCTGGAAGGTTAGTCTCTTTCTTGCTCTACAAAGCTTGGGTCGGAAAATCACGATAAGCCACATACCTGAGACCCAGCTGCAGAATTTTGGACCATTTTGCCAGCAGATCGGGTTCGAAAGAAGGCAACCGGTGAAGGACGCAAGGGCGGTGAGGCAACGAACTGAAGGACGTCCTAGCCTCGCAAGAAGGATGCATGATATATGAGTATCTCAGCCACCAGATCCTCTGCCTCTTTTCAAGCTATCCTTTTTGGAAATGCACGGTCATTTCAGAGACAGAAAGGGCCTTACTCCCCGAGAAGTGGCTCCAGCTAGGGCCGCTCATGACGGACCATGTGAAGGCGGGCGGGGATACGACGCAACTTTCGCGGCAGAGTTCCCCTAGTATGGTAGGGCGTAGGACGCAACAAGTTCCAGAGGTGCTACCCATGCACGAGTCTATCGTATCATAGAGGCACTGTCGGCGTGACTGCATCCCAGCATCTGCGAGACAAACTCAGTGGAAGTGGGGTATCACAGTGGATCCGAGGCGTTCAGATCGCACAATCAAGTTTTGTTGCCCACGCGGCTTCCAATGCGAATGGGTAGGAGAGGCCAGACGGTGGCTGCCCAAGGCCTTCGGGTGGATACTGCCATCCTTGTATCATGCAATCAATATGCTTTCACTGCACAAGCGACAAGCGGGAGGACACTGCGCTGTGCCAAGATGAATACGCGTGCAGTTAATGGGCCTGGATTCATTGAACACTACGTCGATCAAATCCACGTTGGGTGGTACCGCAGATCGGGTATGGTGACGGAGCGATCAGCACATGCGGGAAGGTCGTTCAGTCAGGCAGTTGATGCAGCAGAAGGGAGGTTACGCGGCCCAAGCCTCTAGGAACAACGTTGTGAACACTCATAGGATGAGTAGAGGAGACTGTGCATTTCATAAGGTCGAAGTCAAGTGCAAGTAGCAGCAGTCTATTGAACACTGCATAGACAGGACGCTACGTGAACTTGTCGCATAAAATAGAAGCAACGGCAACAGCATGTATTGTCTTATGTTCTAATAAAGATATCCAGAAGGATATGCTTGTTCCAAAACTCCATTCCAAAACGACAGTGACATAGGGTCAATCCAGTACTGTCGCACCTCTGGAAATATGCTATTCTCGCACTGTGTATCCACCGAAGACTCGAACCCCAAGCCGGGATCTATCCATAGACCAGGCACAGAGTTTGGTATCGAGGAAGAGGTGATTGTCGGTCTGAACGGCGATTGCATGTCCTGCCACTTCAACTCTTCCCACTCAGTACACTCGGGATCCAATACTCTACACTTCTGACCTGGGAAGGGGTCCCCGCACTTGGTTTTCATACCATCATAGCAGTCGCAGGCCTCCCCCGGTCGCATTCTTTTCGGTTGCTCTGTCAAAGGTAATTTGGCGGGCTCTATATCGGGAAAGTGGCCGCCACCTTGAATGTCTTCGATTGGGAGTTGATAGCCGCCTCTCATAGAGTCTTGAGTTGGAGCAGCTCCGGCTTTGTTCGATCTTATTTGACTGTTA
>KE747843.1:1302653-1326523 GCA_000465215.2 Pyrenophora seminiperda CCB06
ATGTCGATTGTATAAGGGCGGACTCAGAGCTAGGTCTGGAGGTCGGTGCAGTGTGCGCGCGCTTCGGCTCAGGAGCTTCAGCCACGGAATCATCCCACTCATTACTATCTCGTCGCCGACGTCGCGTTATCGCCCTGAGGCTCTCTTCCCTCGCTTCCCTTGTAGTTGACGACGTGTGAGGCAAATAAGTAGCTGATCTAGTGCTGGGTGAACGATTTGAGGTGTCCTGGAAGGGCTAGTCAATAACTTGAGGCTCTCGACGCGCATATTGATGGCACGCACTTGATGATCATTGTGAACGAGATTGGTGTTCCGTATCGGCCAGAGCCTACATCGATCAGTAAGAATTTTCGAACGTATGCCGCCTTTACATACCTTTCCAAGAGCAATCCCAGGCTATTATCTAGACCTAAAGGGACGGAACTTGTGCATTGGCCTAACTGCCCGCACTGACGAAGGGACGTCACACACACGCCTGCCACAATACAACCGCGTCTCTCTACCAGAGAGAGGATAATAAATTCTGAGTGATTAAACTCAGCTATTGGAACGGGGCAAAAGTTCATGTGTACACAGGGCTGGCCTTCGGAAGTCCATGCTGCGATGTTGACTATCGTGTCTCTTTCCACTCCAAATACGGCATGGGCCATGATGGCTAAGACCTGCAGTTTCCTAAGCAACTTTGAGTCGTCGGACGAAAACTGCTCTGGCACAATGATCTTGTATCCTTTGCACTCCAAGTATTTAATAAACGCTACATCAGCGTCCGCGGCCTGTCTTGGTGATCAGCGGTGATAACAACAGGGCTTGGTCACATACAATCGCGTTGGCTGCAGGCACCGCAGCTTGAGCCATCTGAAAGTGAATGTCGTGCAGAAAGGCAACCGGTAAAGGATGCAGAGACGATGAGGCAAGAATTGAAGAATGTCTCAGCCTTGTTGGCTGTGTAGATATATTGGGATCCTCAAACCTCGGACCTTGCTATCTCCTGGGCTTTCAATCTTGGTGACACCAAACCCAGCATGGAATAGCTTTAACCAGACCCCCCTGGTGGCGGACGAGGAGAGGCGAACGTGGGTACGCGTCTAGAGTACCCGAGGCTGCAACACCAGGCAGTGCTAACGAAAAAGCATTTGTGTATTTAAATGTCCGTGGACTCGTAGTATTGAGGTTTCTTGTTTGGAGAGAAGTGGCGCGTTACGCGATACGAACTGGAGGCACCTAGGTTGGCGTTCCGTGTCGAACGTGAATTGGTATAGCATAGTCTTAGATTGATGCATGATACAACATGAACGTCAGCCATTCGATTGTCAGCTCGCCTGTGTCCTAAACTCAACAAACATATTGATCTCGAAGTGGCTCGGCAACAACTTACCCGGGAATGGCGTCGGTCCGGCCTCTCGGTCCCGGTGGCGAAAGAAGCGAAGACATGCGGGACATGGGACGAAGACGGAGTCGCGGTATTTGCTTCAATCAAGGTTATTGCGCAGACAGCTTGTCACAGACTGGTAGCCATGGTCTCGATGCAACACATCCTTCTGCACATCGAGTTCAATTCAACTGCCTAAGCCAGCCTGGTCTATTTGCACATGCTGTTTAGTTTATCGCTTGGCATCTAGTATGATATGATTGGTATAAGCAAAATACTTAGTGCTATATCCAGTTTCCGGTGGTTAGCGTCAAGCAAACCAGGGTGAGGAGCAAAGTGCAGGGCGGTAGCCGCCTGTGCATGATGGCGCATGGTGGTGCATGGAGGGCGATTCCCAAAATCGGTTAGATTTGGACTGAGATTTCTCAGCCCAAATGTAAACACTTTCGGGATCCCCTTTGCAGTGCGTTCCTGCGAACCTCAATCTCAGTGCCCTCTCTTACGGAAATGGCATCACAGAGATCTCAAGACTTGATACAAGTCCTGGAACTATTTTCACCATCCGCGGTTGTGGGAGACTCTGTGAGTAAGGGTCTTGCGGGAAGTGCTAGCAGAAAACTTACATTAGCCTAGGCCTTGCGAACCAGTTTTCGTCAATTCTTCAAAAAAGGCACTTGCATTGAGTACTGTGAACTTCTTCCTGAGGATTTAGGGGCTCAAGAAGTATTTACATGCATTCAAAGTCTCCGGGCCCCACCCCCGACCGCCCATGTGACTGCACAACAATTACACCAGCCACACACTGCTACGCCACGCGATACCTCCGAACCACTTAGCACCACGCCACATGCTGCTACGCCACGCGATGACGCCACGCTACACGATATTACCGAGCCACACGAAGTCGCTACTTCCCCATCTAAAAAGCCAAACCCTGCGGCAGCGTACTTTAAAGTTCGATACCCAGATCTAAAGAAGGCACGAATCGAAACAATGACAAGGATCGCTCAAAGCACTGCCAAGGCTGGAAAACCCCATCGAAGCAGTGTCTTCAAAAGTGTCAGTTCGAAAGACCCAATTGCACAGGCAAAGGAAGTCTATGAGATGGGAGATAAATCATTTTTATGTCGAAAAACTCGACTCTACTTCTCAAATGCAGTAGATCTTGCTACGTTGTCGACAACTAAACTCGCACGAGGACAGAACCGCAAGGATTTTGCTTTAAACCAGATTAGTAAAGAGTTAAAAGTAGGAAAGAAGGATGTGCTCGAGACGTACAACTTGGGCAGCAAGGACCTTACATGTATGGAGTTTGGAGGTCCGGCTTCTCTGCATTACATTAATGGCGCGAAGTCAGAGTAAGCATAAAGATCATTAATATAGGGACACTCTAACACGTTGCAGTATAATAAGACTCACCGACAATGACGTAGAGGCGTTATGCATCTATCGCCAGGAAAAGCATCCAGATATAGACCGCCACTACAGAGATCAAGATTTGGATATTGCATACGAGCTTGTTTCTGATCTTCGAGTCTTAGGCTTTACAGATACCACCATCGCAAAAGGCAACACTAGATTGACTAAGTTAATCGGCGAACATGTGGACATGGAATCGCTTGTCCTCCATGGGGTGCTACTTCCGAGGAAGCATCTCAATGGTCGACAAGTCATCGAGTCAGCTATGAATTCTATCTCCGTCAGTCGTGCTCTGGTAGCAACGATAACGATGACAGCAACAACAATAGTAGGACCTGAACTAGAAATGAATATTGGAGTGCCCTCCAATATAACGTTGCCTGGTACACAAGCGCCTATACAGCCTGACCAAAGTTTCCAGGAGAATCCTCCTACATCAATTGAACCTCCAGCGAACGAGCATCAGGCTGCAAACAGGGAAGCCACACCAGCTAACGGCTTTAAACATCATTTGACAGTCGGCGCCAACTCCGCGAGGAAGAGGCACAAGACGGGCAATGAGGATGTACCTACTCCTTGTAACGATACGGCAACAGCAGGACATAGCGAGACTCCGTGCGATGGCAACGTAGGACCGGATGGTCGAGTGAGACAATCAGGAAGCGTCCCCAATCATCAAGCAGTCACCGCATGTAGTACCGATGCCATGATTGCATTACAGAGCCTAGAGTCGTCTCGACGGACCAGCAATCACAACTCCCATGTTTCGTCGTCAAGGTGGGGCACAGGCCGAGCAGCGACAAGCCAGCGTCAGGATTATGATGCAGAACAAGAAGGTAAATCTCTCGAAAACGTTTTTTTAATCTTGCTAATCATACATTGAAGCCTCATCCGGTGATACCGACGTCGACCATCGACCACAACCGGATATCATGCGAGAAGATGAGCAGATTGACTCCACCACTACCCCAGAGAATGAGCGATGCATTCATGAAGACTGTCAATTCCTAGATATCATGTCTAGAGTAAATGTCCTTCAGTCAATGCAGCATGACGGCCATGGCTACATGGGGGTTGCTGCAACCGGAACGTACCAGCAGCCAATCTCCTCATACGCAAGCTCATTCCAGGTTGGACAGTCTTCGGAGCCTTCTTCCGATCCTGAGGATCGAACGCAATTGTCGCCAAACACTTTAGGCATGGTCAGGACACAATACGGTGCATCAGAGCATGGTAGTGCCGGGAGGGCAGCGAACAGTACCGCAGTTTCGAATGACAACGAACTTCCTTCCCTTTGGGTCGCAGACATGCGCATAGGGAACGAACGTTTGGGAGACGTCGATATATTCTCTGATTACTACTAATTCCTAATCATGTGTCGGCTCAGTGAACAGTCTTTGTGTAAGAATTGGAGTATCCAATGGTTCCGGCAGGTACATGACCCCTCCGAAAACTAATATGACTGCACCATGTTGCAATTCCACTTCTTCTTTCTTCCCAGTCAGCTTGCTTCGCAGCTGTAACTTCGCGTTGCTGTTGAGAGTATGGAAAGGTTGGAAAATGATGATCTCATGGTTGGAAGTCTCTAGCCAGTTAGGTGGTTCCTGAGATATGGACCGCGCTTTAAGCACTGCGGGCGGAAGTTCGTATTCTTTGGGCCTTGCCTTCCGTATCTTCGCTCTCGCGAGGTCCCTCACCAGCTGCTGGACTCTTTGCACCTTGCATCGTATTAGCAAATGGCCCTCTTGGTATTGATCTGTATCTACCATACTATAGTTTTGTTGAGCTGAGTTCTGAACGCAGACGTTACTTCTCCAGGCATATACGATAGTGCTATTTTGGCTTGTACTGTGTCATTCTCAAATTCCACATCCTTCCACTGATCGTCGGGCAACAAGGCGATCGTTTCGGAGATTTTACTGGCTTCCTCCGCAAGACCTGTGTTTATGACCATGAAAAGCACCATAGTGGAGCCAATGTCGTGGTGCTGGAGGTCGAAGTTACGATCAGGCAGGGAAGGGCAGGCATTAAGGTTTTAATATCACCAAAATGGCATGTGAAGCATTCAAGATCATTCGCAGAAAACGTGGCGTTGCATGCGGGGCACTATTACGCTAAATTACTAGACTTTTTCCGGAAAAACAATGCTCCCTCGCTCGCCTGCCATTGGCTAGAACACCCGAGAAGACTGACACGCATCATCGCGTCCCGTTAGGTGTTTGAGTGTAATCGGCGAACACTCGAAGCTCTTGTGCGCTTGCAGAATTGTTATTAATTCGCAAGGAGCTTACAGAAGTCGTCGCTGGCTCTTGCGACGCTTGTCCGGCCCCATTCCTCGTGTCCCCTTGAGTTTGGCAACTGCCACCATTCGCATTGCTACCGCCTGCCTGACTTATAACAGTAGTCCTTGAGCCGTTGGAAGAGTTAGGTTGGTTGCTCGTCATGACGATAGTGAAGATGTTGAAGACAGTGGGCTGGCATACAATATCTTACTAGAGCATACAGAGGAGCTAGGAATGTCGGCAGAGAAGTGAGGAAAGAATGATCAGCTTGCGTTAGGTACTGTGGTCGACACAAGCCTCAAGCAGTTCACCAGCGACTAATAGCGAAGAAGGCGATGAAGTGACAACTCTACCAGGACGAAAGGAAGAGCTGTTTTCGTTAGTGGAGGAGTAAGTATGGTAGATCGACTTACCTCCAGGGACGGTGGCTATTCCTGTACGACTGATGATAATGAGTGAGAGCAGGGGACGAGATCGAAGTCGAGAAGGTTTGTGCCGGTCTTATGTTGGTGGAATCGCAGAAAGAAGAGCTTGGGTCGTCGATGGGGAGGTAAATGTGAGATGTCCACTTGTCTCAGAGATAGTGGCTGTGGCGATACGGTGACGAGAGATCTTGGACTACCAGGCTGACGGTGGGATTGAAACAGAAGCTGATAAAATTAGGATCGATTGAGGAAGCCCTGATTCGGAGAGACTTGTGAGCACGCGTTATGGTAGATGCTTCTGATCGCAAGAATCTGCTTACGAAAGATCGCGAAATTACACCAAAAGCGGCAGTGATGCAAAACACGGAGTATATCAGTGGACTTGACTCTGCCACCAAAGGGTGATGGGGCCGACGGGGTCCTCGAGGGTCTCGAAGGTGTGGAGGGAAGATTGCGCTGAGCAGAAGGAAATGTGTAGTGAAGAAGAGGTCTCTGAGGAAGGAAGAGATGGAGATCGACTATGGGCTTTTATATCACTTTGTACAGCCTACACACGCTCCTTTAATCGCCTACAACCGCGTCTCCTCTTGATGTCGTTACGATCAGCCGTCTGCAGAAGCGAAAAGCGAGTTCCGTGTCCTTGGATCCATAACCACGCCTCCCTCTTTGCAATTACGGATCAGCCCGTCTGCGGAAGTGCCATGTAATACATCGAGACCCACGCTTTATGCTGCCACAGCACTAGCTGTATAGATGCCTGCCAGTGCGAAGGGGTCCATGTAGCTAATGCAAGGTTCGTCGTGCCTTACATTACAGAAGCAAAGGAGTGAACTCTAAGTGCGGCGAACGATAAGATTAATGCATGGTAATATCGAGATTGCAAAATCCAAGCGTGGAAGCTAGTATATTTAAGTTTTGAGATTGCAAAATGCAATTGTAAAAGCCAGTGTGATAAAATATTGAGAACTAATACCTCCATAGAAATGGGCGATTTAATTTTCATGAGGCCTAAAGCTAATAGAGATTATTCTTTGCAAGCGTAAGTAACATAATGTTACGGAAGCTATCACCATAGCTTACTCCGTGCAAGTTTTTGCTTCGTGAATGGTAGGGACACAGCCAAAAGCTCGCCATGTCGACTTTGCAACTAAGCTTCTGCATATCCATCCAGTAAAGAAAGAATCTGCTAGCAATGCGTAGCCTTTTGCTAACAGATATTGGTCTTTGAGGTATGGAGGTTACTTGAAGATATAAAATTTAATTCCAGTTCATAACAATAAGTAAGGGAGCGTTTGACTTGTGTCTGCATTGGAATGCTGGCCAACAAAGAGGGAAACATGGACCTTACGCTCACGTGATAAGACCCCGCGCTAATGGCGGGGCAGGCGAGTCAACAGCGAAACGTCGGTAGCGTGGCACTGGGCTGAAATCGGGCTCCAAGACGACCACGACACCTAGTGGACACCGGGTTGCGAATACGTGCTCTAAAAACCTCTCTCTGCGACTTACTTTACTTCTGGACTTTCGAAACGCCTTTTATTGCATTCATGTAGTTATTCCCAAACCAAGCCGGCATCTTTTCTTCAGGCTGACACCCAGGCAGACAATTCCTCAATCTCATCGGTGTATCGCACACCTTCTACGAAACCATTTGCAATACACGTATACTTCATACAACGCTCGTCCCATCGCTATCGCGGACAGCTTTGCTGCTTACGATGTTCACACACTATACGGAGATCTACTCGGAACAGGCGGAGGACGATGAAAAACTCAAACAAATAGCAGAAAAGCGTGTATGTTGCCCCATCTACCCTATCCGGGCATACAAGAGGCTAATAGTGCAAGCGACAGTTGGGAGGCGACATATCTTCCTTCGAGGTTACTCCATGGACCGACTATTACACAAACATCGTTCCAAAACATTCTAAAGACCGTCTGGTCGTGTTCAAGCCATCGAAAACATCCGCTCTAATAGGATGCATACGAGTCCGAAACAAAGACAACACAAAGATCACATTGTGGGATGTTGTAGGGAAAGATGGGCACTTTATCGGGCTTGTGCCTGCAGGATGTCCATTCGAAGCTATGCTAGTGGATGCAAAGATAATTACATCTACGTAGGCAGGAGAAGTTTTCGCAGACTATACTGCTCTCCCATCTCGATTGCGACTTCGCGTGGTATGGTATGCAAGATCGAGCTGACGCGATCTTCTGTTGGGATCGTCATGATGATATCACCCAGGGTTTGGTTTTCCCTAATTACGTCGAACACTTCGCGAGGTACCTCAAATGCTATTTCTATCCCAAGGTTTTTCCTTCCATCTGTTTTCATACCTGGTAAAGTTTTAATAAAACAAAGATCCGTCCAAACGTCATATGCTTACCTGCTGATGTCGTAATGCCGCTCTCAACCTGTTCCAAAGGAGTGCCCTTGCTGCTACCTGGGTGTGGAACGTCGTTACACAGTTTTGGAGCGGTATCAGCTTCATGAATAGGACACTCCGACATTTCCTTGCGAATGCGCTTCGGATCCGATGCCTCGACAAACTCTAGCTCTTGGTATTCTGTGTTACTGATAAGTCAACTAGTCAGTGCATAGGGCAACAGTACATACTCCTTTTGAATTCGCTTCCTTTACCCGTACTAGCTGTCACAGCAAGCTGAAATTCAGTGCGGTGGAGCCATCCAGATGGGGGCCAACGTTGCACATACTGAGGAGCTAGTTTCATAACGCAATCGAATACGTTCTGGTCCAGTCTCTGGATGCCCAGGGGAGTGTAAGATGCTGCGATAAACAAAAACGTCGTCATATCCATGTGATGCAACCTTACAAATCTTTCCTGGGTCGGTTCCGTGCTTGTGCTATGTACCTCTTTCATCATCTTTTGCACCCTGCCTCTGTGAGCCGCGGAGCGCTTCGCACAACCTTTATCAACAGAGTCGGCACCCCGCAACCACTCCAGAGTGTTTGCGAACACCTCGAGCACTTCAAGCTCACGCGCGAACCGTGTAGCCTTCTCTTTCAATTTTTGTAAATCTGTCGCTTGCAAATTGGAAGTCCATACTTCCTGCCCAATGAGGTCGAGTTTCGTGCAGAGATCATCGATTTGCATCGCGGCGAACAAGCGATGGAGACGGCGTGATTTGCAGACGGGTCAGAACCGGATGATGTTGAGCGGTAGCGAATGAAGGTATGAAAGTACGCAAGCATAGATTGCAATTGTGGGAGGACGGTGAGAATAAAGACTGGAACCGGACGGAACTTTTTTGAGGGACACAAACAGTTTACAAATTGCAATCATGAGACCTGGAGCGCCAAGGTAAACACTTTGAATTTTGCAGGCTTGGTTGAACCAACAAAGTCCGTCGTCGTGCAGGCTAATTAGCTTCTTGCTCTGCAGGACCACGGAAAGCGATACCGTGGCTACAGGCATGCGAGGGAGCTCGTATCTTTTGAGCACTAGGGCCACACCAAATTTGGCCTAGGGCTTAGAAAATACGAGCTTCCTCGTACAAGGGGGACTCATGTACGGGCTGCCCCCCCTATCAGCGCCACCAATTCTTGGCAATGTGATCTTTCTCATAAATCTATCAACTATCTACCACTTCGTATGGCCACCTCCTGCAGCAATAACAGCTTGGCAGCGCTCCCTCATGTTTTCTGTATACTTCTGAAAGTCGGATAGGTTAAGCTAGTCCCATTCCTCTATAGCGTACTGCCGTACCTCTCCTGCCGTCTTTGGGAACCGCTTGCCAATGCGATAGCTTAAGCGCTTGTCGGGCTACCTCACTCGCGTCCGTTTCCGGACAAGGGTCCTTGTGACCCCACTTTAGCTGCGACATACGAAACGGCGTGAGGTTTAAAGCCTAGCTTTTCTTAGCATCACCAATCTCAATATTAATGTCTAAATAATAGAACTTCATTAGTATACGTCAAGTAATCTTTAGAATCGAGAGAAAGGCTTACGTTCGCCAAAGTGGCGGACTAGACTGCTGTTTTGGGTGTACGTGCGCGGCTTGTTTGCGCAGGTTGGGTGGGGACAGCAAAGCATTGTTGATGCGGAACGGTCAGTGCTATGATATGAGCTATCGTCCTCAGCGCCAGGCTCGACAGTGCCATCATCTTCGGATTCGCTTTGGATACAATCATTATCGTCCACAAAATTGGGGATTGAGTCTGATGAGAATTGCTGGATATTGTTCATCAGAGGCTGGAGACCACTAATCAAGGGCTGGATGCTGGTGAAAATCGTTTGTAGCGATTGGACGGCTCGAAAGAGCTCGCATAATGTTTCGGCATTGATGCGCAAGCTGTTGCAACTCTGGCAGTCCAATTGTTGATTCGAAGTGCACGACATTGTTGAGATGGCAAAGTAGATGGGTAGATGTTCATGTTGATGTCGGAGGTGAGCCAGCGGTTGAGCGGATCGCTAGGGCGGTCAGGTGCCAAGGCGAGCCAGCTAATATTCGGTCAGCCGACTCGGCCACGTTTAATGTCTCGAAGCAAGAAAGCAACAATAAAAGAGTTCCAGTAACTCAAATGCTTTTCTTTGAGACCAAACAATCGTCTTTGAAACCAAACAATCCATTATCGCCACAATTCCCTGCGATCGTCTGAGCATCGAGTTCAACGAAGCTTCAATACTCCACCCACCACGCCGTCTGAGAAGTAATCTCTCTCTGGCATGCTCTAATGTATTCAAAATGCTAACTAATTCACAGGTCTCAAACACACAACAAATATGTCAGATAACTGTCCCATCTGCAGTGGCACTGGCAAACAAGGCAATTACGATTGCGGTGCCTGTCATGGCACGGGCGCTGACACCTCGTCCAACTCAAAGTAGCCAAAGCAATCATGCGCGCTACGAGTTCGCTTTACGGCTTGACCAGAGTGAGATTTGGGTCTAGGATAACATAGGAAGAATTAATAATGCTTTTTGGCTATCTTTCGTTGTCGATGACGAGGGTAAAGCGAACCCAGCGGGGTCGCATCTGCTACCATCATTGTTAGCCCTATTGCTGTTTCCACCGCGGTTAGCACCGCTATTAACACCGCTATTATGCATCCCTGGATATGGTCCGCATGCATCGCGATCGGGCCGCCGTCCGCTGCGCCTGGCACTGCCACTCGTGCGGAACGTCTCTCGTGTAGGATTGACGTTGTTCGTTGCATGGGTGCGCTGTGAAGGAATTGCTATGCGTCCACAAGCTTTGCATCGTCGCATATTGTCCAGCTTGGGCGGATAGTCTGACACCGTGGCGGCATTGCAGAACAGCCCGCTGTGCTGAGACATGCAGCACAGGACACAAGCGAAGCGCAACATCATTCTACACTCGCATTACTTGCGAGAGTCAGCTACGATACGCACAGGCCAGGGCTATCCTTGATCTAGTAGATTCTTGTCGATTACATGGATGTGAGTAATATCACCGTCTGTCCTGATGCCTGGAGATGCTTAACATAGCTCAAGACACGAACAGAGGCGGTATTCTACCCCTGGTTTTGCGTAAACACGTTGTGAGCGTCAGTGCATGCATTGAACAGGTCAAATAGGCCGTCGAGGAATACTAGTGCGTTAGATGATTGGACATGTTCGGCTTGAAGATGAGCCTTTGTAGAGTGAGCGCATGCCTTCCAAGTGAATTACCATCCTGAACTTACTGCTTTTCAGTGAGATCAATGTTTAGCTGGTTCAGGTAGGATCGCTATGCCAATAGAGTAACCCAGCTCTCAGAGACAGGGTTTCCAGCAATATCAGACGCGTAATTCTGTACCATCTCTCTTGTGGGAGGCAGTTTTCGCTCTGTCAGCCCCTCTATGTACTTCACAAGCTCTGCCTCCTGTTGTGGTTGTAGATTCCGCTGTGATGTTGATACCTCTTCCCGAGAGCGTGTTTCGCGGCGGTGCCTGCGCGTCAACGCTGAGCGAACAACACCATGCTTATCTGTAATCCTAGGGCACCTTGTATAGTCACGTGGATTATCCACCAGCCAATCAGCCCACTACTTCATGTATATAAGCTTAGATCACAAACCTTTCGGTCAGGAGAACACGAGATACTTCACAACATACTACATCTATTGCTTTATACTGCTTACATTATCAGCTATTTTCTGCCATGGAATCTTGTCGCCAGAAGGTGTAGAGTCACACTCCGCAAGCGCTTCTGTGATACCCGTCATTGTTGTTGTGCTGTGATGCTGAGAAAAAGTAGCGCATATCGGGTTTCCGCGCATTTGGTGATGGCGCGCATTTGGTGCACGGACACGGTATGCCCGGCTGGCAGCCGTGACGATCGCCGAACACCATTTCCTGCTTGACCAAACATAAGACTGTAGAGCCACTCACAGTAGCTATGATCGTAAGGTTCTGTGTTAGGGTAGTCAAAAGAAGTATGCGATTGATTTGTACTACTTGAATTCACTTGGAAGCGTAAATGTTGCGGCCATCACGTGTAGTTTGGGTGGAGGGGCTGATGCACGGCCCTCGCCAACTACCACGTTTTTGACTACCTTTTTAGCAACCTTTCTAGGCCTCTGGATAGATGGCTTCAAGGAGATTTTCCTCCTGCTCTTTTGAGTTAATTGAGTCGCTTTTGCAGCGTCTGCAGCTTCTCTTTCAGCCTCCTTTTGAGCCTTCTTGTAGCATGCCTGTTTAGCCTTTTAAGCCTTCTCTTTCTCACAAGCTATTTTTTGGCTGTTTCTCGAGCTACACGCCTTTACTATATTATCTGAAGCTTGTACAACTGCGCAGCAGCCTTGGTCTCCTTTGACTAAGCTTTTTGGAGTTGTAATGTTTCGTCGTGCTCTCTCACGGCCTGTCGGGCACGGGCCTCTGAGCTTGCAACACCAAACCTTGTATGGGCATTTTTAAAAGATCGTCACGATGATTTCTTTATGATCACCTACGAATTGAGAGAATCATAATCTCGTCACACGAAATCATGGTGCGAGGTGTTTGTCGCGTCATCGTTGTGCGCTGAGAGCAAGAACGACTGCAACTGACTTGGCAATTACGCGATCTTTCGCTCATCGAGTTTCAGCTTTCATAAAAGTTCACATTAACGCTTCAATTGACCACTACTTCTCCGCTAGCACATCTCAGCAGTATTGTGAGCAATACTTTGTAGTAATAACACTTACAGAAGAGCAACACCAACACAGCAGTCAGACCAACCCATTAAACATAATGGCTCGACACGGCACAAGTGACTACGGCACCGCCGCCGGCACCTCCAACAAGATGCACCGACCGGCTATCCTCGCCAATCACATCCTCCATTGGATCTCCTCGCTCATTGTTATGAGCATCGCAGCCTACTTCATCTCTAACTTCCCCCACAATACGCATCTTGTTTACTGGGTCACTGTTGTGAGTCTTGAACTTCCAAAATTCTTGAGATATTATTTAATATTAATTGCAGGCTGCTATCGATGTCATCCTTTACATCCCCGCGCTGGTTCTTCCAGCCTCCAACAAATATAAAGGATACATGTGGCCGCTTGCCTGGATCTTCTCGTACCTCTGGCTCACGGCCTTCATCTTCGCCGCGCAGGATTACAACTCCAGCCGAGGCTGCTGGGCGTACTCTCCGAGCTTCGTCAATAAGTGCTCCCTCAAGAAGACGTTGGAGGCTTTCGCCTTCATTGCTTTGTAAGCCGTTCGCTGTTGGACATTCTCTATACCTCTTGCTAATAGGACGCGAATAGCTTCACCAACCTTGTTGGCACGCTCCTCGAGGGACGGCTCTACGATATCCAGCGCTTCAAAACTCCCCACAACGCTCACGAACAAAAGTACGCCCCAGGTCATACCGCCGGCGGCACTCAGACTGCTCAGCCCGTTGTCTAAGCCGTACAAGCTGTACTATCGCACGTAGGGACGGTGGGTAACGGACGATAGGCCGTTTGGTGACGGCCTGATCACTCGGTCGTACTGTGCGATCTAGCGTTTTCTATGGAATGTTGGTGATTTCCTTGCTGTTTCGACTTCGGTCATCGATCAAGCGTTTGGGTAAATAAGACTAGCTAGACTGATCCATCGCCTGCAGTAATTCAGTGGAGGTTGCGCAAGCACTTTTAGTCCCTTAGACTTAGCGTACGTAGCCTATCTGAAATATACCCAACTTTCCTTCTCAGTCACCAGCATCCGTCGTCGCAGCCAATCCTACCGCCAGCGTTAAGCCGATGACATTTTGCTCATCCTTCCCATTAGCAGCATGTTGCATCTACTTCACCAATTTAGCGTGACCTCATGTACCGATTGACAAACGGGAAGAACGAAAAAAAAACCAGTCGGCCTTCTCCTGTTTTGCCAAAGTCGTACTGCACTACTCCGCTGTGCTGCTTGACCGGCTGGCTGACCCCGACCTCTCCCAGTCGCACATCGGCCTCCGCGCTCACGGCTACACCGCCGACACCCACCATCGACCCAAAGCGGATCGATATAAACTTGGACATGGCTTGCTCTGCGCTGAACGCAGCAGCGCCGATGCCCATCTGGCCGGCCGGCCGACATGTGAGGACGACGTTGTGGCTACCGATGCGGCCCGGGAGAGTGGAGCGCGCGAGTGATGCGGGGTTCGATTCTGGCCGTCTTTCTATAGCATATAGTGATGCAAGGTGAGAGCAAGGACTTAGCGTCTGTCGGTGCTTACATGTGTTGAGTGCGAGCTTGAGAAGTGGAGCTAGACTTCACAATTTTACTCCTCCTCGGAAAAGCCCGAACCATGACCGTACTTCCGTGCCCTCTCTACAATACTCAGGACATACTCTATTCTTCCGTACCATACAGGATATGAACGAGAGGAGGAACCGCTAAAAACCGTTTCCGACTCACCCACCACACTAGCAACGCTCTTCGCTTACATGCCGAATCCGAGCCTGCAAGTCTAAGCTCAAAGCATCTTCCAAAAAATGTACCACCCTTGTCCTAAGCTTGACCAGCCGGAATTCCGCGCTGCACACTAGCTTCCTGTTGGCACCAACTTCCGAAAATGTTGATGGGCAGGAAATTCGCTGCTTTTGGTCTCTTGTGAACGCGCATTATGACGTTTGCGCGGGATAGTTCCCCGATTCCAAAGTCTAGATTATTAGATGTTCGAGAGTGCTATGCACGATGAGGTCGTACCCGGCAGAGACCGAGATTGGCTTGGAATCTTTCCACCCGTGCCTATCTCAGTCCCAGTTAGCATATGTATGAGTAGGGACCTGAAATCATTTTGAGTGATAGTTTATCGTGTCTTGCGGACTCTTGCACATGTACGCAAAGCGAGTTTAGAGATACCTTAAACATGAGCGAGACTTTGGCACAAAGAAGGCTGTAGACGACAAACCTTGCGTCACAGCTTAACATTCGAAGTATCGACAAGAAGAACGACAGATACATGCTCTACATTGCCTTTCTACCAAAGACCGTTGTTGTAGTAGCTATTGTGTAACCCAGTGTAGCCTTGTTTTATGTCAACAATTTGGGTGTTCCCGGTGGATTGAATGCGTCCGGATATTGAGTCACCAAGACAAGACAGTAGCCACTCGAATGACGTCGCCATTACAAGCAGTTTCTGTACAATAGCGCACGTAACACGCGTAGGATAAGTGGTGTGATTGCACTGCTCCTCCACTGACACTTTGTACAATTATATTCAACCTTCACTATACAATCTATCACTCCTCCTGACAAGCTTGCCTACAGCACCTCAACTCAAAGGTCCATCGTGGTACCAACGTCCTCTGTCCCTTCTGCAAGGTCGGCTATACTTCCGTTAGCGGCCTTACCCACCACTTCGAGGCGGGCGCTTGCCCTCATGCCCCGAAGCTTAACCGCAATACCATCCTCAATATGATTCGCCAGCGTGACCCACATGGCGTCATCACTAACAAGCAGATTGAACGGCACGAGGAAAAGGACTTCAAGTACTCGGCTACCAACCGTGCATTCAACGGCTCCTACTGGGAGTGTTATATATGCCATGACGAGTTCAACACCAAACCAGCTCTCAATGCACATATCAACTCGCCTGTGCACAAGCAGAAGGTATATCGTTGTCCGAATTCGACAAAGGAATGTGGGAAGCAATTTGTCACATTGGCCGGATTATTCAATCACTTAAAGAGTGAGGCATGTGCCTTCATAAGGTTTGAGAAGGTGCAGCAGCAGGTGAAATGTGTACTTCAAGGATCGAAACTCATTACGTTCTCATGAAGTTTTTTCTTTTCAGTAATCTTGCATGTAGCTCAATCGCTGTATAGAACAAAACGGACATTGTTAGTGTTGTTGGTTGGATGTGACACACGTAACCTCCATAAAGACAACATGATCACGCTAATACCGTGCACCATAATACGTGACGTCGACACCGCTAGCAGGGAGGGCGGTCGACCCGCTCCGGTGATACCCTTTCTATGAACGTCCGCACTGGCTAACATTGCGAATGAGATACAAGGGCCATTCTCGATGATAGGACGGCATGCAGCCTTAGAGAGCGTAGTACCTTACCAAGCAAAGCTACCATCAGATCTCTGCTCCACCTTACCCAACGCTTATAAGCATAGACGATCTAAACTCTTCATCATCCTCAGAGATTAAGCTGAAGCGCCTTGCCACGCCCCTAATGATTGCAGTGCTCATTCAAGGAGCCATTCGTTGTACAGCTGTGCGTTGTACGGCCGTGCGACAGCTGTACCCCCAAGATATGCAGACCCTTTCCTACCTTTATACATGCCTGCAGCGACGGCGCTCTTCTGATAGCGACATTCAGCTGCTACTAAGTATGTGTATCGGTCGTGATGTGCTTAAGAAGGACGAGGACATGGTGGGTCGGACGAGGGATCAAGGGTGGGTCTGCGGAGCTAGAGGGCAGCGCAATGGTTTATCTCTATAGCATGTAAGCTTTTGCGTTAGCTATAGTCGTGCAGTACATTTTATCTTAAAGCTGCATAATAGCTGTATTGGAAGCTGGTTGTGGGTTCAATGCTGTGTGTGTTTGTTGACACGAGCCAAATGCCGGGTGCCTTCAAACCCAACGCTGCCCCCAATTTGAGCCAGTTTTCGGGCGTCCTAGAGCGTTTGGCAAAAGCGCCGCACAGCCACACAGCCACACAGCCACAGATCTGGTGTCAACAGCGATTGACTACAGCTAAGCTGCTTTAAGCTAGGTGTGCGGGTCCTTATCTAGCACTTCTAGCAGGCGGTCTTGCATTTAGCACAGACGCACAACAACCTCTCGAGCTCAAGCGCAGTGCTCGTGATAGTAAAATAGTATAACAAGCTGTAAGCTGACTTACTTTTAATAGGATGTATATGTTCTTAACGCACCTACCGCTAGCTAAAGCGAGGCGGTCGCGGAACGCTTATTCTAAACTGTCGTAATACACGGTAAGCAGAACCTATTTCTAAAAGACGTTAGAAGAGGATTAACTTTGTAACTCAAGGCTACTATCCTGAGAACATCTGTTCTTCTAATCCGATGTTGAGTTTGTTGTGCTGGGGCGTGTCTTTGGCGCCCCGTCACATAGGGACGGACGTTAACACAGATTGAGAGGAATAGTTAATAAGATCGTTGTTATTCCGTTGCTTACTAGACTGCTAAATGCCGATTTTACATCCTCACTATGCCCTACTACTGCCTTGATGGAGATAAGTCGCCAGATGCAGCTTTGTTCATGGTACAATTTAGGTTTGCTAGCGGGCTGAGGTCGCAAGGCGCGTGTGAACCCACTTCGTGAGTGGTAACCTGAGCTTGTCTACGTTGAGCTTGATGGGAATGCGACGGCGACTTTATTACTGGCTGGGGATATGCTCTACCCTTTGAACGTTTTAGTCCTTGATAGCTGTAAAGAAGGGAGAGCTTACAAGAGTGTTTTGACCTGGCGGCAGCCAGGGCTGATCTGTTTTATCTCTAGACACGAATCCGTTGAAGCGGCCGTTACGATGGGCTAGGGGATAGATATCTGTGTCGTATTCTCGACACAGCTTCGTCAATTTTTCGTAGAGGGTTTTGGATAGCTTCTGGTAGTTGTTGTTCGCAGCTCGTCTTGCCTTTGCGCGTGCTAGTAGCTGCAATGGCTGCTGTGAGGTCATGATTATGCTACTTAGCTAGGGACCTGACTAGCCGATTCATTTAAGCTCGTCTGTGTGGGCCAAAATTGGAATCCAGATGCTACAGTACGTACGCAAAATGGATCCGGGTTTGCGATCGAGTGCTTTGCTCCTGTTCCCAGGTTCCTTTGCACGCCACCATTGGCGTTCTGCAGCCTAGGGTCCGTTTTCGGCTCCCTTCCAGAACTTGGGGTACAGGTCCGGTTTCTGGCTTCTTCTTTCAAGCCTCTCAGGATCCTCAATGGAGCACCAATCCAGAATTCACCTCCTTTGCCTGTGGATTAGTTCGTTATCTGGGCCAACGTCCCATGTGCGACACGATCCTTGGCATTAACGTTACCCCGCTCAGCCTCGGCCCATGCTATCTTATGAGAACGTTAGCATCGCCATCTCTGGGGTCCAATACAGGTCCTTACAATAAGATTAATTAGTCCACTTGTGTTTTGGGATTGCTCACTGGTGGAGGCATTGCGCACGAGGCCCTGCATCACGGAGCGTTCCCTGTCCACGCCCTCCAAACAACCTCAAAAAGAGGGCAGGAGAAAGGCGAGGTCTGTCGATCGAAAGCTATATAAGTTACAGTTCAAGAGGCGGTTGCACTCTCCACTTGAAAGAGAAATCATTAAATGTGCTCGTGGCCAATGAGAAACTGGTCCAGTTTGGACCTGTTCGCTTACCGTGCCCGTGCGCCGGATGAGCCAGTTCGCGGGATGAGCCACCTGAACATCATAACATTATAGTCGTCCCAACTTCAAGCTGTCATAACTCCACCACCATGGACCCAATTGAGAAAGCGATTGAAGAAATCGAATCTCGTGAAGCTGGCGCATCTTTCTCGTATCGTGAAGTTGCAAAAAGATTCGGTGTTGGTCGGACGACGTTGTCGCGGAGGCACCAAGGCAAAACACGCTCTTATGCAGCCATGGCAGAAGCGCAGCAGCTACTCAACCCACAACAGGAGCATGAACTCGTGCTATACATAGAAAGATGCAAAAGACGAGGCTTGTCACCGACACGAGAGATGATACGAAATTTCGCGGAGACGATAGCGAAGTTGGAGGTTTCCGAAAGCTGGGTTACTCGGTTTCTACATCGCCATGCCCACGAGCTCACCATCAAATGGAGCACCGGGATCGATCGCGACAGACACCAAGCTGACTCACAAGAAAGATACAAGCTGTACTTCGACATGTTGCACTCGAAGATGCGGGAGTACGACGTTGACGCGCGCAACACCTACAATATGGATGAGAAGGGCTTCTTCATCGGCATTACAAACCGCTCAAAGCGTGTCTTCACCAAGGCAATTTGGGCTTCAAAAGAGCGTACAGCAGCGGTCCAAGATGGCAACAGGGAATGGGTAACGCTCCTGGCTTGCGTATGCGCTTCTGGGGATGCACTGCCGCCCGCTCTTATCTACCAGGGCACCTCTGGGCTTCAATCGGGCTGGGTTGACGCCGTAGAGGTCGGTAAACACGAGGTTTTCTTCTCAAATTCAGCCTCGGGATGGACGAACAATGACATAGGATTGGCCTGGCTTGAACAGGTCTTCGAGCGCTTCACGAAGGAGAAAGCGAGACGCAACTACAGGCTTCTCATCCTTGACGGCCACGGCAGTTGTCTAACATCTGATTTTATAGACTTTTGCGACGCCAATCGCATCCTTCTCGCTCTCTTACCACCTCATTCAACTCACAGTCTTCAGCCGCTCGATGTGGTGCTCTTCTCGCTGCTTTCGAGAACTATACCGCAGAGCTCAACCGCAGCACCCAGCGATCGCAAGGCCTCACAAGGATCACGAAGCGCGCTTTCTTTAGCAACTTTTGGGCGGCGTGGAGCTCTACAATGAAGCCGGAGACCATAATATAGAGTTTTCAAGCTACAGGCGTCTGGCCGATAGACGCAGACGCGGTGCTAAAACGCTTCAACAACCACCTATCGCGACAAGATGAAGACTCAGAGATTAGGGACGATGGCGACGGCGATACCTGGCACCAGCTACGCAAAATTTTTAAAGCTGCGGTCGCTGACGAGGCCAAAGTTGAAGCCAAACGGCTGTCGCAAAGTATACACTCGCTGCAGGTCAACAACGCTCTACTTCACGACGAAAACTCAGGTTTACAGCAAGCGCTCAACGCCAAAAAGAAGCACAAGACGAATCGCATAACTCTAGACTTGCGGCACCGCGATGAGGACTATGGCAGTGCAGTTTTCTGGAGTCCCAGAAAGCTCTGCGAAGCCCGCGAGCGCGAGGCAACGAAACGAGATGAAGCCGAGCAGCTACAACTCCAAAAAGCTCGCGATAGAGGCCTGAAAGCAGCGGCAACGTTATACAAAAAGCAGCAAGCGGACGCTGCAAAGGTAGCTCGACAACATGCCAAAGAGGTGCGCGATCGCAAGAAGAAAGCGCGGGCTGAGGAACTAACTGCGAGCCGGGCGCTCAAAAAGCAACAACGCGAAGCTGCAACCGCACAAAAATCTCATGATACACCACGCAAAGCTAAGCGAACAGCCTCACTCAATCCCGCAAGAAATCCGACAAAGCGTCGTCGTGTTGTGGCTGACAGAAGTCGGGACGACGCTGCACCTGCGCTGCCGTCTCCGCCGCGCAAAAGCACCCAAACACGGTCAATACGACCACCCAAGAAATATTCTGAATAGCTAAAATGTTTCGCATATATCTATATATCAATACGCCAAGAAATCTCGCGATAATCGCTTTTGTGCGTGGCTGCACAGCCTCATTTCTATATCGTCGACTTTATGTTGGGGTGGCTCACATGCCGAACTGGCTCAGATGGCGCACGGGCACTGTATTAAGTTGCCAGCCAAATTTAAGTAGACAGAATATCGCAATACTATTTCTAGATCGCAACACCAAGATATCTCGCAATAATAGCTATTTAGTGCGGCTCTACAGCCTCATCTTTGTGGTGGTTTTGGTGGGGCAGATCGGACATGTAGCCGTCCGGCACGGTAATCCAGACGCTACAGCCGCTAGCGAATGCAGCTTCACCCCTGCACGCAGCTGCACCCCCGTTTTCGCTAACCTGCAGACAGGGATTCACAGCTCCACCTGCTACATCCGGCAACGCGCCTCGCTTACGCAGATCTCGCTTACTGACCGAGTAGACAGCTTTAGCCGTACCTTCAGCAGTTGCTCACAACCGTAGGAGGCTGCACTAATAATCACCTATCCTAGTACAGAGGTCAGCAGGTGCGTGACACTAGAAGCGTATATATTTAGCCTATGTACAGTTACTATGCTACTACAGCTAGCTACTGTGCGAAACTCGGGAAGACTGCGCGTAATAGCAAAAGTGTGCTTATAATAACTCGAGGAGCAATATCTTGCCAGAGCTGTACCCGAACGCAACCCGACAGCTGTCAACAGCAGTACAGTTAGGTGTGTACTCAGCAGGTATCCAAAGCTTCTTTTCTGCATCTGCTATCAACCATCTCTCCACAACGAAGATGCGCTGTGCAGGCGGCGGGGAAACAAGGGTAGATGTAGACTGCGCTGGTGGCGGAAGCAACATCAACCCTTGATTAGTTTCCAGGTAGAACCCGTCGCTCGAGAAGGCCACACTCCAAACCCAGCCTGCATACTCGAACGTGTGCAGTAACTGGCCGGTCTTCGCATCCCACACCCGCACCGTCTTATCGAGTGAAGCCGATGCTAGTCGATCTCCAGCTGCCGAGAAGGCCACGCTGGTGACACCATCGGTATGGCCCTCGAGCGTCTGCAGCAGAGGCCCCCAGTCTTCCTCAAGCCCACACTTCATCTGCACTCCCTCTGGCATCTCCCGCCTAAAGTGATGCCGCACAATGCTTCGTTCGGGTGAAAATACCAACGCACTGTAGTACACCTGTAGCGGCGCTTCTTGGATCCCGGATCCGCTCCATATTGCGAAGCGCAACGTATCGTGCACGACGCTTGACACTATCGTGCTTCCCGCTCGAAAGCAGCTGAACGCGCGCGCAAAGTTGAAGCTCAACACAAGAAAAAAACTATCCAACAAGCTCAACAACGCAAGCGCAAAGCCTCACAAGTAACCTTATCAAGTAACAAGCGTCAAAAACGCGCTAGCGCTGCTCACGCTGGTGTTCAAGCTCGAGATGAGCCATCTGCTGCTTTACCCAAAGTCACACTACGTGGTCGCAACGTCAGCCTCCCGCAAAAATATAGATAGTACAAGTTGATCGCAAGCATCTAATTACTGCTACACCACGTTTTTATCAATATTGAGCTATTGTGTGGCGTTGTACAGCCTCATTCTTGAGATTGAGCAGATAGCGTTCGGCGTGCGCGCTGCGAATCCGTGCGCGCTGCGCACGGGCACGTTACAGTGGTGACGGGCCATCCGAGCCAGTCCGGCGCTCGAGCCACCTCACCAATATGAGACGATTGTAAATATGAGGCTGTACAGCCACCCACAAAAGCTATTATCGCGAGATTTTCTGGTGTATTACTATATAGAGCCTTGCGCATCTTTTGTACTATTTGAATTTTACTGGTGTCTTGATTTGGCGGCCGCGCGCGCTAATTCTGGGTGGGGGAGACGCCGGCGGCTGACCAGCGTCAGCACCACTTGCTGCACCTACAACACGACGACGCTTTGTTGGATTTTTGTTGGCTTTATGTGAGGCTTTTCGCTTAGTCTTGTTGCCTGTATCGTGAGATTTTTAGGTGGTTGCAGCTTCTTGTTGCTGCTTTTTGAGCGCTCAGCGCGCAGCCAGTTCCTCAGCCCGCTGTTTTTTAGCCTGATCTCGCTCCTCTTTTGCGCGCTCGAGCTGCCTTTGCTTCCTCTGCCTGCTGCTTTTTGTATAACGTTGCCGCCGCTTTCAAGTCTCTATCGCGAGTTTTCTGGAATTGTAGCTGCTCGGCTTCATCCCGTTTCGTTGCCTCGCGCTCGCGGGCTCTGCAGCGCCTTCTTAGACTCAAAAAAACTGCACCACCAGCGTCAGTATCGTCGTCGCTTACTAATAGGATTGTGCGCTTATTCTTGTACTTCCTTTTGGTAGTAAGCGCTTGTACTAGGCCCTCTTCCCGCTCGTAGAGGAGCGCGTTGTTAACCTGTAGCGAGTGTATGCTTTGCGCAAGCCGTTTAGCCTCAACTTTTGCCTTGTCCGCAACAGCAGCGTTAAATGCTTTTCGCAGCTGCCTCTAGCTATCGCCATCACCTAGCTCTCCAATTTCTAAGTCTTTATCTTGTTATAGTGGGTAGTTGTTGAAGCGTTTTAGAACTGCGTCGGCATCCATTAGCCACACGCCTGTAGCTTGAAAACTCTTTAATATGAGCTCCGGCCTCATTGTAGAGCTCCACGCCGCCCAAAAGTTGCTGTAGAAGTCGCGTTTCGTGACGCTCGTGAGCCCTTGCGATCGCTGCGAGTTGCAGTTGAGTTCTGTTGTATAGTTGCGCGAAAGCGGCGAGAAAAGTACCACATCTAACAGCTGTAAACTGTGAGTTGAATAGGGGGGAAAGAGGGCTAAAAGGATGCGATTGGCGTCGCAAAAGTCGATAAAATCGGCTGTTATATAGCTGCCGTGGCTGTCGAGCAGCAGAAGACGCCATCAACAGCGCGCTTTTGCTTTAGTATAGCGATTGAACACCTAGGTGAGCCAGGCAAGACCAAGATTATTGTTCGTCTATCCTGAAGGCGAGTGGGAGACAAAAACCTAGTGTTGCTCAGCCTCGTCGTCGTCAATCCAGCTCGATTGTACCCCGGATGTGCCCTAGTATATAAGAGCGGGCGGTAATGCCTCTCCAGAAGCGCATACGCAAGCTAGCAGCGTTACCTATTCTCTGTTGCTATCTTAGAGCGCTGCGGTGCGCTCTTTTTAAGCTAAAGAAGCCTTGCTAAAGACTCTTTTCGATCGAATCGTGCGCCCGACGAAGAAGCCCTTCTTATCTATATTGTACGTATCGCGCTCTTCAATGTCGTACTCTTGCATCTTTAAATGCAGCAAGTCAAAGTATAGCTTGTACTTGTAGCCGCTGTTAGCTTGGAGGCGATTGCGATCAACTCCTGCGCTCCATTTAGGTGTAATCTTGTCCGCGTGGCGGTTCAGGAAGCGAGTAACCCAGCCTTTAGAAACCTCCTGTTTCGCCACCGCACTACCGAAATTTTGTATCATCTCGCGCGTAGGTGGCAAGCCTCTCTCTGTGCATTTTTCTATGTACTTTACTAATTCCTCCTCTTGTTGTGGGTTGAGTAGCTGCTGCGCGCGTCCTATCTCTTTATTTGTGCCCTGAATGCCTTGGTGG